>CM056995.1:67886245-68211245 GCA_029891345.1 Dryococelus australis
ATATAAGGAGGCATTTCCGGACATGGGTGCCTTAATAAGATGTGTTCCATTTCATCTCGTGTACCACCCCTAAAAATTTGTAACACTTATTCATTGACATCCTGTGTGGAATTGTACTGACATTTGACATTTTTCCGGATCAACCACTCCTAGTCCAGTCGATTGGGGTCTAGCAGACTTCGCAAAGGCAAGTCAGGCGTGCCAACCATTTGGTCAAATACTGTGGTTGGAGTTTACCAGGGATGACTTAGTTCCATATGAAGTATTGGAAGTATCGTGTATTTTGCGAGACTTGGGCATTTGAAAATAATATTTTTTTTTTCTTTCGTGTTAGGTGAAGACGATGAAAATCATTTGCACTTTTGGGCGTTTTTCCCGGCCAAAATGTGCGTACATATTGTTAGAGACGATGGTTTATTGCGGGAAAAGTTGACTGTTTCCATAGGATTAAACTTAATGTATTCATGTCCGACAGTTTTCGTTCCTTATTTGGCTGACATACACGTATGGAGCTTGTTTCTTATTTACTTGCGCAAATGATTCCGGTACCCTAAGGAGAATATTTGTATTTGGTCTGGAAAGAATTAGGCCGGGTCAAAAAATTATCATCCAATCATAAAAGTATAAAACTAGCTATAGTGTTACCGAAGATATGTCGGCTTAAAAAAAATTCCCTGTTTTTCAGTGTGTTTACATATTGTAACAGTGTGAGAGCAGAATTTTGTAGATTGCCGTTTTCCTAAAACTGTGTCTTAATTTACAAAAGTCATGTAAAATATCTGTTCCAATGTTTCTGTTTGTGAATTTGGTGTCTTCGAAGAATACCGAGTCACAATTCCAGACCCTGTTTCAGTCACCTCACGTAAACGGCATGACCCACTCTCTTCGACAACCAAACACGCAGACGTAATAAATATGAGCTAGCCCTGTGTAATCATGTGCTGCAGGAAGCGCACTGTAGGCATTTGTCAGACAATCGTGTTTGCAATCCTCTGCGTCGAATTAACTCGCTCGCAAACAAACTGCGTTCTATGTGGACAACTGCACGTTCCAGTAATCTCCAGCGTGCGCAAGCTTTGCCTACCACAAGCATTCTAATGGTGGTCCTGTCGATGACGTAATTATATGCGGAGCACTTCTTTAGCACAAGTATACTCTTCGCCAGAAATGCCGGGCTCATGAGATATATGCTAGTCGCTCAATTTCTGCGCAGTTTAGAAATGGATGACGCAAACACGCACCATAAGATTCAGTTCAAAATTCACACTATAAAGTTTTTTGGGACCGCGTAAATTATCTTTGAGGCAGTAAAAAAGGTTGCGTGAAGCTTTTCTAGAAAATTTCGAGTGAATGAAGAGATTTGGGCGGCTCTTAACAGAGAGGTCTTGAAAGCCGAGTAGGTTGATTAAGATGAGCATGGAGCAGCGCCGGAATCCGGAATTAAAGGTTGGGGGGAAACGGGAGATCCCCGAGAAAACCTGCCGACCAGCGGCATCGTCCGGCACAATTACCACATGAGAAAATCCGGGTGAGTCCCGGCCGGGGATTGAACCCGGTTCGTCTCTGTGTGAGGCGAGCAGGCTAACCGCTCAGCCACCGTGGCGCCCTAGGAAATTTCGAGGTCGTCATAAACCATGCATCGTTGTGCATGAAGGTGAGTGATGTTCATCGTCAGTTTTTTTGTATGGATGTAGTGAGGGTTGTTTCCTTCTGCTTACTTATTTCTTTTTATTTTTCTCTAGTAACGGCGAGTAAAATGACACTTTTGTCATCATATTATAATGGAACCAAAAGAGTCCTCTGTTTTTAACCCATTTAGTCACCGCGTCAAAGATCATGGACACGTTGCATATAAGTGACACTTATGACCAGTGCTTTACACAGCAAGGCATCAGTGCCCAATATTTTGAGCCTTCCTTGTGGCTAATCTGATAGACTGATTTGTGGCTAATCTGATAGACTGATTTGTAGAGACATGCAACATTCGCGTTATTATTCGTCACTAGGCTAAACTTCACAGTACTCTCTGTTCTGAAGCCAGCGTCGTTTCTTCATTGACTGCTGCATAGATGTGAAGCCACGTCCTTCGGAATGAACTTCGCGTGATTGGGGCACACAGTTGTGAAGTGCTCATTCACCTGTTGCAAATGTTCACCTGTTTAAAGTTTAACTTGTCCCCAAATAATTTCGCGAATTTTACAGGTCTCTATACTGGTTTGCGAACTTTTCTACAATTCTTTGACAAGAATGGTTAATGCAAATATCGAGCCACACAGCACACGTTGTCCAATGGCTGTAAGATAAGTGCCTGTACTGAACCAAGAGTACAATGCCTGTGCATATAAACACGTCACCCAAAGTTAGAATTTTTATTCTCCCAAACATGTGTAAACCACTCGCCGTAAAGGTATCTACATATTCAATACAAGTGATTGAAGCAGCGATCAGCTCAGATGGACAATATACAAATTATAGGAGTACAAAAGTGAGCATTAAATTATTATACTAAAAATATCATGCTTTGGGGAATTAAAACAGGCTGCGTCTCTGTATATTCCAGTACATTATTTAAATATAAATTTTTACAAAACAATATGATTAAAAGGAATATGCGCTAATATACTTGCATATATGTCACACAATCAGGGCCTCATACATTGTCCCCCAGTTTTACAGACAGGGATTTGCTGTTTTCCATCAGCCTTGAATGCTTAAGTGAAATCTACATCCAGATAAACAAATAAATGCAGAATTCCTTTTGATAGTGATATTAAATTTTATAGTAGGTTTACTGCTCCAAAGGACGTACTTCGCCCAAAGTTTCAATATTGTATGCCTCAAAAACTCAATCAAGGAGTGAAAACCATTCATATTTACTAACCAAAATAACTTGCTAAACATCTGCACTTTGCAAGACGTCCTTGAGCGCTCTTCGCACTCTATAGTTTAATACCAGTAGTTAACACTCAGATTTTTCACACATAAAATATTACAATAAGTGCAAACTTTGTACACTGGGCGACTCAAATTTCATCTTTCTACAACCTTGAAGCACATTTAATGACACAATATTATGGACGTCAGCGTTACCATTTGTTACCATTTGCTACCAAGCCTGGCGTTTGGTTTCCCGAGCAGCCCATTCCACGTTAAAACAGAGACGCCTAAATTCATATACCTTATCCCACTTCTGGGTGCAAATCTCTAAAAAGGGGAGCTTTAAAACATTCGAGTTTCATTTAAATTTAAACAGTTGAGGGGTCACCAACAAATATTCGTAAAACGTACTCTCTGATTTAAAGGGGGGCAAACGCACAAAGTCGCTAAACCCTTTCCCTGTAAATCTCATACGTCGGCTCCCGTAGAAAATGTACAAAATTCCAATTATTTCGTGACAGAGGGAATGACCATTTAAATCAGCACTTCTTCAAACATCATTAACTTGCTGACAGTATAAACAAAAACAAGTCGTGGTGACACAATTTACACTTAAAGCCAGCTGCCTTCATACCCAGTTGAACGGGGAAGCAAGGCATATTACTGTATAACCAAAAGAAATTTCCACACGGCTCTAGAAGCTTAAATTTTGAAAAACTGGCCCTGCAACTCACCGAATATCTACCACTACCCTCAGGTAATACACACATTGAAAATCATTGCACACCACGACTTAGCTTTGGAGAAGTTATACTGGAGCAGTCGCCTATGCCATGTTCTCATGTCGTTCTGACAAATAATCGATATGAAAATTAAGTCCTGCACCAGCGTGCTCTCGGCATAACGGAGTAAGTTCCAGCCGATGAAGTGAAAGCTAAGAAGTTATGACGCTTAAGGAGGACAAGCGGTGTGCTAGGCCTTTTATAACATATTCAAACACCTGAAAAAAGGACGGATGAGGGGGAGGGATAAGGTAGGAGGGGGAACATGTAGGAGAAATGACGGAGTACCGGACTATCGCCGAGGTAATCGATTCCCAAGGAGCGCTGGCTGATGTAATTAATAACGACGACCAAAGGCGCCGCCTAGCGGCACATGCTGAATACAAATACATCACACACCAGAAAGTTACTTGATTGTCTCAGAAATTAATGTGCGACCCACCGTGTACAGAGTTTATCTCTCAGCTGTTTGATGTGTATGTCCCCCATCTTGACCTAATAAACAAAATATAAAATTTATTCTGCATTGTTACAAGTAGTGCCAAAACCTCTAGTTAACGAAGTGGTCTGAATCAGGTATATAATTTTATCACTTAATAAATCTCGAAATCACTTAATTGTGCACAATTCCCGTTATCTACGTATTTTGTGTATGTTTCGCATTATCTCTATTACCACACTGCATCGAGTTGACGACAAACGTCACGAGAAATAAATCATGGCTAATACCATCCCATTATTTTGTTCTTTAAAGCAGCAATAAATTTTACCCAATTACAGTAACATACCCTGCGGTCTGTTGCTATCTCTCTTCATAATACATATCTGGCGGTAATAAATTAAATCCTCTTAAGGCGACTGAGTTAATTACTCGGACTGCTCTGTTGATTGCTGAGACGTAATAAACTGGTCGTTTGCACGAGCGAAGTAAGGGGAGATGGTTGAATGAAAACAGTTATGTTAATGAGGGCAGTACGTCATGTTGACTTTCAAAAAATAAAGTGAGACAAACATCGTCACTGGGTACCATGCCTGAAATAAAGCGCTAACAAAATCTATTCCTATTATTGGATTAGGAGTGTCACACTGGAGTACTGTTTACATTTATTTTCTATGCTAAGTGGCAAACTTGGGAACTGTAATGACAATCAGTTCGTGTTCTTCAACTGCCAGGTAGGAGGAGTCTAATATCATATTCCTTAAACCAGTTAGTTTTTTTTTTTTTGCCACATAAGTACTGTTACTACACTGAAAAACTTACATTTCTTTAGAAATCGTTACTGGAAAATAAAATAAAAAAGGAAAGGTGAGAGGAAATACCGGTGAAAGAATTGAATCTGGCACGAAAATCTTTATGAATGAGCCTTTAAATTTATTATAATAAAATGTATGATCATTATAAATGGAAATATTCTTCAGCTACTATTTTACCTATCTTTGTTATTTTATTGGGATTTTTAAAGCCGCCATTTAAGGCCGGGATACCAATCGTGGTTTACAACCTCTTCTCGAGTTACATTTAAAAATTGACAGTAGATATATCTATGACTACAGCCGCACACGCCAGCAAAATTGCATCACTGGCCGTCAGTATGTTGGATCGCAGGTCGTCAAATCAGCGTCTGGTAACCTTTTCGCTAGCCAACGGCCCAGCCAATGAAAAATCTTTCGCAGCATGCGATAGCCAGTCGGACACAAGGTGGCTGTTCGCAGAGCTCAGCGTAACCAATCAGAGAATTGGTTTGCCATCCATAAAAGGAGCCTCTGTGACACTTCACATCTGTGTAACATATCTACTATGTGATATAACAATTCTAGCGCTTGTGTCGTAAATTACAGATTTTAAAATGAATGCTTAGAGGGGCCGCGGTGGCTGAGCGGTTAGCCTGCTCGCCTTCCACCAAGGTGAACCGGGCTCAATCCCCAGCCGGGTCACTCCCGGATTTTAGCATGCGGGAATAGCGTCGGACGATGCCACTGGTCGCCGGGTTTACTCGGGGATCTCCCGTTTCCTCCTACCCTTCATTCGGACGCTGCTCCATACTCACCTCAATCACACTCATCGGATCTCAAGACCTCGCTGTTAAGAACCACCTAAATCTCTTCACTCTTAATTAATGCTTAGAACGCTATGACCTGTTGTAACTCGGACTACCTACGTAATAAAGGAAATTTTGTCTGCCACTGGAACCAAGATTCGTGTTGACGTATTTAATTAATTCGTTAATTCTTGTCTGTGATCTAGGATATGTTTCACGTAAAGAATATTTACGGTCGGCACTGAACACGACAAGGAAAAAGTGGCTTGTGTTTTCAGCGTCTTCTTTGTGAGATACATGATTTGTCGAAGTTGCATGCCTATCTAATTTGTGAATTGTTAATGCTGCCATCGTCAAGAACGCGCACTGCGCTGTTCACTGGTTGCAACTAGGGCTGTTCGATAGTTTGATATATTGATAATTATCGATATGAAAAATAACTCATCGATTGATACGTAAATTTGAAAAATACCCATATTATCGAAGTTTTCAATTTTATGGAAGTTTTCGGTATTATCTATAATTTTTTGTGTCGATAATTTCGATATTATAGATACCGGTAATTTCGACATTATCGATATATCGAAAATACCGAGTAACTGTTTGGAAAAATATAGATATTAAATTTTTTTAGATATCGAACAGCCTTAGTTGCAACAAGCATGCTCAACACAAGTACCGGGCCCATCAATAAATTAAACTGTTATGACACTTGAAGTCGTAAAATCGAATTCAGGACTGAGCGGAAACTGCGCGGATTTCGTGATTTTGCATCGCGGAATGGTATGCGAAGTCCTTCTTCCGTAGCTTTCGCTAGCGGGTTTTCTTTCAGGAGGTGGCCGTGGCCTCAATTGCAGCCAACTGTTGCGACGCGCGCTCCCTGCATGTTAAATATCCCTCGTGCGCAGGTTCGTCATGCTGGGTCCACCGAAGCGGTTCTGTTCCCTCTCCCTACCCCCGGGTTCGGATCTTACGGCTGGACACCCGGGAATTTCTCGTACTTATTTAACCCATACTCTCCCAGCGTACACACCTGTGTACATTACGCACGTGTATTGTTGGTTTGTACTGCACACCGCGAAGCTCTATGACCAACGGCATTACTGGTGGGTTAAATGATCCGCAAACCGTACAACTGGTCTAGGTCATAATTGGTTCCCATAACTGTAGCCGAACATGTAGTCTACAGCTCGTTGGCTGTGTCGACGAAACAAGTGTTGTGTGGACTTACGCACAGCAGTCGAGTGAGCTATCGGAGCCGGCGTTGTTCTTGCAGGTAGAGCACACATGGTCCTACGTCTGTGGATAACGCGGGCTCCGATAGCTCACTCGACTGTCTGGTAAAACATTTTTGAATAACAATGACAAATAGCCTTTTTCCACGGATTGTATAAACAGGTAAATCGTGCAACAAAACATTACAGCATTTTTGAAGAACTGTCATAATAGTTCCAAAATGACACATATATAATACTACCTTTACCAAAAAATATTTGTGGTATTATCTGCAACAACTTGTAACACACAATTTTTTTACGTAGGAAAGTGTATGTATTTTGGTGTTACATTGCAATATTGCAAAATTCGTAACTTATACACTGCATAGCTTAACCTAATTACATTTGAGGAAATATGTTCTTATATGCCTAAGAGAGCAGAAAAAAAAAATTGAAGCCACCGTTGCGGCAAAAGTTTAGGTTCTACGTGCAATACCGTGATTTTTCTCTGTGGTCTTAAACTTTTGACCGGTACTGTAATTTCATGTTAACACAAGTAAAAAAAAACATTTGTGATATTCAGGAAACAATCAAACACGTCAAAGGTTTGATTCAAAACGTGTGAAGAAACCGCACATAGACTATGCCCACAATTCGGTACGTGGTGTCCAAAGCGCAATTAAATTGGCTTCGATCAAATAAAATTGTCGAAGTTTACTCTTGTAAATCGCGTGAAGAGACGGCGGTATTTGTTACATGAATCGGGAAATAAAATGCAAAAAAGGAAACTGGAAATCACATTATTAACGAGACACCTCAACAACCTCATAGCGCGTTAATTTTAAAACGAACGAAAACGTGCTTCCTGGCAACTGACGGACAAACCAAACACAGCTTTTAATAATGGGTTCAGAGATAACGCAGAAATTCTGCTGATGTACGAATCGGTTTCACTGAAATCCTCTCAGCTCGCTTTGTCTGATGTGATCTGCGAACGTGTGAATCAACCTCGTGCCTAGTAACGCGGCGGTTCACATTAACTCCGTTCACGCAGAACAGAAATATCAGAATATGTTAGTGTTCGCACGTTAACAGATTTTTTGCTTTGCATTTTTCGTGTCTGTTTGGTAGCTCAGTTTACAAACACGCTGGTTCGTTCGTTACTTTTAATACCAAGTTTCAAGTAAATGGGTAAACACAAACTCTATTTTTGTTGATTTCAGTGTGGAACTAATTTGGAACTAATTTTTGTTGAATCATTTTAAACTGTGTAAATTAGTTTTATTCTTATACAAATGGTTAATAGTAGAGACCCGATAATTTCGCGGGTTCATTTATAGACATGTTGGAAATCACACACTTATACGTTCATGTTACTTTTGTAGTTGGTCGACGTGTTGTTTGACACCTCCTGGAGATAAATGAGCCAATAACAAACATGCAATAAATTGTGTGCCCAACCACCGCCTTTTACTCCACAACAATCAACCAATAATCTGTAGAAAACAGAAAGAGCAGATATAAGACTGTGAAGTCTAGCCTACACGTCATTACATTCACGAATTTCTCGAGTCTTTATTTATAGTTTATGTGTACTTATCGCCTCCTTTCCAAAGTACATATGTGTTGAGTAAAATTATCAAAAGGATTCGCACATTCTAAACATAAAAGACAGCTGGTAACAAACATGTGAAACAGCGCACTTCTGGGAAATATCGCCTAGCAGAAACTTCAGCGTGACTTCCGCATTCGACGTGGCTCGTGCGGAAAACGAGGACGAGATCTAATTGACTGTCCCAGCTTTCCGCTCCGTCCGGCGTGATGGGCGTACATGTGAACCAGGCGTAGCAGTTCACAAGACGCTGCTGCCTCAGTTTCTGTTGAAATGTGGCTCGTGGTATACGCATCATTTCGTGGAAAAGTTGTTTTTTTTACAGAATTTTCTGCGAAACACATAAGCATAAGGAAAATGGGCGTGTGTCCAGTGTCCGGAGTCGGAGTCGCCTCTACGTCATCTTTATTCCGGCCGCTATATTGTTTCCGGCTGCCATGTTGTTTAAGGCCACCATATTGTTTCTGGACGCTATCTTGTTTCCGGACGCCACCGTGTTTTCGTCCGCCATATTGTATGACGTTACCATAGCACGAGTGGGAAAATTTTTGCAAGTCCAACAAAGATGGCTGCCAACAGTAGACGGAATTCAATATGGCGAGGTGGAGCGAACGCGGCAAAGGTGAAAAGGAATGTCAGAAAATGATGTCAAGATGGGTGTATAGAGCACATACTAGAAGGACTGGCAGCAGAAATAGGGGTGGTGACGTCGTCCAATATTGCGGACGGAAACAATATGGCGGCCGGAAACAAGATGGTGGCGAGGCATTTCTGACTCCGAACCCTTCACCCTGTCCCACATGCGTATTCCTCCTCTACATACTCGCATATGCGGTCAAAAGCATATTTCTGCCGTACGCCTTTTCAACTGGTTAATCACATGTTCGGTCAAACTCCTGCTCTGCCAAAAACCTGTTCTACCAAAAGCCTGTTCAACCATAAGCCTGTCCAGGAAAACGCCTCTTCTGCTGAAGGGACCTCGGTAGCCGAGTGGTTATTATACTCGCCTCCCACCAAGGCGAACTGGGTTCATTCCCCGGCCGGGTCACCGGATTTTCACATGTGGGAATCGTGCCGGACGATGCCGTTGGTCGGCGGGTTTGCTCGGGGATCTCCCGTTTCCCCCGCACTTCCATTCCGACGCTGCTCCATACCTCAATCACCCTCATCGGCTCTCAAGACCTCGCTTTTAAGAGCCGTCCAAATCTCTTCCCTCACTCTTCTGCTGAACGCCATTTCTGCCAAACGACTGTTAACGCCAAACTAAACTTCTGTTCGGCCAATCGCCTGTTTTTGGATAACACCTGTCCCTGATAAGTATAAGGCAGAAGTTTTCGGAGTGCCTGTTCGGCTAGATGACTTTTCGCCTCCGCTCGCGTCTGCAGCGATCACACTGCGCGGCATGCCCCGGCTGCTGACGTCACACAGCGACGCGGGTCGCCGCTTAGAGCCAATTAACGGTAGCCGGCAGGGATTTTTCCACTGGCGCCCGCCGCCGTCGCCGCTAGGTCGCACTGCACTCGTCGCGGCGCGTGGGTGTGTTTGCACCTCGTCGCTGCGCCCTCACCGCTTCCTGGTTACGATACTGACCCTCGCGGCCGCTCTCATTTCCCAATCACTAATGCCCGGTTGCACCCGATCCGAGATCGAATGACCCTAGTTCCGAACCAGGATCCAGTTTGATTTTGGTTCCGATGTAAAAGTGTAGCACCAACGAAATTTCACGATTCTGGATCTTCGATTCGTCGGATATTGGTTTCAAAGTGAGAGATCGAGATTAAGTATGAGACAAATTTCACTATTGTTTCGTAATACATGACGTCTAGAAGTAGGCGTATTTTTCACTATGGATAGAACTGGATGTGCGATGTTTGATGTGTTTTAAGTGAATTATTGTTGTACGAATTTTACTGAATAATGTTCGAGTGAGTATAATTTGTTTTAATCACCCAAGAAAACAATCGAACGTAGTTCTATCTGTTGGCGTATTTTAAAACTACATTTGTCGAAGATGGCTGCTGATCTCGGGTCGAGATTTCGAACCGCCAATTTCGTTAGTTCTAAATTAACTTCATCTCGATCTCCAGTCCAGTTCTGAACTCGAATGGTGCAACAGTTTTCTGTGTCGATCATAGATCCGATCTCGGATCGAGTTTAGAACCACGATGGTGCATCGGGACGTAAACCGTGTTTAACCACAGAACAGACAAGTACACACAGCCAAAACTTGCGTGCCAATTCTTCCTGATTGGGAAAATTGTCGTATGTCTGATTGGCTACTGCGTGTTGCGGAAGGTTTCCTATTGGCCGGGAGGCCGGATTGCAATTAGTAGAGACATGCAAAATTCGCGTTATTATTCGGCACCAGGCTTAACTTCTCGGTACTGTCTGTACTGAAGCCGGCCTCGTTTCTCTATTGGCTGCTGAGTATATGTGAAGCCGCGCCCTTCTGACTGAACTGCACGTGATTGGGCACACAGTTGTGAAGGGCTCATTCATTGGCGCAGAGTTACCCAGGGCGTGTCAGATTAAGAATGATCCAATGACGAACTTTTGCAAAGGTACAGGTGGTTAAGGTTTAACTTGACTTAACACGAACTTTGCAGGTCTGTAGCAACTAGGTTGTCAGGCGCTGATTTACGAACGCCGTTCCGACGTGTTGATAGCCAGTTAGGGAATTTTTCTAGCTCATGTGGCTGAAGTTATGTCTACTCAAGTACTCCTGTGATGTAACCATCGTACTAAGCGGCTACTCGTTTTATGTCATAATGAAGGAAACACGTTTTCGTAAAACCATTTTACTACTGCTCTACATTATTACTAAGGACCAACGAAATTCGCGTTATTATTTTCAATCAGGCTAAATTTCACAGTACAGGACATAAAGGAGACCGCGTCGTTTCTCCATTGGCTGCTCAAGTCACTCCCTATTTGACTGAACTGCACGTGATTGGGGCACACAATTGTGAAGTGTTTATTTATTGGCGCAGAGTTACCCAGGACGTGTTACATGAAGTATGGTCCAATTACACACGTATGGCAGTGTTTCAAAATTAACGTGTCCCCAAATAATAATGCGAATTTTACAGGTCCCTAATTATTACTTAGTCATATTGCTAGAGACCTGCAAAGTTCGCAGTATTATTAGGGGCACCCGAATTTCGCGAGAAGATTTAAGTACATGCTATATTTCAATACACTACGGACATACCAGCAGTTTTATTTTTCATATCAGTGGAGTTTCTTTGTGATGATACATTTACTTACTTGACTGGCCAACCAGAAATAGGCACCTGCGACACTGTGTGACTCTGATTCGTGGACATACGGCAGCTAAGACGCGTAAATCTTAGGTCATCTAATCAAGAAAGTGCATCTGAGCTTCGCTGTTATGAAATACAACTGGTCGTGGAATCATTTCGCGAAATTCGGGTGGCCCTAGTTATTATTTGGGGACAAGTTAAAAAACTTCAAACACACTTACCTTTGCATTTACGTTTGTCATTGGATCGTACTTAATCTGGCACGCCCTGGGTATCTTTGCGCCAATGAATGAGCACTTCACAACTGTGTGCCCCAACCACGTGCAGTTCAGTCAGAATCGCGTGGCTTCACATCTATGCAGCAGCCAATGGAGAACCGACGCCGGCTCCAGTATAGACAGTACCGTGAAGTTCAGCCTGATGCCGAACAGTAACGCGAATTTCGCACGTCTCTACATATCACTGATCATCGAGCACAGAGCTTATCGGTAGGGACACCCGAATTCCGCGAAAACATTTCCGCACATGCTAGGTCTCCACACCCTATGGGCGCACCAGCAGTTTGATTTTGCTTATTGGTGTCGTGTATTTGTGAGAAGATATTTTCCTGCTTGACTGGCCAATCAGAATTAGGTTGCTTCAACACTGTAAGTCTGTGATTCGCGCGCTCTTACACAAGGCTCGTAACACGCAAACCAACCAATCACGAAAGTGGATTTGAGCAAAAGTGTTATGAAATACAACTGGTCGTGAAATGTTTTCGCGAAAATCGGGTGTCCCTACTAATTGGTAATGATAACGAATCAAATTCTTTGCCAGATTACGTACAGTACGCAACATAATATTTTTATTAGCAACACAAACAAACTATAGAATTATTAGAAAATTAAATATTTGACGAATGTTTCAATTCTCACAATTCTCCAACAGTTAAGTACAAAAAAAAAAACGCTGACATGCCATGCTTGTCGGGCAGTGGAGCAGACACGATATTCTTCTGTAGGTGGATACGATTTATGGTAACCATGCATAGCATTATGAACTTGAAAAAGCGTTCATTACGAAAATTTATCTTATATGATTGATTTACTTTAACTGTAGGTATGTGTGGTTCAAAACTTAATAAAAAAAACAGATACCTTTAAAAAATTGTAGATTTTCCAGAAACGAGATAGTCTAGATATTTTTTTAATGGGAATAAAGTGAGCAGATTTATTTTATATTTCTCACCTTGCCATGTCATAGTTACGAGACCTGTAAAATCCGCGTTATTATTTGGGGACACGCTAAACTTGGAACACACATATCTTTGCTATAGTTTGTTATTGGACCTTACTTCATGTGACACGCCCTGGGTAACTTTGCGCCAATATATGAACACTTCACAACTGTGTGCCCCAAACCCGTGCAGTTCAGTCAAAAAGGGAGTGACTTCACATCTATGCAGCAGCCAGTAGAGAAACAACGCTGTCTCCTTTACGTACAGTACTGTGGAGTTTAGCCTGATGTAAAATAATAACGCGAATTTTGTAGGCCTCTAGTCATAATATTCGTGGATAGAAGTTTATTACACCAAATACTGCTTATGCTCACCGCACGAAAATCGAACAAGAGAGGAGCGAAAGGCAAGCACAGCTCGAAAAGGAGCCTGGGTGGGGACATGAGATTCTTACCTCCTTTGGTAGCTAAGCCACTGTCGTCGCGCTATCGTGAACTCTGTACTAGACGGGGCCGCGGTCGTGTACAGGTCAGGGTACTCGCCTCACACTAAGGCGAACCGAGTTCGATTCCCCACGGGGGTCGCTTCCGGATTCCCGCAAGTGGGAATCGTGCCGGACGACGCCGCTGGTCGGCGAAGTTTTCCCGGGGATCATTCCGTTTCTCCCTGCTCTTGAATTCTGACTCTGCTCCGTACTCACTTCGGTTCGCCCTCATCGGCTCTCTCCACGCCATTCTGCAATAATAGGACCACTTTTTTTTTTCTCGAAAAGACTTATGCGCGGATTGGACTTCAACTTTGTTCGCGCGTGCTTGCAAGTTTCCTTGGGCAGTTTGTCTCCTGTCTGTGTCGGAAGACATTTTGTACTCGACTGGACCAATCAGAATCAAGGCATCCCCGACACTAGACGTCGGTGATTGGCTGGCAGACTGCTAAGACGCGTGAGAGTTGAAATAGTCCAACCACGAAATAGGTCCTGAACTAAAGTGTTATGCAGGGCAACTAAAGCCTGTTCATGATAAAGTGAATACTTTTGAAATCAACCTTAGAAAAAAGTTACTTTCCCTACCTGCATATGTTTTAACGGGCTCACTGAGTGACATGCGCCCAGTAAAGTTGGCAACTACGGTTGGGAAGTATTTCCATATCTTAATGTCGAATAAAAAGTGCTAGGTAACCGTTTGTGGTAACTTAGAATATTTATTTCGCATTCCGTTTATTTAATGCATCGAAGAAAAAAAATGAGCACATTGGTAAAATATTAACTTTAATAATAATGTCACATTCCCACTTGCCCGACGCTTGAATCGAGTTACGAGGCACATGGCAATGTTAATTTCACATAAGGCGGTATAATACACAGGGTGCACACACGTAGATCTTTAAGAAGGGCTTTCAAAAGTGCTCAATTTACCGTGAATCGCCTTCAGTCGTGGAATCTTTTCGCGAAAAACAGGTGGCCCTAAAGAATTAGATGGTCGCAGTTGAGTTGAACGATAACTGGCTCTCTCTCTCTCTCTCTCTATCTATCTATCTATCTACCTACCGCTGTCTCCGGCTCGTGGTCAGGATGCCGACATGGAGCCGGCTTCGTCACTTAACACAGCTCGCGCTGCGTCACTTATTGCTCAAGTGGCCAACACCCCCAGAGTGCTGAAACGCCGAAGAGATCGTTATCGATTATTGTTTACCGATGGCACTCGAGGAGAGCTGTCGAGGAGTCGGCTTCCGAACTCAAACATTGACGGCCTGCGAAGAGCCGACAAACCGATCCTTCAGCGTCATGAACAATTTTTTTTTCCGGCTTGACGGTGTGGCGTGTCAGATTTAAGTAAGGTTATATCTACTCAGGCTTGGAAGCTCAATGCTAATAGTAAGACAAATAAAAATGTACATCACACCGGAAGGGATCCGAATAGACCCTGAGAAAACAGAAACCATCAAACAGATGGCACCGTCCAAGAACATAGCAGTTGCGAACATTTTTAGGACTAACTTCTTACTTAACTACGCCAAACTCGCCAAACCACTCACAGATCTCATAAAAGTATTAAAATTATTTCAGTGGACATAAGCACAGCAACAGGCATTTGAGAACCTTAAATCAGCATTACTAGAACCTCCCATTCTAGCGAAAATTCAGGAAAACATACACACTATATTAGCCTGTGACGTGTCACAAACAACCATAGGAGCCGTCCTTATGCAGGAGACACCAGGAAACAAAGAGCGCAGCATTATAGTGTTAGCATAAAAAAACTTTCGCTAAATGGAAAAAATGGTCGGCCACGGGACGCGAGCTTTCGGCCATAAAATATTTCGTTATATATTTTAAACAATACTTATATGGGAGAAAATTTACTACTGAAACAGATCACGCCAGCCTACGGTATTTAAAGACAATGGACGAACTCAATGTAAGGATACAAACGTTAGCAATAGCACTTACAGAATATGATTTCGAAGCTAAAATCATCAAAGGGAAATTAAATAGACTTGCTGACGCAGTGAGTCGAATCCAAACAACAGGCAAAGCAGAAACAACGCAAATATCAGTATAAAACCAACATTACACAATCAAGAAAGAATACATTACATGCACCTTTTTTTACAAAGCCAGTGGCGGCTGCTGAGGGAGGGCTGCAATGCGCAGCCCTCCTAATAAAACTCAGAAGGCAGACCTATACTTATCTGCTACTCAGCAAATAATACTGCATACGAATATGGAGGTTATTTCGCAGCCAATGTTTTTGAGATGGATGAGTCTCTTGTCACGAGGGAAACGTTATTGGAAATGTCAAGTGGTGGGACTACAGATTATTCGCCCCGAAGTGGGTGGAGCGAGTAGAGAGAGAAGGCCGTAACAGTTTGAAAGCGGGGCTATGGGAGGGAGGGGAGACTTCAGGGGCTCGTCACTTTTCAGCCAATCACATGCTGTAAATAAGAGAGAGCTGGGCGCACCCCTGCTCTCACACAAAAAAAGGTTTCCTGGAACTTGACAGGGCTACCAAAGCTGGAACTTCGAATTCCACTGTAAACAGAATGTGTTCTACAGTTATATACTACATGTTTTGTTGTCACTTTTTCGCACCCCACTCAATTGCAGTTGTTAAACACATTTCTTAACAATGCTTGTATTTATTTCGAATAATTTTTAATTGTAGATATCGTTAAAAGTGTCATGAGCTTCAAACATAGTGTCTAATATTTCTAACAAGTTTGTTGTTAATGATGAACCATGAGCATCGGTCAGAAGCAGGGTTGAAGAGTTGTTCATGTAGTGCTATGTAAACTTGTAAATAATGAATAATTCGGTGAGTATCATTTAAAACTGTAGTACGACAAAGATTTTGAATTATGGGTATAAACTAGAGCTTAAGAATGTTGGACCAGCAAGACCACAGTTAAATATAACAAAACAACAAAGTCACTATGGTAAATGCAGTGGTTCGTATATGCGAAAATTCAACGTTAAGTTCATACAATTTCGCGGACTGGCTATGAGGGTGTGAAGTTAAAAATGCGTTGTTTTGTTTCATTTTTTTGCTAGTGAAACCTGAAGATCCTGGGTGGACTCTCAATCGGGTAAAAGATTTAGAATATTTGGGAGACAACGATAAAGTACATAAGACATGTTCACATCATATAGATAATGTCATAGAATTTTCAGTGATTACTAAGATGAATATTCATTGTCAGTTAGTAGCGTGTACAGGTTGAAGAATGGATTTTGTTTACAAATACATTAATTAAGATATGCTACTTTCATCCTCTAATTCAAATTTGACATGCATTTTGCATGTACTGTATTTAAATTAGTAATGGGTTTTATAAATATTTGTTTTAGTATATTTAAGTTATCGTCTTTATTAGTATAGTATAATTAGTATTATTATCTAATTTCTCATCGTCTCGTGTAATGTACCGCACCCCATAGGTACTGGTTGGAAGTCATATAACCTACACAAACTTAAAACAAACAGATCTGAACTAGTGGCCACAGTGTGTTGGCAATTAAAAATCGAGCGATGATACGTTTTCCTTCAAACAACCACACTTAATTTTTTGTATTTAGCTGCATAAACTACACTTACATAAGTCTGCCGTACGCAAGATATTTATCACCGTGCCTACTTCAAAAATGCTATTTGTAATGATTTGAGTTATGATCGCCACAGCCCTCCCAGTTTCAAAAGTCTCCAGTCGCCACTGTACAAAGCTCTTACCAAATCAATTGTACAAAATCCAAATAAAGCCAGAGAAGTAAAACAAAGTATCGCAAAATACATAATTAACAATTGGCAAGAGATTAAAACTTTTATTAAACCAGACATTGGTACAAATGACAAAGTGCACATATCAAAAATTATTATAAACGAAGAATATTTGCCCTTACAATCCATTGCAAAGATCACAACAACCTATATCAGGTATATCTCGAAATCAATATGGAAGGCCACGAGAACAAAATCAAATCTACATATATTGATCCACATCTAAACTTCAAAATTCTCATTACAATAAGCAACTCTACACCGCCCTATAACCCTATTTATATCCACGACCAAGAATACATTAAAGTCGAAGACAATACACATTTGCTACTGGCAATACTGACAATACACCTTTGCTACATTAACTAAACACAATCATCTCCATTCTTGGCAGAATATGCAAGAGACCCGTATATTACACAACTAAAAACAGCCCTTACAGACCCATAAAACGCCACACCAAAATACACATGCCTAGCACGAAGATATGGTATTAGAGGCAACAGGGAAATATATCTTAAAGTACATACCCCCACGGGGGGAAAATGTTTAACTCTCGTACTACAATACTACATCCCGGAAATGATTACAGTGCACCACGATACCCTATTAGGCGGGGGGCATTTCGGTCAATCTATAACACTCGAGAAAATAAAAAACCAGTATTGTTGGGACACTATGGCCAAAGATGTAAAAGATTACATTTAAAACTGCCCTACCTTCAGAAAGCGAAACACACAAACTAAAAACCTATAGGCCTTATGACACCTATTGAAGCCCTTCCTTATTCCACTCTTGGGGTCTCGATGCCAAAGGTCCCCTCCAAAAAGCAGCATCGGGCAACAAATATATTCTTGTAATGGTGGACTTTTTTACGCGTTATGTAGTAGCTAAACCATTCAAAGCCATTGACCTGAAAACCTGTGCCAAATTCATTAAAGAAGTCATATTTCGGTATGGGTGCCCCAAGTCAATTTTATCCAATCGTGGCACGTACTTTAATAACGACATGATTGCAGAATTATTGCAGAAACTACAAATCAAAAAGTTACAGACAACAGCGTACAACCTGGCTTGTAACGGGCTGACCGAGCAAGTAAATAAAATTTTCTCACAACAATTGACTGTCTGTGCGAACGAAGACCATACGTACTGGAATGAATACGTCCCGTACATAGTCTTTAATTACAGTTCTGCAATTAATAGAAGTACTAAATTTTCACCATTCTTTCTTTTACACTGCAATGAAGCAGTCCAACCATGCCACATTATAGCGCACACATTTTCGCAGCGAGCTGCTAACTGGTGTAAACAGCTTCAGCAAGCATGCAAACAAGTCAGCGTAAAGTTACTCGCTACACAACAACAACAGAAAATAATTCTTTACAAAAAATTTCGAACCAATGACCTTAAAATCGGGCAATTTGTATGGGTAAAAACCCAAGCTAGACACAAAGCTCTAAATTTTAAATATCGTGGCCCGTACAGGATCCACGATATTCTGGGACCATCCACGATATCTATCGAAATAAAGAAACGGGGACACACAAAAATTGACGCAATCAACACACAGAACGTCAAACTCGCTAATATCAGAAACTAATGACAGCATATATGTTACAGGTTATTCGCCACTGATATGGGGAGGACGAGAGTGGGCGTGCTGCTGCTACCACGCCACATAGTGTCGGCATCCACTGGCGTACACTTGTACAAGACCCACGGCGGGGGTTTATTTTCAACAGCCTTTGCCCGACATCCAATACGAAGAGACGATTCCTCTGGCGTACACCCTACCGCTGCACCAACCTGCTACGCCCAGCAACGTCGACGTGTGTACCACCAGGCCTGTGCCACAAAGAACAGCACAGTTTGCAAGAATGCAGACCAACTGTGCAAATTCTTTAATGAAACGTCAGAAAATATTGCACAAGTGTTTATGTCAGATATTGCATTGTCCAATAAAAATAAAACGTGGAATCGCCTTCCTAGGAGATGTCGCAACATGGTGTTGCCACATTCTCACAACCCATCACCTGAAATCCCTTCTGACCAATGAGGAAACACTTGCACTTCAAATAAGTGACTTAGAAAATAATGTTATCACTTCAAACAACAATCTAAATATCACGATTCATAGCAAAATCGTAGTATCCACGTCACTTCAAATAAGCAATTAGAATAGAGACTTAAAATCCTCTCCCATTCAATCGCAATTTTAAATAGTATGGTGCTGGAACTTGTAAACAATATTGTTAACGAGCTTAGAATTAATATGTATATCCAGCAATGCCAGCAGAAATTTTTACCATTACAAGCAGTAACAAAAGATGTGTTACGGGCGGTTTTTTTCAATTACAGGAGCAAGTCTATGGCCTAGGGTTAGAATTAACCATCCCCATTAAAGACGTGTTAAAATATTATACCCTACCCCTAACTGAATTAATGCTTCCACCCGCGCAAATGATGATTAAATTACAAATTCCCTTACAAAGCACTAAAAGTTCATGGCAATTCTTTAGAACTACAAAAGGCCCGTACAAGTACAACAATAAAACGTGCATTGTAGGAACCTTAACAAATATAGTCGCCATTGATTCAATTACAAAAGAAACAAGAGAACTTTGCGATACGCCTGAACAAGCCAAAGGTATGTATATTCTTTCTAAGCAATTAGTCGATAATCCACAAACCAATTGCTTAAAGACTGCAATCTAGCTTAATGATATAAAAAGCTTATTTAAATATTGAACATTTCAATGCGAGTCTGATAACTCGTCAGTTCAAACCATTGAACCGCACCGCTATTTAGTAACCAATGCTCCAGGTGAATTAGTACTCAGGTTTAGTAATAAAACTCTAAGTAAAATAATTCATAATCCCAAGGTAGGGAGTATAGAAATCCAAGTATCCTGTGGATGCGAAATCATTTTCAACCAATTCGATATAATTAAGGCAACACACGTTTGTGATACGAAGAGCCCCAAACTAGCTATCTCGCACCTTATCTTGGGTGTGCAATGGCTCCATAATAATGAATTTGAAGCTCAACAACTCAAAGCTAGCATTCTACTCTGTTAATGACACTATTAATAGTGAATGGAAATCATGCATGCAGAACTTCCCACCACAAAATATACAGAACAACATCGCCATTTCTTCAAATGCACGTATTTTCCCTGTTAACGCAGGAACATTATAACTACATTAGCTTCTCCACAATTATTTTCCTGAATCTAGCTCTTGCAGCAATACACTATAAGTTAATTAAGATAGCTGGTTTATGAACCGCATGGCGCAGGCGGCGCACCCATAAAATGACACAGTTAAAAAGGGGGCACACAGTTCAGTAATATAATTGAACTCTTAAAATTCGATAAAAGCGCAGTGGCCACAGTTGCAACTGCAGGCAGGTTAATGCAGAACAAGCCAGCAGAGCGTAGCAGTTGACACGCGCAAAGCTACTGCAGTAGATTTGAATTGCTCTAGAGAGCGCTAGACGGCACTTTCAAGTCGTGCGGCGTCTACGCCATAGTTACGTGTCGGGGGCCCAAAAATGCATATGCCTTCTTTTTAAATCATTTTATGATAAGCTTTAGCATCAGTACGTAACCTGTTATTTTGTTTCATAAGTCTATCATCAGGCCTCATAGTTCCTTTCAAAGAGAAAAATTGTACAGTTTATATGCCAACACTAGTATAAAAAGTATCACTTTTTACGATGCCAGGTCGCAAAAATAAAATTTTTCTTATGTTACGTAAAACTAAATGTTGAAAGAATGCCACAATGTTTTTAAGCATTTGAAAGACTGTCAAATAACATTGCGCTATTGCAGACTGTTGCGTTCCCCAAGTGCGCACACCCTTACTTCCCACCCTTACGTGTTCGACGCCAGGTTTTATTTATTTTCAATTTTCTTTTAAAGGGGTTCAACTATAGTAATGGAATCGAGCACATCCTTACCAATCCTGAAGAACCAACACGATACAGTAGCGGCCTTAAGCTAGTTTAGGTGCCGGCACAAACAATATACAAATTGAGACTTATTTTATCTACACATAATAAGGAATTCAAACTTCCGATGTATAAAGGTAAAACTTTTTCATTGTAATAATTTTGTACATAACTATGTAATGGAATGAAAAACAACCATTTTTACACTCGCAAAATGTTCAAATATTACATGTAAATAGGATTAGTAATATCACACAGAATGAGTAAGCCTACAGAGGATCAATCAGACGTCGTACAAACATATTTTAGTGCGAATAGATAAATTGTTATAACAAGTGTGAATTTTATGTATGTATTAATATAACAACCTGATGTATAAGTTAAACTGTAAGTAAATAATGTTTGAAATTTTTACCAAAGTTAAGAAAATAGTTAAGCATCGCCATTCATGTAAGGCAGCCATTCATGTAATACATGCCCGAACCTTCGTATCTGACATTGCCCTAGGGAATCCACTTTATGGGGAAAGTGGTTCCAGTCACTCTTCGCGATTTATTTTTACCACTAAGAATACAAGCTCTTTCCAGCGGGCTCCATTACTACCACGAGGCTTGGCCGCCCACTAAACTACAACATCGTCTTCCTGCACCGGCCACCTGACGGGACCCAGCCAATCCCCCGCACCGTTCAACCCCTAGTTCCAGGCGAAGGCGCCTGGATGCTCCAGGGGTCTTGCTGCGGCTAGCCCCTGCATGGGTTGCTAAATTGCTAGCTGAGGTAAGGTACAGAGCGACCTCGGCCAGCCGAGCCGTTGTTGTGGAATAAGAAGTTCCGGGGATTGAGCGTGGGGTCAGGAAGGGAGTATATAAGCTCAGAGCAATAGCGGTTCTGGGTGCCATCTTGCCACCGTCGCCGGAGGCTCTGCCCGTGTCCTGCCAGATCAGAGGACCACATCCCATGGCCCGACTTCATCACCTGACGAGCCTACCTTGGGGAGTGCTTCATCGAGAAAAGTCATCACATAGAGGATAATTATATTCTCTGTTAGGGCGATTGAAGGCACGTCAGGGCTCGGGACAAGCGAAGGCATTTAAGCTCCATCCGAACAGAGTACCGCCGTTCTAGGTTGAAGCTAATTGTAACTGATTAAAGGCATCAGCGCCTCTTGGAGTGAATATTGGATGTAATCCAGCTTTCTTATAGCTGAATAACTTGTATTAAATTTATTTGATAGATACATACCTGAAGCGTACCTGTATTGCTTAGAGTTGAATAAAAGTAATATTTTGTATTCGAGGGTTTTTCCATCTAGCCACCCTTATCCTCTTAGTTAATGAGTGACCTGCTCCCCTCAGGACAGGCCGTAGCACTACTAAGAAATAGTTCTTATGCAGAATTTCATTACACCGAGTATGCACGAATGCGGTGTGCTGTCCCTTTGGTGTAATTTTCTATCCTTAGTTAAGCTTTGTTTGCAAGAGGTGGAGGAATATCCTAGAAGTAGAACTTAAGCAGTGCTTCAGAAAACTTGTAAGCAACTATGAACGGACTATATTCAGTTACTTCATTGAAAAGAACATTACGGCACATAAATAGAAAATTTAACACACCTGACCAAGCAGTAACTGGCCTGTCTCTTACACTGGAAGATATGGCTGACTCAACAAAACATTTGTTTAAACAACTGCAACAAGACTACTGGTTGAAGAAAACGTTTGATGCAAGAATTCGTTTTCTGAACTTAAAAAAAAAATCATGTGTCGTCGTTTCTGTTGATAATGTTGGTTGAAAAACGTCGGTTTACTCATTCGTAGCATTTCCTTGAGTAAGTTGTTTCATATTTTCTAAAAGAAACTGCGTATTAATTTTTTCATCAGTCTGTTTTCTGACTGCCAGCAAGCAAGCTTCCGGTTTCTGCTACATTCCTCCAGTTTAGACATAGTAAAAGGCTCAGCCAGACGACACCACACCCCCCCCCCCCCCCCGCGGCGGGGAAACTCACTCGAGGAAGAGCAAAAAAAAGCACATCACCACACAGTTGCCGCTACCAGCTGCCGTATAGAAACAGACTAAATACATACAAAGGAACCAGTAACTAGTTAGCCTATGGCAACTTGCGTGGATAGGCATAGTAACTAACTGGTGCAAATCCACTAACCTGTTTGCAGGGACGTGTCCAAGGATCAGTTTGCAGGGCCCGTGGTCTTCTGCCGCATTATCCGAGACGAAACAATCACGGAAAAAACGAGTCGAAAGTAGCTGTAGTCAAAATATATAAAATGAAACGTATAATGAATTCCCCGAGGATTTTCGTCAGACATATAACACCACATAAAAAATAAATTACAGAACGAATTATCAAACGAAAGAATTGTAAACAAATCCAATACAACCAAAATTTCGGCAGCACAGACGAGCACAAACACAAAATTGATTTCTCTTTCACTTTTTACTTTTGATTGAAACCAACTGTGTTCTGTATCCTCGTCGTTGTGTCGTCTAGCCTTGCAGCTGTACTCCGTTGCCGTTCCATCCTGTCTTCTGCAGAATTTTTTGTCTTCGTGTCTGTGCTCGTCTGTGTTGTCTTAATTTGGGCTGTAATTTTTTTATCTTTTTGTTTTTTGTTTGATATAATTTGTCCTGTCATTTTGTTTTTCGTTTTCTAATTGGTAATTTATGTGACGAAATTCCTTTTGGGATTTATTATTCCTTTTATTTCTATATTTTGACTGCAGACCCTCTCTGCTCGTTTTTCCGTGTTTGTTTTGCGTCATAGACTTGGTTTTCTGTGACGAGATCGTGAATCAATGACGCATGTTGAAGATTTTTTCATTAAGTTACCAGACGACTGTGCGACCAATAGGAACTGTTTCTTAACGTGCAGTAGCGAATCAGACCCGAGCCGAGGTACGTTTCCGTAGTGACCAATGAGACGATTAAATTCGCTTACGTGAAAGTATCCACCATCCCATTTCATCTCTGAATAATTACCTATTCTGTAGTCCCGTCTTGTTGAACTTTCCCGTTTAAGGAGACTGTATGTACATGCCGTGGAGAACCGGATAATTCTGATCCTTGTTTGGTAGAAAACCGGTATACGTGGTGGGGCAGTGACACAATATACCGGAGGGGCTGGGTTCGGTAAAAGCCCAGTGTTCACTTCGTTATGTAATCTAAATCCAGGTTTGTTTTTAAACGACGGGTCAGCAAGTATATAGTGATTCACGTAAGAAAGTCAGCACGTGCTCCTATTTTTTAAAATAATGTCACAGAATGTATAAATACACAGAAACGAAATGGCGTAGCAGTTCCTTTGATATGGGCGTGCCCGCTGTCTGATTGGCTGCGGGAGGGGCTTTGGGGAAGAGGCTTGTGCACTATTGGCTACTGTATGCTGCGAAATGTTTTTTGTAGAATGGGCTACCGGCTGGCGAGTAGGTTGCCAGAAGCTGATTGGTGAACGCCATTTTGCTGGCCAGTGACTCCATTTTGCTGGCGAGTGCTGCTGTAGCTCGCGAAATAAGCCGCTGTTTCACCTTTGTATTAATAAGTAAAGCCTGTTCACGGTATGAAGACTTTTAAAAGCCCTGTTTGAGATCTGCTTGTATGTACTACATTTTATATTCTTTCGCATTTCATAAAATTAACACTGCCGTGAACCTCATCACGTTATTCAAGCGTCGGCGAAGTGAAACTATGATATTATTAGAAAAGTAAATATTTTGAAAATCTGGTTATTTTTACACTTCCGATGAATTAAAAAAACAGAAAGCGAAAGAAATAATTTAAGTTATCACTAATTACCTGACACTTTTTATTCGACGTTAAATATGGAACTGCTTTCAATCCATCGTTACCAACTTTGCTGGGCACGTGTCACTAAGTGAGCCCGTTGAAATATACCCAGGCATTGGCAGTTGCGTTTTTCTAAGGTTAATTTAAAAAGTGCTCACTTTATCGTGAATAGCCTTTACTCGAGTGTCTGCACTACGCACTTGCTCATTCAGAGTGTGTTTACATTCGGTCGTCCGCAGTTTAAGGAGTGAGCAGGAATCCTCCCCGCAGTCTAGGGTCTATCGTCCTATAACTTTTGCTGTAGAAAAAAAAATTGAAACGGTCTAAAATGAAATACGACTATGTACGTGGTTACATTCCTTTCAAAAAGTTTTTTTTTTTTTCAGTAGGCACCATTAAAGTTAATATTCTACAAAGTGAATACGTAACGCAGGACAACGATACGGTCAATAATATTGCCCAGGGTTCGCAGGCCAGCTCGGAAGTAAAAATTATATAAGAGCTGGCTAAGTCATGCGCATTGTATGCCAATACGAGAAACTCAAAAAGCTGGTCTACTGTTTATTCTTACGTTGGTAGTAATATAAATCTTACCTGGCAAACACATGAACAAGATAAAATTCTGCTCCTATACTGGCGAAATGTAACTCTTTGCCGCAATGTTCCTTGTTTGCATTTACACGAAATTGTTGCGTACCTGTCCCCATGTCATCCTCAAGAGCGAAGGTGATAAAGTTATTTAAAAAATTTGATTACGACATTACGACTTAGTGACTGTACCGAAATGAAAATAGATGTGAAACTCTATTTCCAAAGAATCCCATTTTAAAAAAATGCATCGAAAAAAAACAAGTAAAAAAACTGCCATAAAAGTGTTTATTTCCATAACACATAAAATTATGTTCCAGTGAAATTACAATATCCCTTTTACTAATCACGAATTGATATCTTTTGTGTATACTAGCGACCTCGTGCATAATATTCTTGCTTGAATTATTATGGGCACTATGGTACAACTGGGTAGAGGTTTGCAGTTTCAGCAAACGTAATGAAGCATCTTCACGTGACGAGTTTCAAGCCTCGGTTCCCAAGAAACTGCGCTCATTACGTAGAGTTTTACTTCAGCAGAACGCAATAGTGCGTCGCACACGTCGGCAGTTCCCAAGAAAGAGTGCGCTGAGTGCAGCATTCGTGCCGACTTTGTTAAAACTGGATGGCGATACTATACTAAGTATTTGTGGTTTTGGACGCTGTGCAAGACGAAGGTGATTTATTCCATAGACTTAAGACGAGGTAGACCAATCTCGCTGGCTGCGCACAACCAATCTCCGTGTCCCAACACTGAACTGCTTTCCTGCCAACACGTCGAGCGAAAACGGCGTGGATTGGATGTCAGGTTAGAAAACTGATTTGTAAACAAATGAAATGAGACGTTTTTATCATTCATCTAACCGATTTTTAATGCAGTTTGATTAAATTCAAATTGGTGGAAATATTTTATTCATATAATAGTGCTTGTCATTTAAAAATTAAGATACAAACAAACATTTCATCATTGTTGACCACGTAACTTTGACAGTTGTGTTCTTTTGGGGTAGGTCAATGTTGGGTACATGCGCAGAAGACGAATAAGCGGTCTACCGCATCTTTAGTCTATGATTCATTCATCTAACAGTATTTAAAAAAATATTCTCTGATTATGTAGTGCTACCCAATAGCCACAGAAGAAGGTTATGCCTGCACGTACAATAAAATATAATTTTGTAATTATGAGTAAAAATTCAAACTTTCCTTCCGGGGCTGTCATGACAGTTGTTAGAAACTCATGTCTCGTATTTATTCATGAGAGCATTTAATTAAATACGTGTCGTTTTCTGCAACCCCGTGGATTTTGCTTTTAAACTTTATAAATCACGGGTTGCTGCTGTTCACGGCGAAGTAATGGTTTGCAATTGAAAACTGTGAACTTTTTCGTATTGGAGTGGATGAAGCAGTAAATAATGCTTAAGCCTCAAGTAATAGCAGTAAAACTACACGTATTTTCCCAGGATAGTTTATATTTGTGCGTCCAGCTGGGTAACCAACTTGATATGCAACACGGCAGGCAGCTGTGCGTCATACTGTCAACTGGTCAGCAGGAAGCCATTTAGGAACACAGGCCAAAGATGAGGTAGACGGATCTCGCTGGCTGCGCACAACCGATCTCCGTGTCCCAATATTGAACTGCTTTTCTTCCAACACGTCTAGCGAAAAAGTCATGATTTGGATTTTAGGTTAGAAAACTAAATTTGTAAACAAGTGGTTTGAGATGTATGTATACTTCCTTTAACAAATTTATTTTGCAGTTTGATTAAATTCTAACTAGTAAAAGAATTTTATTAGTGCTGGATATTCAAAAATTAAGATATAAACAAACGCGTTCATCGTTGACAACGTGACTTTGACAGCTGTGTTCCTTTGGGGTAGGTCAGTGTTGGGTACGTGCACAGAAGAAGACCAATAAGCGATCTACCCCATCTTCAGTTTATGTTTAGGAACGCCAACAGCCACGCAGTGGTTCCAATGGTGGAACACTCGTCAGTCAGTAGGAATAGATGGCATTCGCTATGGCAGACGAGTTTGTTGTCATGTCATTAGCGGGGCCCCTGTCTTTCGCGAAAGGATTTATGCGGAGGCTAGGCTTCAATAGCATATGCTTATGGACTTGCAGCGTTCCTTTGGCCTCTTATTTTTGTGTGACGACTGGTTGCTGCATGAGCGAGACAATCAGAATTAAGTTTCTCCGATTTCTGACTGCCCGTGATTCGCGGGCAGACATATAAGACGTGTAACAAGCAGAATGATCCAACCACGAAAGTGGTTCTGGATTAAAGTGTTTTGGAGCACAACTTGTCCTAAGTAATGGATAGAGACCCAATAATTTCGCGGGTTCATTTCTAGACAAGTTGGAATTCACACACTTGTACGTTCATGTTACTTTTGTAATTTATCGACGTGTTATTTGACACCTCCTGGAGATACATGAACCAATAACAAACACGCAATAAAGTGTGCACCCAACCACCACCTTTTACTACCACAACAATCAAACAATAAACAGTTGATATCTGTATGAGAGTATATAAGACTGTGAAGTTTAGCCTACAGGTCTTTGAACTCGCGAATTTCTCGGACTTCTAGTAATGGATGTGTTATTCAATAAGGAAATTAACACTTTGAAGACTTTGCTAGAGAGTAGCTCAGGGTAAACTGCTATGAATATTTCAGTGCTCGTAAAACATGAAACTGGCCCGCCGAATGTAAGTTACATTATTTTTCCTTATTTTATTCGGATTTGACTAGAAAACAATGGACTGTATATCATGTTACACAGGAAGTAACATTTGGTTGGAACGCAGTAAATGTGTTACTCCATTGTCTGACAGTCGACCAAGAATGAAGTAATGACGTCGTGTTGACCAATAGGACGGCGTTAAATGAGAACAGAGACCAATATACGATAGTATCTGTACACTGGTGTATATAAGCGAATCAAGTATATCTCGGCGTTAAAGATATTAAAAGTGTGCGAACCTCAAGGTGTTAATTTGTAAAAACTGAAAGCTTAGACATTTAATTCAAATGGAAACATTAGAATACTAACCTATCCTTACTCTCTTCGCATCCTTGGCAGAATGCAGCAATGTTACAGTGTTTGGTTAGAATTATTGTTTATCGCAGCAATTTTCAGTCGTCTGCTGTAGTATAGTTCAAATGAGAAAATAATCTTGGTGCAGTTTGGAGGGTGGGAACGTAGGGGTGACAGTGTAGGGAAGGGCTCTTCCGAACGCTCGTAGCTGAAGGGGGGAAACCACGTGACGCTGCTGGTTCTGTACACGCTAAACTGATAACATCGCCCTCTACTACTGCGCAGTTAAATACCGCCGGAACGGCTTACGTTTTTTTCACAGGTAATACGCACTCGCGGAGTAGCTCTCGCCTTATATTACTCACCTCGCTTCACCCTCATCGGCTCTCGAGACATCGATGTTAAGATCATCTAAAGTGGATGGAAAAGGTGCATTGCCCCAATGCACCTTCCCCCTCACCAGAGTGGAGTTTGCTCTCTACTCTGGTTAAACCAGCGCCAATCATAACAGAGGAAAAACAATATCCCATCCCCTCTCTCTTAGTATTTCTCTTCCCACTAATAAATAGGGACGTGCAAAATTCGCGTTATTATTTTGGAACACGCTCAACTTGAAACACGTGTATCTTTGCAATACGTTGGTCATTGGACAGTACTTCATAAAACACTTCTCATGCCCCAATTAAGTGGAGATTAGTCAGACAGGGAATGACTTCACATCTATGCAGCAGCCACTGGAGAAACGACGTTGTCTCCTTTACGTACAGTACTGTGACGTTTATCCTGATGTAAAAATTTTAACGCCAATTTTGCGGGTCCCTACTAATAAAAAGCATGGTTTCTACCTATATGTCTCCTGTAGCATTTCCGATTAATGAATTTAACAATTTTGAATTATTTCCTGTCGAAAGGGTTTTTACGGTGTTTATGCCGGTTTTTCCTCTCTCTTCTTAGTTATAGATAGAGCAAGTGATTTTTCGCGAAAAAATATGAGTACACGGTAGACTTCAATACTATAAGCACCCGACAGCAGTTTGTCTACTGACATTGGTTGCTGTCTGCTTGAGAAGGCGTTTTCATATTTGGCCGACCCACTCTGAGTTCGGCAACATCGGCACGGCTCCTACGTTATTCGTGTGCAGACAGTTAACATGTGTCAGAAAGTACTCCAGCCAATCAAGATACGTATACGACGCTACAGTGTTTTGAAATGTAACTTCTCTTGAAATCTTTTCGCGAAATTTCCCTACCCCTAGGAAGGTAGTCATGGCCCCCATTTCCGGCCATGGCTGCCCAATCCCTCTCTGCCGCGATGCATGCCTACTTAACTGTGAGACTCATTTAGCACCCGTCCCTAACTCGGCCTTACACTCAAATCTCTCCACTCCACACTGCTATTGCCTACGGAACCACAGGCTGACGCGATGAGAGCGGTCGAACGCTCGCGGCTCGCGTGTTGTCGATGTGTGTGCCGTTGTTGCGCGCGGGCTGGCTAGACGTCTCCCCGCGACGCGACGTTCAATGAAGAGGGTCAGGTCGCGGCGGGCAGAGTGCGCAGCCGACGAGATCAGCTGTTTAGCGGCGATTACCCTCTCGCTCGCGGGTCCTGCCTACTGCTAGGGTGCGGGTTGTCCCTGCACACAGGACGCCAGGTCCCTCTTTACAACTCCAAGAGAAACGGGAAACGACCCTTATTTCTCTCTCTCCCCGGGAGCGAGTCAAGAGCCAGCGTGTTCGTGCTCCCTTCACGACGGATCAGCTGTTCCCTGTTTTACAACAATGAACTCTCCCCCCTCTCTTTCTTCTAACACAACCCTCAGGGCGAATCTCCTTACCCACCACATCCACGGCGGCAACCTTTCCACAGGGCCACGTTTGTCAGGACCTGTCACGGAAGAAATGTTGTTTTGCTCTTCGAACGTTGGGGAGAGTGCAGATTGAGGGGTGTACACTACGGCGTTACATTCCCGTGCTTCCAGAACACTGGAGACCATACAGCTTTAAACCCTGTATTCCCGCAGGATTCCCGAGAGAATATGAGATATACACTGCAACGACGCAACGGGACCTCTTTATTTGTCTTAGTTCCAGAAAATGTCGGTCCCTCCTACCTCATAATAAAATTAATCTCGCAAAAGAATGGAACACTAAAGTTTAGTCTCGTAATCACGGAGTATAAAATAAAACAAAAAAACAGACGTGTGGGGTTAGCTTTCTCTGATTGGTTGTTGTAAAACGATATTTTTTGGTCTGGTCTGCACGTAAATCACTTGATACGATCACGTTTATTGCTGACTCATAGTCCACCAGGGCGTTTCGTAAAAGGCGTAGCCCAATCATAAGTGTGATAGGCTGTTCACGATAAAGTGGGCACTTTTGACGCAGTGGTTATTTTTTTTCCTATCAGCCATTTTTTTAAATACTTCCGCCACTTTTAAAATAAATATCGCCATTAAGGCAATAAACACAATTTATATATTTCGCCGGACTCGAAACATAACGTCAAAGGCTACTATAAATTGTATCTATTGTCTATAATTCGAAAAGAGAGTGCTTCCAAAAGTGCTCACTTAACCGTGAATGGCTTATTCGCTGAAGTACACGCGTTATGAAGTGTTACAATCCTTGGAATGCATTTGCGAACTTCGCAGACCTCTCTAACTGTCGATGCTGGGTTACAACTGTATGCGATGTGAGAATTAAACGTTTTGTTGTTGGGGAAGGGGTTAGTCTTTTTAGTGAAATCGAGACTTTAAAATATTCGCGTTTTCTATATAAGTAGCTAATATCTGGCGGCGGAAATGTGTACTATCTAATAGGTTATGAAGAAACTATGCAGTTTTATATGTCTCCAATGTGTGACTGGTGTGAAATTAAGTACACCAGAGGCAACACGCAGTTTTACACCTCACAGAAAACCTGGGCTTTGGCAGTCAGCAAATATTAGCTGTCTGTGTCTTCATTTGTTTTCCAACGAGGTACTTTCCATCTGAAGTAGGCATCAAGTTTCGTTATTGTAATTTGCACGTGCGAACGATTCGCCTAATCAGTCATCAAGCATTGTTACTCAGACACGCAAATCAGTTTAACTGGTAGAGTCGAATTTTTTTTTTCCTTGCACTTACAAGCGAATAATTTTTATGAGGGGAAATTACCTTATTGATTCGCACTCTTACTGTGCCCAACACAAAGACTTTGAGAATAATTTAGGATCAGGCAATTGTATTTCGTTAGTGTAATATAGTGTTCTGCGATAAAAGATATATGTATAGCGAAATAAAAGCGTGCTGAAAAAAAATCAAACATTATTACAAACATATGCTCATAAATTTGTCAGTTACCTTAATCTAGCCTTGTTATTGGCTTTTCTTGCTTTACTTAAACAAAATAAACTATATGTTTTAATTAAATTGTTTAGTGTCCATTTACTTTTCACGCATCCTTAAAAGCCAGCGGAGCGTGGCGAACTGTTGCAATGTAAGCATTGTTTTGCGCTGTGCTATACTAAATTGTTTGCTAGTTTACACATCGGCCACTTAAACGTAGTAGTGCATTTGACGTAAAAGTACGTGTGTAATGGGCGCCTCGCCACTCTCTCGTGAGTGGCCGCAGTACATTCAGTTTCTTCCTCCTCCACTCTGGTTACTGGTTCCTGCTGCGTGCGCCGAGTGTGTACAAAACTGATCAAGCACCAGCTTACCCTTGCAACACTTCACCACACGCCACTGGCAAAATCTGTTAAAATAATACAACAGTGGCGCAGCCGGGTAAGAAGGGGGGGGGGAGGCGTTTGTAACCCCCCTTCCTTTTTGCGTTTTAGGTTGCCATAGAATTGTACTGGATGTGTTTATAAGACTCTGATTAACTACTGATGGCAGCGTAAACTCACTCACCTCCCTTCATTCAGTGTAAACCCTTCCCACTCTTTTCCTGAATGAGAAATTTGTGGCCACGCCAGTGCGAGATACTGTATGGCAATGTCATTGAGGAACACATCGTCCGTAACTAGGGGCAGATGATGTTTCGCTAAAAGATTTCGCGACAAGATACAGTTCAAAGCACTGTGGGGTCGTCCCGCTTTTTTGATTGGCTGAATCACGTTCTGGTCCATGTTAACTGTTTGCGCACGAATCACGAAGGTACAGTGTCGGAATTACGAAATCCTGAGTGACTCGGTCAAATGCGGAAACGACACCAGCAGCCAATGGAGGCATGACAACAACTGACGTGTGCATATAGTGTCGACGTCTACTGTGTGCTCCGATTTATTCGCGAAACATCAGTAGCCCTATCGATAGAAATAGGAAAATTTCACGAATTCATTTCGGGACAAGAAGGACGTCAAACACATATACAGTGAAGACACCTTCGCAAATGGATCACAGTTTATTAGACCCCGCCCTGCACGCTCTGAGCCAATAACAGACTTGCAAGAAAACCCCTTGCGAATCCCATAACAGCCATGCGTGGGGCAAAAGCCAATGGACACACAGCTGAGACTCCAGTATGAACAGGACTGAGGAGTCTGTCCTACAGGTCATTGAACTCGCGAAATTTTCCTATCCCTACTTATCGATAACGAAGCGCGAAAAGCGAGAGCGGTTGTATGCGTGCGCGAAAAGAAAAAAAAAGGAACAGGTGGTGCTGCTATAGGCTATTCACGATAAAGTGAGCACTATTTGAATCTGTTTCATCATACATAATAATCAATAAATACATTTCACGATGGCCTCTGACGTTTGGTTTTGGGTATGGTGAATGTATACACTGTGTTTATTACTCACATGGCAGGGTTTACATGAACAAGTGGCGGAAGGATTTGAATTGGTTGAAAGAAATAAGTAACTAGGGCTTCAAATGTGCTCACTTTACCTTTAACGGCTTGTACCACGGATTTACGTCCGTGGAACACGGGGTACGGCACGTGGAAAGAAGCAAGACGGGAGATAATGATGAGCTCTTTGTGGTTTAAGAGAGAAGTGTAAGAGAATGTCTGCATCCAGCGAATTGCGGCAACCTTGCTCCCCCCCCCCCCCCCTACACCTTCACCATCCCAACTTTGGTGGTTATGAATTTCAAGGCAACTTACCCCCTAACGGACCTCTCAAAAGTTCGGGTTCCGTGTATCGTCAACGTTTTCAGACAGTGGGTGAAATATACCTCCTGGAATCATCACTTGAACCGGACTCGATGCGAGACGTCTGTGCGTGGCTGTGAAGATATGAACAATTCTTTAGCTGCTACATTTTGCTTATGTCACGTATTCTTTCATCTTGCCCACTCAGAATTCGCCAGCTGTACGGACGAAGGTCTGTTATTGGCTTGCTGTATCGGAAGATGTGAACTTCTTCACAAGCACCTGTTAACGCTAGTACTTGGTGACGATTATTTATCAGTTCATCATGCTCAGTAACGTTTTGTTGTTGAGATGTTTTTATAAGGCGGAACGATAGGTTTGTTTCGAAGGAAAGATATTTAATTTTGTGTTTCTCGTTTGCCAAACTAAATAACTATATTACGTAGGTAAGTGTATGAGATTTTAAAACTGAGCCAATACTAATAAATTCTTGCGTCGTCTGTTAGGTATGTTATACGAACATCGTGTTTAAAGTGTTAATTGTGCCGCGGTTAGTTTAGCGCTCATGATATAACATTTGATACAATTATCTATAGGCTGTTCACGGTAAAATGAGCACTTTCGGAAACCCTGCTTAAAATCTACTTGTATACATGTGTGTTCTTCCGCCTTATGTAAAATTAACATTGCCATTGGCCTCATCACTTTATTCGTGCGTCGGTCAAGTGACACTGTGAAATTATTATAAAAGTAAATATTGTACAAATCTAATCATTTTTACACTTCGATGCATTAAAAAAAAAACAAAGGGATAATAATTATTTAAGTTTTCACATATTGATAGCTGACATTTTTTATTCGACGTTAATATATGGAACTACTTCCCTTCCATCGTTACCAACTTTACTTGGAACATGTCACTCACTGCGCCCGATAAAATACATGCAGTGGCATTTTTTCTAAGGTTAATTTGAAAAGTGCTCACTTAATTGTGAACAACCTTTAGCTGTTATTTCGTGTGAATTAATACTTTCTAGTATCCCATCCTATATATAATCTGTTCGCGGTTTCTTCAGACTTTTTGAATGAAACCTTTGAAAAATCATTCCATGTATGACACGTTTGATTGCTTCCTAAATATGCCATGTAACACAAGCATCGCCATCAACAATTCATGTCATGGAGGTGTAGAAAATCCCACAAATTTTGTTGTTGTGTACTAAATACCTCACTGTGTACAACAACGGTCTTAAATATCATTTGGAGCCACAGTGGTCTAGTGGTCATACTACTTCGCCTCCCACGAGGCGAACCGCGTTCGATTCCCAGCGGGATCGCGTACTGGTTTTTGCACGTGCGAATCCTGCCAGACGATCGGGGATCTGTCGTTTTCTCCGCCTTTGTATTCCGAACGCCGCTCCTCGCTACACCCTCATCGGCTCTCAAGACCTCGATGTTATGAGCTGCCCAAATCTCTTCGTTAACTGACTTAAATATCATGCACATCTCTAGCTTCCCGTAGACAAAACTGTAAAGGAAACCTTTTGGACTGCGCACGTATTTTTCGTTATTTTCTGAGATACCCCAAATAATAAATCAACTGGAATCAATAAATTGAAGCTGGAAGTAGGAAGTGGTTTTATGTGGAAAAAGTTCGGAGTAAATGTGCTACGTAACAAGTTACGGCGATAGTTCGTCTATTTGTTGGTGTACACGCGCGTGGTCATCGAAAACGTATTTTTCCAGGAAAGAACTTCGCTCCTGCTAGGGAGACGTTGAAAATGAGGCCAAAAAAAATAACAGTATATCGGCTCTTGCTGGCTGAGCGTGGGGCTAGCATCACTAGTGCCTTTGGTGGCCAAATGCTTCTGCGAACGTGCCCGCATCTCACCCGCATGCATTATAGATATCCGACGAGATAACAGGACTTCCGAGAAGACCTGCTTGTTACGAAGCCGCAGGCTTATCTGCGTATACCGTTGGGGTGCGTCGCCGCAGAGTAGGTAAGTGCACAGAGGCGAAATAGCGTGTGGCGTTTCTTTGACGTGGGGGGGGGGGGGGTACCCATTCGCTACAGCTAGTGACATTTCGAGAAAAAAAAAATGAGTAGACGGAGACTTCAATACTATAAACACCCAGCAGCAGTTTGTCTATTGCCATTGGTTGCTGTCTGCTTGAGACGGTGTTTTCATATTTGACTGGGCTACTCAAAATTCGTCAACATCGGCACGGTTCCTATATGATTCGAGTGCAGGCAGTTAATATGTGTCAGAATGTTATTCACCAATCAAGATCGGTAAATGACCCTACAGTTTTTTGAAATATAATTTGTCTTTTATTATCCCTACCATTCGCTGATTAGTAAGGATACCCGAATTTCGCGAAAAGAGTTCACAACCAGTTCTATTTCATAACACTTCAGCTTAGATCCCCTTTCTTGATTGGATGATCTAGGTCTTACGCATCCAAAATGCGTGCTCGCGAATCAGAGACGTACAGGATCGGAGTTACCAAATTCTGATCGGCCAGTCAAGTAAGAAAATGTCTTATAAAGATTCGTGGCATGCCGGTAGGCTGTTGAAATCTAGCATGTTGAGAAATCTCTTCTCGAAATTCGAGTGGCCCTACTGATCAGCTGCGCGTGTCTCATTGGCTACCGCGAGTTACGGGCGGCGGTTCCTTATCAGCTTTGCGGCCGGAAGGAATGTAGATCACCAGGCGCTGATTGGCGTATTGGGGTTCCGACGCGTTGCTCGTCAGTGACGTTATTTTGCTGACGAGGGCGTTTAGAATTTGCGGTATAAGCGGCTATTTTGCCTCTGTACTCCTAAGTACTCTGTAGCATCACCAGTCTGGGATTCAAAGGACCGGTAAATGGGAAGGGGGAACCATAAAATACCATACTATGGCAGCCATAATGTTGTCATACGTAGGTCACGACTGAACTACGAACTCTTGTATATCGCAATGTTGGTTTTGCCAAATTTTGGCAAAGTTAACATTGTGACATATCTATAAGTTCGTAATACCTTTGTCTGTGTCTCATTGTAAAGTCAATCGATAATTGGGTATAGGAGTCTTGTCGAGATTTGATTTTTTATTAAACATAAACTTTATTATCAGTATGGTCTGCTGTTAGTATTCTTGCCCGGCATAAAAGTAGGGTCGTCACCCTGCTCGTTAAAACAAAAACAAAAAAAAACTATGTTATATACGTACTTAATTTCGTCATGTAAAAGAAAGGTAACTAATTCTTGTAATTTCAACCGAAATTGATTAATTGCTTTTTCATCGTCCAAGAGTGTTAATGGCTGTTCACGGTGAAATAAACACCTTTGTTATCAACTTTGAAAAAAAAATACTGTCACTAACTACATATAAGCTTCAATACTTGCTGGTAAAGGCTGTTCACGATAAAGTGAGCACTTTAGAAATGAACCTTAGAAAAATGTCCCTGCCCCTGAATGCATATATTTTAATAAGCGGAGTGAGTGACATTTGCCCAGTGTAGTTGGTAACGATGGATGGAAAATAGTTCCATATTTTAACGTCGAATAAAAAGTGATAGGTAACCATTTGTGATAACTTAAATTATTCCTTTTGTTTTCTTCTTTTTTTTTTAATGCATCGAAGTGTAGAAATGAGCAGATTTGTATGATATTTACTTTCCTAATAATTTCATGTTTAACTTGACCGAAGCATGGATGAACTTATGAGGCCAATGACAATGTTAATTTTACAAAGGCGGAAGAATACGTAAAGTGCATTCAAGTAGATCTTTAGCACGGTTGTCAAAAGTGCTCATTTAACCATTAATAGCTTATATGTAGGCTTTTAGTTAAGTTTGCATTAAAGTAAGAAAAATAGATCTATGACTCGATGTTGTAATGGGATTGTAATGTTTGAATTTAAAGCTTCTGAAGCTAGTTCTTCCTGATTTTTTACATGGTGTTAACATAACTACATAGTTTCTCGTGGACTGTGAATGAATAAAGCTAGACGGTCCATGGCAATGTTAATTTCGCATACGGAAGGATACAAATTTTCAGGAAAGCATGTCCCGAGCAGAGGTTTTAAAACAACTAATCGTGAACAGCCTACAGTAAAATAATTATTTCGTAACTTTCGCAGCCAGTTATTAATTACCCTCTAATATCACCGACATCCAACCTGCCGGACAATATGGTCGCCGGCCGACAGAAATGCCAGAGTATGAACAGCTTCGAGTTCTGATGCTCGATGCTTTTGTCCCAGAAGGAACTATTTTATACTACTAATAAAACATTTGTAAGAACTGTATTTCAGTTGCTTTAATTTCCCGTGATATATATTTCTTGAATTGCTCCCAGTTTCACTTACGGGCAGTAATGGTATTATCACGAATACAAACTCTGAAGTATTCATGACGGAGGTGGAGATTCGTTGAGCTCCAGTGAATTAGTAGTTCCTGGAAAATGTTTTTTTATTGTGATGCAGACAATTTTTTTTATGCTGTACTGAGATATCCTTTTCTGCACTGCATAATGATAACTGGTACACCACCTCGACTGCGGACAATGGATGTTTCAAAGGAAAAGGTTCTGCCACTGAATATTCTGGCGGTATCCTCTTTATGAAAGAACTGTTAGCGGAGAAGACTGGTACACACAATGTTTGTAGACTTCTTGGTACAAGCAGTTTCCCATTCGTAATTTATGCTAACAAATAAATCTTTAGACGAGATTTTGTGTGAAGAAATGATGGCAGTGTGTTGTAATTGGCACTTTGAGTTATGTTTCCTTTGAAGCTTACTTTATACACATACATTTTGCATTAGTTAATAGTTTTAGTAATAATTGCCTATGTTTCACTTATTTTGCTATGGCGAGTTAAATTGGAAAGAGTACTCCAGACAGTTATAGTAATAATACCAATACGGTTTATTCGGAGAACTTCATGTTTTCCTTTAAATATTATGATTGTATACATGATATGATTTCATACTTGATTGTAATCGACAAGTCGTATTCTTCATATTTTACAACTGATAGCCACGCTGCATGCTGAACAAAATACAAAACGTAAAAATTTAACAAAGTAAAAATGAAACGAACTCTAGACGACTTCTATCCATCACCTTTTCGATTGGCTTTTTAACATCGATAACATAAGGGTGTAACGTGTTTTTTATAATAATTGGTCTGTTTTACGTATCTCAGAGAATATCATTTATGCAACACTTCTTTTACTAAAAGACGACTGCCAATATTTGAGAGGATTTGCTAAATAAACTGTACATGAGGTGACAAATTCTTTCACAGTACTGAATATATATACATATACAATATAATACAATATATATACAAAAATATATTTACTTGAGTGCAGGTGTGGCACGAGTGGTTGTCATCTTTATAATGAATAATAAAAAGTAAACAAACAGCTCAAAAGAAAAACATTTCGGAGCAACGCATACGATTTGCGAGCGAAAGAATTTTGGCTCACGAAGGGAAATGTTAGGGAGAAATTGTGACAGGAAGCTTGGCCTCCGATCTGACGCGAAGGTTTATCGCAACTCCTATTTAAGTATTAAAAACTTCAGCATTGTAAGAGGCAGGTGAGTATTTCCCGAAGAAATTTTTAAAGGAACGTGCGTGGCGCAAGATGCCGAATAAAGAGTAACAACAAGCCAGCTTATTTATTATGCGGCTGAGGTGCGATTTATTTTCCCAGTCCACGACACCGTTAGCTCTGTGGGGTTTCCAGCCGTCCCATAAACCGCGCGTGTCGACTAATGAATGTGACTTCTCGCGCCAGTGCGTTGCGCGGCCCGACGAGTCACTTCTCGGTAATTTTATAATCGCTTTTCATCCTTGCAGTTAATTTACCGTCGAGGCGTAGCCCGTTCGCGCGGGCAAGGTGAAGCCATTCAAGGGATATTGGATTTGTGTTTGGCGACCCTCTTCCTTCTGGTAACCGCGTCACGGATGCCGATTCCCCCTCCGGCTGTTCCATGGAGGGGTGGTTTGAGGGGCCGGGGAAATTGTTGGGCGAGGATTGAAAGCGCTCATAGAATGGGGGTAGAGAGCGCACCCAGCCACTCTCCATGTCCCAACATTGAACTGCTTCTATGCCAACAAACCTGCAAGATTCGCAGTATCTTTCGGTTACGCGATAAACTCGACTGCATTGTACATAAGTGATGGTTTTACAGTAATGGTCGCTAACCTGTAAATGGAGTCACCTACCTGTTGGTTGGGCCGCGGTGGCTGAGCGGTTAGACTGCTCGTCTCCCACCAAGGCAAACCGGGTTCAATCCCCGACAGGGTCGCTCCCCGGATTTTCGCAAGTGGGAATCGTGCCGGGCGATGCCGCTGGTCGGCGGGTTTTCTCGCAGATCTCCCGTTTCCCCCCCGCCTTCGCATTCCGACGCTTCTCCATTCTCACCTCATTTCACCCTCGTCGGCTTTCAAGACCTCGTTGTTAAGAGCCTCCCCAAATTTCTCAACACAACTCAGCCTACCTGTTTGACTTCATAGAAGAAGATAGCCAGTGTTGCGCCACGCTGAGTCACACGAACCACATACCACTGATTGTGGTGATCGCTGCAATACGTTATTCGCCAGATCGAAGGTGACCAACGTAGAGAGTGGATCTAGTTGCGCTTGTGTAAGTATTTGTGAACAAGGTTAAACACTAGGCCGAGTCTGAAAGTCATCACAAACGGTAAACTGATTCCTACCAGCCATCATTAAAAAAAAAAACTTTGTTCACAAGAGTATGGTTATAAGTCAAATTAATTTAAACCTAATAAAAATATTAAATAAGTAAAAATATACTTCGTGTTTCATTATTTATATATTTTTTGTTGCAGAGTTGTGCAGTTTGTTGACTTTTTTTTTTGTTTGTCTCTTTTTTTGTGGTAACAAGGGTTTGAAAAAAATGTTACTAACAATAATAATTGTTATATCAAAAGGTAGATATTTTACATTAAAGCGGTACACCTCATAGTAATTTGTTACATATGCATTACATAACCAATAAAATTGTTTTTTGTTTGTTTACATTTCTGTAAAGTTATCTACACAAAAATTTTATAAATAATTTTGGTTTATAATTGTTGCCAAATTATGAGTTTGTTGGGTTCAGGATACCCAAATATTAAGAAAATAAATTACATGCTTCTTATAATAATTGTAAGACAAAAGGTTTGTTGAGAGTTATTTACTGTCAAGATAAGAAGATAACGTTTTGTAACATGCAGGCTTTCCTGTTCAACTAGGTGCTGCCGCGAGGTACTTCAACTGCCATCAGACTGGAGTAAGAACAGCTACGTGGCAATTTGTAACACGCGGTGTCTGCTCGTTAAGTCAACTAACACATCATGGCTGGAAAGTTGGCCAACGAGTTGGACCGTACTAAAAACAAAACATAACCTACAGGTTATAACTTTCCAACGGGGGAAAAAAAACACGAAAAAATGGGCGGGTAAATAAAGATTGACATTAAACTTACCAGCGGTGGTACTATATGATTTTTTTTCACCACATAATTAATTAGTCATCAGCAGATATTATGAAATACAGAGGCAACTACATGACGAGAATTTCGTAAAATGAAGACGGTTACGTCAGCTACATAGAGCAACGAACATGAAATTATAAATTCACAGAGTAGTGGTTCGACAGCGGAACCGTTATTCGTGGTCACAGTTACAAGTAGATTGTTCAGTAATATCTGACTTTTAGTAAAAGGTTTTTCACTAACTATGGGTTCATGATTTTTCCTGGAGACCTAACAATCAATAATAATAACGCTAATGAAAATAAATAATCTATTATACCACAAGTGCTGCCATCTTAACAGATTGAACAGAACACAAAACATGAGAAACTCAACACACATTTTGAAAACATATAACCGATAAATTGACAACACACAGTTATTTTTTACTAGAAGAAAACCTAAATGAACCGTTGTTATGAACCAGTAAATCACATAAACAAACACATTACCGTTTAAGAATCTATACAAGTAATGACAAAATAAATGTTTAATAAACTTTTTATACAAATTTCAAGTTTAGGCATAAAATAAATAGTTTTCCAGCAGATAATTAACAGCAGAAAATTAATACTTTGCTAAACAAACGGGAAATTTGCCCGAACAAGGGCAAAGACAAAAAAAAAGCATAAGAGAAACACTAATGGTGCCTCGGAATGGCACATCAGTCCCCCGCTGAAGTGACGTAATTGGCACAAGATTCACGCTAGTCGTGAAAGGCATACTGCCGGCCTATGGCAGAACTCAGTCAAATGCACTGTAACAAGGAGTTCAGTCTGCTGCTAAATAATAACGCGAATTTTGCAGGTCGCTACCAATATGTCTATCATAAACGAAGTGGATAGGATTTTAACATTGTTTATGTGAACAAGTGTTTCGATATGTTTGTATACTTCTGCAAACCAGTTGTTAATGCAATTAGATTATACTTGAGCTCTTAAAATCATTTTATACATACAAAAGGGCTTGTCTTTCTGAAATTAAAATACAAAACATGCACGTTCATCACTGTTGACCATGTGACTTTTTAAATTTGTATTGGTTTGGAGTAGGTCAGTATTTGGCACATGTACAGAAGACGAAAATTCGTCAATTTAATAATCTGGTCTATGGTAGGGCCGGGAGGGGCGATGAAGGCACGCCCCCCCCCCCCGGGGGGGGGGGGGTTGTGCTTGCGTTATTCGTGACTAGGGTGGGAGGGAGGACATTGCGAAGCCAGCTGCTGTGTGACGTCACGCTGCTTCTCCTCCATCACCCCGTCATACCTCTTCTCTCTCTCTCTTCCTCCCACCTCCCACACCCTCCTCTTCCAGCATCTAACCCCTTTAAACTTCGCCGGCGACACGCGATTACCTAATGGCACCGTGTGGGACGCGAAGGGCGCGCGATTCTCTCGCTACTCGCAAGGTTGTTAAAACTGCTTTTTCGCACGAAATGTCTCCTTCGCCGTTTTAACGAGTTGTTTATGTTACGAAGCTCGGCTGACATCATGCCCCGCAGACACGCGGGCCTTCCCCTCTTCCCGTAGGAATCGCAAATGAAGTGCCGTTTTTCTGCGCGGAGTAATTCCGCTGGAAAATGAAAACGTCGACTTCTTCTTCGTTTCGAGTCCGCGGGCCTGAAAAGTCTATCACATCAAACGGCGCTATATTATGTGAAAGAGCACTCAAGAAAAAGCAATTGTCGAAGGGACTAACTCAACGTAGTTCAGACTGCTCGATGTTTATATATCTACGATGACTTAACTTATTCCGAATTTTCTATTCGTGTAAAAAAAAAAAAAAAAAAAAAAAAAAACGTATTTCTGCGATTGGAAACGCAACGGAAATTGTATGTGGCCGACGGATTTTCTATGCTCATTCCAAATTCTTGTTGATTTGCGTCGCTTCCCCAACGCGAAATGACGTTTGGATTTTTTTATAAGGGCGCCAGTAATGTTGTTTGAGATGCTATCATCTTCTTTTCGGCTATAGCCGTAAATGCGACACTCGAATTATTTCCATAATAAACGGGAATCTTCCACCTTTACTATTCCTCACCACCGACACCTTTTTTATTTACAATTGCTCTGTGATTTGGCCATAGCCACCGACTGATAGCAGTTCGTAGGTTACGTGGCTTTTACTGTTGCCGGCAGGTATCTGGGCGCGCGAGCTCCCTAGTTTTGAGGGTTCTCCCCTTTTACCTTTCCGGTTCGTTTTTCCCCATTCTCCGGCGACCCCGCTACACAGCTTCGCCGCCCTCAGGCGCGCCCAGATAACTGCCGACTACTATACGTACCCCATAGTCCTAGAGGAAATATGAGGAAGAGTGCATATACCAGATGATTAGTAATCAATCACATCTGTGTCGCGAAACTCAACGGTTGTTATACAGTTATAACACTCTTGGAAACAATGAAGCTTCTACTGTTTACATAAGAAAGTGCCTCGAGATTTTAGTACAGTACACTTCTGACGGGGTTGTAATACAAATAAAATATAACCATGTGAAACACGTGATATATAATATATATATATATATATATATATATATATATATATATATATATATATATATATAATATATATATATATATATGTAAAAGCACCTTATTTTTTGTAAAACCAAACATAATAAAATGTCTTGACAGAGTTTTTGAACATGTGATTTTTACAGTTCTTATAGCATTTAGTAAGTCAGTGTTGGGGATATGTGCAAAATACAAAATGTCGCTCATAAAACGACGCACCAACACTAAAATTGTTAAATGTAGCAATTATAAGAAAAATTGCTGCCTTCAAACTGCTCTCAGTCTATATGCCCCCCCCCCCCCCCCCCATAAACCAGAAGTGCATCCAGATATTTGAAGGGTTAAGTACATTCTCGGAAAATACATCTACCCTCCGGCAAGTGAATAGCCGGCGTATCTCCAATTTTGGAATTTGGGCGCTTACGCCTCTGCGTCTTATCGACGACGAAAATGCAGTCTATCTCCTCATTACGTAATACCGATGCAACATTTGGCGCCAGCATAAAACTATCGTCTTTACGAGAACACTTTTCAATATCACAAACTAGTAGACTAAGCAAGAGAAATTATATTATTAAAAACAAAATGTTAAAATGAGGATAATTTCGTTTGCGATTCCAATAACAGGCACCTATGTGTGTTTATTTATAATGGCAGACGGAGCAATAGGTGAACAGGTTCTTTTGTCCTAGACACGTGATTTCGAGTCACCAGAGGTTTGGTATTTTACATACACGTTGCATTTGTCACTTAAACTGTGTTCAAGAATTCAGGGGAATGATGGTCGCCATTTTGGATTTATCAATTTTTTTCAGCGGAAGTTCTGTTACAAAAGGTTTAACGGAATTTTTTTCACGACATACCACAAATAACAGTTTCTCCGAAATTTATTAAAGCGTTACTGCTTCCCTGCTTTATTAATTAATTCTGAACTGGAAACAGCCGAGATGAATTAAGTGATTGTTTCTTGTGGGAAGGATTGTACAGATGATACTAACACCAGCATCCAGCCAATAAGTGATTAAAAAGAAGTGAAATGGAATTCATTTTCCTTTGTCGAGCGGTAAAATATAAAACAAAACGCGAACTGCAGGTTGCGGCTAAAATTCCATAAATCCGATATGGCTGTGAATAATCGCGTTAGATAAAGAGTGGGCGCTCGGAAGCCAGCAATCCTGCATAGTGCGTCACAGTTAAGCTACGACAGCTGGCCAACGAATGCGTTGTTATACTGTAGTCAATTCGCTGTTACTTCCAACCTCTTCTCAAGCCCTGCTTCAAGTTCTGCTTCCAGAAAATTCTGTCCGCCTCATGCACACACAGCTTAACAGAGTCTAAAGACTGTTCATGATAAGGTGAGCACTTTTGAAATCAACGTTAGAAAACAGTCACTTTTCCTGCCTCCGTATATTTTAACGGGCGCACTGAGTGACACGCGCCCAGTTGGTGTTGATGGATGGAAAGTAGTGAAGTACTAGTTAGGAGCAGTCAGCGATAGCGACCAATGTGTCCGCATCTAGCTGCAAGTAGTTCAACTATCTTCCGTTAGATAGCAGTATAGCAGCTATGGTGCCATTTCGTGTGCTGACGGTTTACGCTCTGGCCTTGAACATGGGTATATACATGACAAAAAAAAGGGGGGGGGGGGGACTTCTCTACCTGCTCTTTCCTAATCCGCCCAGACAGCTCAGGGGCCATTAGCGAGTGTGGTCGATAACGGATAACAAGCCAGCATAGCAATACTTCTGAGCGATACACTCTCTTAAACGTGTTCGTTGCCGATTCTAAAAGAACAATAAACACTCGATTTCAATATCGCAAATTTATTACAATTTCAAATGAATTGGATGAAGGGGGGGGGGGGTGTCGCACGGATAAGGCATGTATTCCCATTGCCTATTCAACTCGTCTTAAGAAATGTTTAGTTTTAAACAACGAGAAAATAGGCACTCTAATCTGCTGTGACGAACTGAAAATGTCATTCTGTTCTTTAATAAAGATAAGGGATTAAGGATTGCTGCTATGTTGATTTAATTGAACTTTTCAACTATGCTGAAAATATAGTTAATTATTTAGCATATAATGGCTGACGAATAAAGTAATTCCTGGTATTTTTTTCCCTGTTTTAATTAATACAGTTACATACAGAGTTCTTTTGTAACCGCCGTCGATGGCGGTTCGGGATTTTTGAACCTCGGCGTCGGGGTTGCGCCGTTGCGACGTCACTGTGTTTGTGCCGCTTCACGATTTTGCGAGTGTAACGGACTTTCGAACAATGGCTTTGTCGAGTTTGGAGGATTTTTTTGCCGTGTTTAACCAGGTGTTTCGTTATTTTCGACGTTTATTGTATTCGAAATTTGAATTTTTGCTCGCTGCACGGGTTAAGCCCAAGGCAACTTGCCGTTGCACGATTTAGGTGAAGAAGAAGTTACATACAGTACTGTGAAAGACATTATAAACTGGTGGGCTACAATATACTGACATAACTACTCCAAAATATTTCTTAATCGTGAAGGCAACATATAAGGAAATAATATTTAATAATCAGTTCTTTTTTTACCCACACAATACTGTATTCCAAATTAATATTCGTTGATAATTTAAGACACTTTCTAACAGCTGTTATGAATGTAATTAAGTATATGTACGCATGGCCAGATTTTACTTGGTGGCATTTGAACAGTACACTTAGTTAAACCTTCTTTATTTTAATGGTTTTAAATTAGAGTGTCTAAATTCCCATTAGTTATAGATGAATTGTGATTAAACGCTGATTATTTGGAGAACTCTAATTATATACCTACTTGCCACTTGTATGACACTAAAATTTTCTATCTTTGCATGTTGTCTATGCTGAGTAATTTACTAACATTTTCTTCACAAATATCTGCAAGTCATTGAACTTATTACCACTGAGACTGATTTAAATAATCGTGCTGACAATAAACGAGTAGTATGAAAATAATGCACTATAAAAATGTATACAACGCTTTCTGTATAGAAAGAAAAAATATTTCTTGGAGGTGTTTGGTTTTCAAAAATACAATATAGGTTTTGTTCAAAGAGAGGATTACAGATACATACAGGTTTCCTGTCATTAGAATGTTTCTTTGTATGTTTTTGTTAATTGTAATACTACATTATTTATAGCAAATATGTATTCTTTGATGTTTTGTTTAAAGTAAATAAATCTAGCTTCATACCAAAGGAAAAGTTTAAGCGATGTTAAATGCTGTAATTGTGTATATATGTATGTATGTATGTATGTATGTATGTATGTATGTATGTATATATATATAAATTTTTTCTAATGGCGAACTTTAATCACTCATTTTTCTGTTTATATAAAGCAATCGCTGTTTTTCCTTGCTTGTATGGTAAACATAATGAAAAATATCTGGTAAACTTTCTATGCCATGAAAAAAACGTGATCAGATGGGACAATATGCACATGCATACATTCAGATTATATGATCTCCGATCACATAATTTACGTATACACATTATCAGATTACGAATATCGCATTTAAGTATTCAAAAATTCTGCAAAACTTTTTGCCCAGTTGGCGATAGTTTAATCTAATTCTTATCTGCTAATATACGCAGTATTGTAAGTTAATTACCAAATTTAATTCAATTATTCTAATTAATTAAAAATAAACTTCTATTTTTATTAATGAAACCCACTAATCACAGGGAGCTGTAATAATACATACTACGAGATCTATTACAATTTGTAATTTTTATGATAGCACATCAAAACCATATCAAAACCATGCATTTATATGTTTACTGATCTATAGTTTACAGCAGACATGAAAGACCACTGCGTATATTTTAAATACAAATGTATACAATGGAACATTAAACACTATTAAACACAGACCATAATGGATCAGTATGCAAAAAATAGCCCAACTATCACGATCAAGCAAAGACAATGGTGCAAAATATACTTAGAGATAGTTTTGACCAGGGAATGGGTACAAACCAATATATAATACCAATAGGTACATCCACGTATTCGCGGAAATTTCAATCAAGGAAATTTCACTACTACTAAGACCGTAGTAAAACCTGACAAAACTCTCTTTGCGTTTCAAGGCGACAACCTACAAGTCGGAACAAGGGAGAAAATGGTTATTTTATTGTCAGTTGTTTAACCCCGGATTTGCACGCTCGGAATTAAAAATTTCCATTTGATTAGTGTGGTGCAGAGCAGTTGCGGATGGTGACTTTTGAAACTGGGAGGGCTGTAGCGATCCTAACTCATATCATTACAAATATAATTTTTTTAATAGGCACAGTGATAAATATATTGCGTACGACAGGCTTAAGTAAGTGTAGCTTATGTAGCTAAATACAAAAAATAAGTGTGGTTATTTCAAGAAAAGTGTATCATCGCCAGATTTGTAATGGTCAACATACTGTGGCCGCTGGTTCAGATCTAATCACTACCACAGGAATGTATTTGTTTTAAGTTTGTTTAGATTATATGCCTTCCAACCAGTACCTAAATGGTGTGGTAAATTATACGAGAAGACGAGAGATAACATAATAATACCAATTCTACCATACTAATGATGATAATAATTTAAATATACTAAGACAAATATTTTTAAAACCAAATACTAATTTACATAGCCTACAGTACATACAAAATTCACGTCGAATTTAAATTAGAGGATAAAAGTGACATATCTTAATTAATATATTTGTAAAAAAAATCCTTTCGTCAACCTGTACGCGGTATTTGACTGAAAATGTATATTCACCTTACCAAGCAATGAAAATTTTATGGCATTTTTTATATGTTGCGAACATGATTTATGTCTTTTAACTTTGTCTTCCAAATGTTTTAAATCTTTTTACCTCATTGACTGTCCAAGCAAGATCATTAGGTTTCATTAGTAAAAAAAAAAAATTAAACAAAACAACACATTTCCAACTTCACACCCACATAGCCAGTCCGCGAAATTGTATGTACTTACGTCGAATTTTGTCGTATACGAACCATTTCGTACATTGGCTTTGTTGTTGAAGTATATTTAACTGTGGCCTTGCTGGTCCCAGATTTTGTAGCTCTAGTTTATTCTCGTAATTGCAAATCTTTGTCGTAATAAGGTTTAAAATGTTACTCGCTGAATTAACAATTATTTACAAGTTTACACAACACGACATTAAAAACAATTCAACCCTGCTTCTTACCGATGCTCATAGCTCATCATTAATTAACAATAAACTTATTCAGAGTATTACACACTATATTTGAAGCTCACGCGATTTTGAACGATATCTGTAAATAAAAAATATTCGAAATTAATACAAGCATTGTTAAGAAATGTGTTTAACAGCTGCAAAAGAGTGGAGCGCGAATGTGCTTACAAAACATGTAGTTTTGGTAGCTTTATCAAGTTCCAGGAAACCATTTTTTTTTTTTTTTGTTTGAGCAGGGGCGCGACCAGCTCTCTCCGATTTACAGCATGCGATTGGCTGAAAAGGGCCGAGCCCCTGATGTCTTCCCTCCCTCCCGTAGCACCCCTATTCCATGTTACGGTCATCTCTCTCTACTAGCTCTACCCACTTCGGGGCGAAGAATCTGCCGCCCCACCACACGACATTTCCAAAAACATTTCCCTCGTTACAAGAGACTCGTCAATCTCAGAAACATTGGCTATAAAATAACCTCTATATTCGTATACTGTACTATTTACTGAGTAGCAGATAAGTAGAGGTATGCGTTCTGAGATGTTATTAGGAGGGCTGCGCCCCGCAGCCCTACCTAAGCAGCCGCCACTGGTGCAGAGTAAAATAAAACGGAGTCTTTGTCCACCACTTCGCCCACATCTAAAATTAATCTGCCGTTGATATTGGTAGGGAAACTTTATTTTTGTGAAAAGAATTCCCGCCATATGTATTTCAAAACTTGTTAGCTCTGAACAGCGTTCCCCACTGGATGATTTTATCGGTTCCATGTCTTGGGTACCTGCCCGCAAACGAGAGATGTTTAGGAACAAAGTAACCAAATTCAGATTGGATAAGTCACATTCCTCGAAATATTCTCTCAAGGACACGTGGTCAATAACCAAAGGAAACTTCGGTGTACACGTAGCTCATCAAAACCAAAGCTGCCAGGAACTCTTTGCGGAAATCAAGTATCTATAGATGTTGGCATTTGGAAGATAGAAAATAAATTTGTTGCCCGCGACTTTGCCCTCGGAATTTGGATTTGTCAATTAATCAGGTAGATTGAAATTAAATACAGCTTTTACCCAAAACCAAGCCTGACAGGTATTTGTTTTGATGTTTTTGGCGTAACGTAAATAGGTAAATAAGAAGAAAATTTAAAATGGAAATAAATCAATAAAAATAAATTAACATAAATAAATAGACTAATTAATTAAAATAAATAAAATATATAAAAATGAATAAATAAACCATGGCTTTGCTCGTCAGAATAACTTTGATTACCACGTCAAGTTATATACAGCAGCCTGGTATTAACCAAAAACATACTGGTCTAACTCGCACTGCTGAGCTCATTTCTGACTTCGCATGATTATTTACACTTTGCCTTTAATCCATAAACAGAACGAAACAGCAATGTAACAATAAGCTAATACAACAATGACATGTGCATAAAAATACTTGCTGGGAAGCAAAACTTCATATAAAAAATTAAGTTTTTTCTTCTCATCTTCCTTTTTATATAGAATGATACAAACGTAAGTATCGGTTTAAGAAATACCACACTCACTGCGATTTCGGAAAATCCGCTCAGTAGTTTTTACTTGATGCCAAAAAATACAGAAAACAGTTTACGTTCTTTAGCTCAATTCTTAAATGAATATGATGGATATTTGCATAAAATCATTTATATTTAATAAAATATTTTTGACAAAATCCTCAATCATCATTTTTTTATCTGCAAAGCTATTGTGTTACTAAACAACACTTTATACTAACAGATACGCAAGTATGTTTAATTGAACACATGAGTTACTTTTGGAATCAAATTTTACTAAGGATGGGTATATATTAATTATGTGACTGTCATAAGTGCTATCATGCGGAGTAATAAAGACGTACAGTTCATAATCAAAATAAACTGTGGCATTGACTGATCACAATAGCACACAATAAACTATTCTGGCAAAAAAACACATTGCAACAAAAAATTCTACACATAGAAAGACAAAATAAATACAATTTCTATCTCTTAAAAAAGCCACACTGTATGAATTCATTCAAGCATCCGCCAATAAAAAGGTTTAGCTGCAGGTTGTAATAAATTTGCTCGAAAGGAATTTTAAACTGAACAATATTTTGTTCTCTCGAACAAGCTGATGTTTCTCCAAACATGTGAATTTATTCCTTTTAACCAAGCGAAATATTCAAACATAACCTGTTGAGTAGAATAATTATCTAACTGTCCCAGCATTATTTTGAAACGCATTTATGGATACATACACAACTATTTTACATGTATATTCAAGTAATTAGTTTCGTTACCGTCAAAATTATAAATATCTTGATAGACAAATATTTTGTTTAAAATTAATAAGTGTACAGTTAGCTAACAGTCACGTGTGTCCCATTGTCATATAAGTTTTCCCGACAGCAAAATCAGCTTGGTGCAGTACTGACATATATTTGGTTGGCTGTAGCACAACCGAGACATTTGATGACCTTCGAATTTACAGCTCGAGATTTCATTTTTAATTGTTCTTACTATTAGAACTATTGCAGTGTTTGTTAGTGTATTTATTGATGCTCAACGGTGTCAAAAACAATCCCAAACGAAACGATTTCAACCAAAAATCTGTATAACTTGACATTTTTAGCAAAAAATATGTACATGCCATGTAGTGACCTTTCTATAACAATAAAAATAAGTGAACTACCAAAAGGTTTACGATGGCCGTCATTGCCAAGACACAGTATTCAACAGCAATGAATATGGGTTCGGAACCTGGTCATGTAAGATCTTAAATTTATGACCGAAACTGTAGTTTTTGAACAGCCATAAAAATCTTCATTTGCACCACCCAAATTTTACGTGTTTGGGGCAGCCAAACACGAACAAAATAACATGTTTCAGGAACAAAATAGATGGTTGCACAGATAGAATAAAATTAATTTTGCTGCACAAAACAATTTTCTTATCTTCAACACAATCATTATCTCAGTGTATAAAAAAATACCTAATAATACCATTCTCTCAAAGCTTATGGTTCACAATCATCAAATACAAATACCTAAGCTTTTTAAATGAAATGGGCAATGCACATTTTCATAAAACATGATTGTAGTACTTTATCCTGCTGCAAGTTCATGAAAAAAATTCAAGTCTAATGAAACACAGTGTGTTAGTCTGCCTGGCCCATCAGCCAACCACAGGAACCACAAGCATTCTGAGAAACGATCACTCCCTAGACAGAAATCCGATTGCGAGAAGAGATAACGAGCCAGCAGTCTGCTAAGTGCTTTTAAACCCTCTTACCTTTGCCACTCTGCCAGCCACTAGCCTGAAGAAATTCCAAGACTCGCCGCTGCGATCCTCTACAGCAGCACTGCATTGACCTGAGAATGTCCTCAAATCTGAACAGATTTCTCTTTAAAACGATCAATTTATGCTTCTAATGGCCATTAATTAGGCCTTTTTCGGACATTGCACTGATGTGTGGCAGCAATAAAAATGTTGGTTATTGTTTCTTCTGTAGAATGTCGTAGTTATTACCTTGGTACACTGAGTTAGTGCTGAGCGGGAAGTAATTTCCTACGAGCTTGCACTCATCGCCATCGAAAATTTGATGTTTTTTATGTACACTAGTTTGGCTTTCTCGGATGTTGTAAAGGTGTTTTATAGCCATACAATGCTAGCATAATGACTTGAATATAGGTTACAAGTCAAAACTAGTGGTCAGGATTACAAGGACAGACTGAAGGGTCTAACCGATCACAGAGGTGTAAAAAAACCATTTTGTGTTGTTCGTAACATTACTAGAGGTGTTGATAAGGCTGTGAGGGATAAACCCTCTAGTAGTTATGATGATAAGGTGATCCGTATAATAAGTTTGATAAGGTTAGGTTTACTTATTTTTTAAGTCCTTTATATGGCATTAGTATGGCTATGAACGAAAAAAAAAAAAAAAACAAGGTCGTATGATCACCGCTGAAAATCTCTTGTAGTTCCACGAAAACGAGACAAATGTTTGCGTCTGTTTGTGGCCGTCGCGTGGTATTCTCTGGCAGTGGCGGCTTGGGGTGGTGTGAATGGCAACAACCCTCAGCAGAGGTGTTGCTACTTCACCACCTAGCCACTGCTACTAGTCCCACCCCCCAACCCTCTGGACCAACTCAAACATGTGGCTAGGAGAGCTCACCACAGACAATCGCTGGTTCCATAGTTCCCTTAAGCCCTACCTAACTATCAAAGTGAATGCTCTTAACTTTACATAGTAGTGATGCTCAACATTTATGTATTTATAGCCTATAAATGCAAAAAATTTTGCACACGTTACACTTAAGGAAGTTTAATAATTTTTTTTCCTCCCGACGATGAATTTCTGTGCTTCTGAAGAGCTTCGCAATCAGACGATGTTCCGTCGATTTTGAGAATACCAATAACTCTATAGGCCTACACCTAGTAGCTTTCTTTCCATAGATCATGCTTGATGATCAGTCATGAATGATGTCTGTGCTGTCAGCAAGGCAACCGGTTTGTAAGTACAATATTGTCTTTTTAAATTATAATAAAAATAAAACTAATCTACACTATAATGAGTACAACTGAAAATAAAACGGAAATAGCACACCCAGTACTTTCTTTTATGTATTATAAATACTACTCACAATTTTCATAATGCGTTATTTTGGCGTAAATCCAAGCTGAGCAAGCGCTCTTCACTTCTGAACTTTTTAACAGGGCTCTTAGGGGTGTTCAAGAGAATAAAATAATTGTCCTGCATTTTTAGCATATAACTTCATCTTTGTTGTGATATGGAAATAGCCTGAAAATATTATGACAATGGAGGAAACCGGCCTTACATAAAATGAACGAATTACTTATACAAAATTTAAATCTATATTTTTTTGTAAAAATTTTTAAATCGAACAAAATTAATAGGTCTACGTTTGTCTACAGCTAAAAATAATAGCTAATGTGAAAGCTTTGTGTTTGGTGATATGAACCAATCCAAACGTAGTTCAGTAGCATGGCTTACCACCAAAACTAAAATATTTTTAGGTTAACAAATGTACAAAACGCTTGTGATGACATGTTTAGGAATCATCCAAAGACGTCATACAAGGGAAGTTTCCCCCCCCCCCCAGAAAGTGTGAAGTAACTGCGAACAGACTATGCGAAATATTCCCGAGTAAATTACAAGGCGCGAACAGTGTTCTGAGATGTTGCTGGGCAGTGACGCCATTTTTCTGGCCAGTGTGCGCGGCTGGAGTTCACTGAGTAAAGGCCGGGATACGATCACAGTAAGAAATAACAATAAAAATTGAACCCATTCTTGTATATGGGACCAGCTACAACACAGCATAACGGCGTAAGATGGCGCGGTAGTGCCGTAAAGAGGATTTAATATTTTCAATTATCTTACGTCGAGTTCTACACCGACCAATCACGAAGCAACATTTACAACCACGAGAGTCACTGCAGTGCGAGCTTATAAAAAGAACATAATCATTAAATGAACTTTGCGTAAAGTTCCGATTTTCGTATATTTAAATAGTCAACGCAATTATTAACATCTATATCACAATTTAAATATCCCGAAACACGATTCCCGCGAAACATTTTTCATCGCAATTAGATAAACAAAAATAAATATCAGGTTAGCCAACATACTGTTTGAAAAATATCCGCGATACATGTGCAGCCTGTCTTCTTTTTTTGTGCTCGTTTCTCATTGGCCGCGTTAACAGTTTTCTTTCTGCGGTTGTAGCCAGTAACTTCCACGATAACGCTACTATTATTTTGTTACCGGAACGTTACGGTGATTGTAGCCGGGCCTTAAGCAGCTATTTCATTACCGTGTTGTTGCGATGCCGAGCCGGAGATGATCGGGAATTTTGTAAATCAGCGATGCTCCTCTCCGCGACTGTTAGTCGACGATGGCGCTCTCACGTCATTTGATTTGTTCACCGGTCTGACAGCGGGCTGTGTAGTTAGTTCTTATGCCCGGTTGCAACATCTTCCCCGATCCGAGATCGAATGATCCAAATTCCGAACCAGGATTTTGGTTCCATCGTAAAAGTGTTGCACCAACGAAATTGCACCATTCTGGATCCCCGATTCGTCGATCTTGTTTCCAAAGTGACAGTTCGAGATTGAATATCAGACAAATGTTGCTATTGGTTCGTAATATATGACGTCATGAATGTAGCCGTAGTTTTCACTATAGAAGTTCTTACTGCTTGTTTTTGGTATTGTAATCTGTGTGTTCACCTAATATTCTTTATCAAATCTCAGCAAATTCCTAATAATTTAATTTTATGGAGACAAAATATGGACAAAGCTGCAAGTGGTTCGAAACTAAACAGTTTTACAGAAAAATGGAAGAAGGTAATCGTTGACTTGATTGAAAAAACAAATTGAATGTCATTGAATAATTATACATAGTCCTATCTGTTGACGTATTTTCAAACTACATTAGCCGGCGCTTTCGCGATTAAAAAATTTCTAGTAAATAAATACACAGTGCTTTTAAAATAACATAGCCTACATTCAAAACACTTGTATTATTTTCTGATCTCGGATCGAGATTTCTAACCGCCAGATTCGGCGGATCAAGATGAAGTCCATCTCGATCTCCAGTCAAGCTCTGAACTCGAATGGTGCAACAGTTTTCTGTGGCGATTTGGGATCAGATCTCGGATCGAGTTTCGAACCACTATGGTGCAACTGGACATTTGTCGTTTTGCGAGATACGTGTCGGCGAAGCGGTGAGCAATGTCTACGGTCTAGTGCCGTGGGCGCTGTGGGCATGCAAAGAGTGAAAAATCAACTGATGCGCGCGCGTGGGAGGTTTTCGTAACTGAAAAGCGAATCGTCTACAATGTGTTCGATTCGTTTGAGAGCTTCCTCATTATCTCCGAGTCAGGTAGGTTTTCCTGCGAAAAAAAAAAATGGCGAAGAGTAAAAGGGAGTTGGAAAAAGGCGGGAACAATGGTCCGTGCTGTTTATAAACTATATTGTATTAAGTGTTCTCTTTGTTTATTTATGTCACTCCTGAAACGTGAAACAAAAGGCGTGTACCCGTCGTTTGCTATTCTGCTAGTTTACTGCTATTTCTGCCGTTTTTTTTGCTAGTTGTCGTTCGTGTTACCGGATGCAGTTTTCTTTTCTACGCTGCTCTTGCTCGCCGAGATACAGCAGAAATATCGAAACGAGCAAGGTGAAAAACAAAATGGTCGCAAAACCAAATTACAAACGTCGTAGAGTCTTGAGAGTGGAGATTGCAAAATGTAATGCTTTCACGCAGATTGATGAAGAGAAGATGTTTGGGTATCCTGTAAGAAGTGAGCATGGATATGCGCTTACTAATGAAAATAATTAAGACACTTATCCTCGAAAGCAAGTTATCTTCTTGACTAGCAAACATTTCTAATACACGTAAATTACACAGAGGCAAATATAGTTATCGAGATTTTTTTAATAAAATTTTATTTATTGATTTAAACAATTATAAAGCGTAAGAAATACATTTGTTATCACAAATGGTTACCTAACACTTTTTACTCTACGTTAAGATGTGGAACTACATTCCATCAATCGTTACCAACTTTACCGGGCGAATGTCACTCAGTGCGCTCATTAAAATATGTGCATGCAGGGGCAGTGACTTTTTTCTAAGGTTCGTTTCTAAAGTGTACACTTTATCGTGAACAGCCTTTATGAATATAGGACCAACAGCCTAACAGATTGTTCCAGTTAACTACGCATTTATTTACGTCAAACAATATTGGCATTTGATTACATCATGACGTTTATAAAATTCACTACAACCAAACAGTTTAGGTGGGCGTACCTGTAAAATGGTTGTACTAAATATGTGTACATGATATAGGAACAACCAAATGTCAGTGTTTGGCTCAACCAATTATTTCTAAATGTTTTATTTGTTTCACCACTACATATGACCATTACATCTTACCTACTGTAGGTGAACCGGGTTCTATTCCCGACGGGCTCGCTACCGGATTTTCGCATGTGGGAATTGTGCCGGATGATGCCGCTGGTCGGCGGGTCGTCTCGAGGATCTCCAGTTTCCCCCGCCCTTTCATTCATGCGCTGCTCCATACTCTCCTCGCTTCACCCTCGTCGGCCCTCAAGACCTCGATGTTAAGGGGGCCGCCTACCTGACGCGAGATGGCACAGTAGCGAGCGACATGGCACGCGCATCAAGTGCCACATCGCCACTATGCGTGAAGCACTAAACTAACGCGCAAACTTTTCGTCGAACAGTTTTTTTCTATGGGACTTTAAGCGGTGACCATATTATTTTACTTGTGTAAAGTCTGATGCAAAGTTCAATGCGGGATTGTATTTGAGTTTCGTGTATATCCGGTCAGCACATTTTGACACACGGCAGTCTGAAAATGCTGTTTTTAGGTATGTCGGAGGGCTTGGAAATAGTGGTTCTAACATGCGTAGTGTCATGAAAGAGACATTCCGTCATCTTCTGAAGTTTCTTTTCTTTTCGTAAATTAGCATATTAGACGCACGTGGAATAGTTTCGTCAAAAAATAAAAACGGATTTTCCAACACACTGCAACACATCTCAAGGCGGTAGTAGGCAGTCCCCGTAAGAGTGGGCTGGACCCGCACGTTTTTGTGAAATAGTTGTTTGCGCAAATAAGCGTGTCTCGGTAAATAAATGTTCTGCAAATACGACTTTCTGTCACAAAAGATCAAAAAACAATTATCTATGTCAATATTATTTTAATTTTTTCATATTAAGTGTATTCTTGGAAAAATTCGTGAAAATGGTCCAATATCGCATTTTTAAAGCTTACCTATGCTTTCCTTAAGCGGCAAGAGAAAAAACAAAGATACGGATGTAGTTTAATCTGTGGGCTATCATCGCGTGTAATAAAACCCCACGGTTACAGATCTAATTTGCGCAGTACAGCGTTACGACGGAAACACTGTCCGTCTTGCGCGTAGGAGCGATGAGGAACTAGGCGTGCGTGTTAGTGTCGCCCGTATCGCTCGCACGCTTCTTGACCTTGGTCGCGCATCTCCAACTAACTCTACAAGAGCCGCCCAAATCGCGACTGCGCCGTCGCTACCCCAGCACATGCGTGAGGACCGAGTGCTCGGGAACCTTTCAATCTGGACGGGCAGGTAGGAAGACTTGCGACGGTCACAAACCCCCGCCAGGACATTTTCCCGACCGCTGGGAGTGGGGGAAGGGGAGATCGCAAATGAATCCGAGGTGCGTGCCACCCTTCCAGGACAGGTTGGCTTCTTCCGGGCGCCCGTGTATGTGTTCTCACAAGGGAGGTTCTGCTTACCCTAACCTCTCACTCACAAAGGAGGGCGTAACTGCCTGTTTCACAGCTGGCGTAGTGCTCACAGTATCTAGTCTGCCAATACGTGAATAGTGGGTGGCGGAACCAGCTATGGGTGACATGCCTCGGAATGCGGTGAATTCACCCGCAAGGAAAATAATTTTTTAAAATATAAATGTCAAAAATCGTGACACTTTCCTTTCAGTTTATGCCTGCTTTCTATTTTTTTCTGTTGATCGCTCAACATATTACTCTCATGGGTTTACTAGCTATATACAGCTCGAAATTCTTAGTGAAATTAAGTCATTGTACCAATCCATATGTGATTAAGTTTGACGTCAGTAGATTTGCCAGATTGGTACAATTAAAGTTTCTCCCGGGAAACAGTGCAGGTAGTATAATAATAATATTATAATAATAAAAAAGTTTTTATTTTTTGTGGCGAAGTTAAGGTATTACCACCTTCTCTTACACTTAACCACTTTGCATAATAAAACACAACTTAACACTTATTTTTTTAAAAGAAAAAGAAATAAAACAATGACACAAAACTTAATGTCTACTATAAACTTAGAAAGAAGCTTTCATCAAATATATAAAAGCCACTTACATAAAATATAATTAACCTTAATAGTGAACGTACACGATTACTCTTAACACATACACGCAAACACAAAACCATAGACACACCTGACATATATCCATATACATATAATTGTGCTATTTATAAGAAAAACTACAAGATAACATTAACTAGCAAAACCGAAAATTATTTTAAGGATTACTGAAGGAAAGAAAATCACAGCAAATAACTATTTAAATACAGGAAAAAGACAAAAAAAAATCAATTAGAGTAAGCGTTTTAAAATATAATATAAGACGTCTAAAATTATCAGTTACCTAAAAATATACAAAATAAATATTAATACAACGTTTACTCGCACATGCTCATTCACATAAATACATACATTAAACAATGTATTTAATTAATTAAACAGTAACATATGCATCATACTCAGCACTACAATCGCATGAAGCAGAAAGCAAATAAGTAACAGGTATTATAAAAGAGGAACCTCCACAATAAATATTGTTTATATCCAACCCATGTTTCAAGTTCATTTGAATATTTATAGCGTGACCAAGCTGTTACTGCATTTTTTTTTTAAATTTAGTGAATGAATTGCGTCCTAAGGTAAGCAAATCCAAAGTTTAGTTGCGGTGACGATGAAAGATGAAGTATGACGAAGAAGTATGGCGTTGACACGAAGTTGAAAGAAAATCCTATAAAAATTGAGTTAAGGTGGTATTTGTCGATAATCCTCCATATGCTCCACACAAACCCTTGATAAAATTTTTTTAGTTATTTCAGTCATAACAAAGACGTGAAAAATTAAACAAAAGTTTTTCGATATTCGATTCGGAACATTTTGTTTGTAAGGGCATTCGAGTATTTTTTTATATTAAACTCTTCCATGGGATGTTCGGAAATTGATAAGTCACTGTACGGAAAGGATCGTCTTTATAAAAAGGAATGCGGAAGGGGGCCGAAGAGTCCTGTAATCGGTTTTCAAGTTATCGCCATGTTTGCACTAGTCTCGGAATATCCCGTCGGTTAGTTACAGTTATGGCTTGTGTTGCTTCTGTAGCAATAAGTATTTCTTTGTTCAGTGCATTGTGCGGTACGAAATTTTTGGTCCTAATGGCAGCTGCTCTTTCGCGCAGAGGTAGCGCGTCCCGTCACCTTGACCACGCTGGATGATGACGACAGGAGGTTGTCGTTGAAAAGGGCACAACGGGCTGGGGTTAGCGGGGGTGGTCTGTGGGAATGGAGATGCTTTGGTATGCGGATGGCAACCTCCCGCACTGCATAGAATATTCCATCAGCCGCCAAGATTTATTACCACGCCACCTTCACTCCCTCTTCTCAACCCCCCCACCGCGAGCTCGCCTGCCCCTCCGCACAACCGATACTTTTTTTCCCCGGAGCAACCACGCTGATTGGACGGGACTGTTGACCCGACTGATTTGCCCCTCGCCCCCTTCTCTGACAACCACGCGCGGATTCTGCTCGCCGAATCTTCTAATAGAAAATCCGCAGCGCTCGTCGCGTAGGAGGCATCGCCCAAATGCAGGGGTTTTTCGCCGTAAACATCCTGCGGCTGGTACAGCTTCTGCGTTTATGACCGCGTGACGCAAGGACCGCGCGTGAAAAGACAAGTGCGGTACTATAGTTGTTCACGGTAAAGTGAGCACTTTTTAAGGACCTGCTAAATTTTCAATTTTAACTAATTTCTATCTTTCCGCCACTTTTTAATATAAACTTTGCCATGCGTGCAACAAACATAGTGTATACATTCCACTATTCCCAAAATTTAACGTCTGAAGCTGGCGTAAAATATATTTATTATTTGTTAATGCCTATAGGAAGGGCCTTGAAATGTGCTCACTTTACTGTGAATATACTGTAACTCGAAGTACCTACGACACAGGGTAGTCTGGGTAGACTTCATTCGCGGGTTCTCGTTTACAAATGTATAATTCTGTCAAGGGTCCAGTACCACTTTTTTTGCTGTGCTTGCACTTAATTATTTAATCGCAGAATATATCGATTTTCCAGTTTCTCTTCAGCAGGAAATTAATGGCCATGTCGTCTATATAAAAAGACGACTATTTAGACCAACTTTGAACCAGTCTGAGCAACTTTGTACTACATCGTAATTTAATTTCCAAAGACATTGCATAAGAATCAATGCACATTACTGACTTCCTTAAAAATAAAACTTATAACCGTAAATTATACATCAAACAAAAGTGAAGGGGGTAGTGTGTAAAGCCTTTATTTTTATTGAAAATGTGTGGTACAAAGGCACCCTTCTTCGTACAATGTTACTCACCGTCATCGTATGAAAAGCTTCCCCTCTTCCCCCCCCCCCACAAATCAAACGTTTATTACTGCTTATTATTCATTACTGTCATCTAAAATTCCGATTCCTTGTTTAGACGAAGTAATTCTAGTTCTGAAATTCGGGCGTTGGAACAGTTGCCTGTGTTATATTTATTGTGGCGCAGGGGCGGATCAATTGTTGGCTCTCGCCCAACTTCTGAGACATGAGCCACGAAGTCCTAACCAATGGCACCTTTTAAAATCAAAATACTCTGTCGCCTTGAGTTGTCCTGGGAGTAACTAGATATGACTTCAACTAGGACAGCGCAACTGCCAACCTCCTAGGACACGCGTGCCGAATATGTCCATCTATACCGACTCCGATAATTGTAGGAATAAGACTGAACACACACACGGACAAAAATTCCAGCGCCTAGCAAGATTGGTAGAAATGAAATGAAACTGCACATTTGAAGTTACTGTAATGATTGCAATGTCTGATCGTTATGAACAACTACTAGTTGGTAGTATGGTAGTACGGGAATGCTGCCGATCCCATGTCAGTAGGATGCGTGGTACCACCTTGGGCCTCAATTCATCCGCCGATTCAGTTCTATAAAGGCTGTATACTCTCCCGAGGCAAATGGGCCCACAGCTGTAGTAACTGGCCCTGAGTTTCTTGCAAACCAGCACCGGGTAGGGAATGATTTCCGAGCCGATCCTACAATTGTTCTATCGGACACAGATCGGGGAATCTGGCTTGCCTCGAGAGTACCCCGGCATGACCCAGGCATGCCATAGACACATATGACGTATGTGAACGAGCGTTTTTCTTGCTGAACAATTTGCTGGGGCGTTATCTCATGGGCGGCAACCAGGGTGCCATTTCATAAGAGGTAACATGTGAGGACGCCATCAGCATCTCCCTAATCACTACCATATATGACCTGAAGTCATGCCCTATAGCTGCTTACACCACGAAGCCAGGAGTAATGCGGGCGCGTCTCTCCGGAGTATTTATTGCCAGCGCGAGTCCTATCCCCTCGTCATCCGTGGTAAAGCAGGACCGAAATACATAGCTGAAAATTACGCTATGCCCCTAGCCATTAATCTATGCCTTATGGTTATGACACCATTCCAAACACGCCGCGGTTTCTACTGTGGTGTTAACGCCAGCATACATTGAGAAAAAGGTGTTGTTGAATCAAACAATATTTGTTTTGTGCGACCAAATTATTTGTTTGAATAGAGGCAATGAATTATTTTGTTGTTCTCATTTGTTCGCCCTAAACTGTAAGATTTGGTTAGTACAACGAAATATTTGTTTGGCATTAAACAGTTTGGGCCGATACAAAAAAAATCTACAAGTTCAAACGAGATTCGAACTTAGATCACATGCGTCCGAGTGCTAAGCCTCAGTAATCTCTGCTAATGTGACAACTTATTACCGTTGGAAAGTTTAAAATAGATATACTCCAAATTTTGGGCAACGTGTGCAAACAAATATTTCAAGTTTTGCCTCTTTACTTGTAAGTTTCTTGTTGCATCGTTTTATTAATATATCTATACGATTGTTAAGCATCAATATATGCACTAACAAACACGGTTTCTATCCTAACTGTCACAAAAAAAATACAAACAAACACTCGAGCTGTATTTTCGAATGAAGAACTCAAATGAGTGACCAAACAAATATATACAGTTGATTCAACAAAATATTGAGTTGAGAATCTAATTTCATTTTGGCCAAACACAGAAATTTTGTTTATTCAAACATGTATCTAGTTAGACGAACAAAAGTAATTTTGTTGCTTTTCAAATTTTGTTTACTCAACAATATATTTTGTTGGGGCAACTAAATATATATTTGGTCCTATGCAAACAAATATTTTGTTCGATTATCTGTCAGTTTATACATGGGACGGTGAATGTGTAGTCCGGTTGATCCAGTCGTCAAGGCATGGTGTGGGATGACATGGAGATAGTTGCGAAGTGCGTGCGCAGTAACTGTTTTGAGATAACAGGCGACGATGCGATAGGGCTGCACAGTGCGGCGATCCTCCATTGGAGCGGCCTGTCTTTGCTCGACTGGAAAAAATCACGGACGTGTGTGGGTGCTCTCACATACATCTTGATTCCGACGTCGGACCACTGTGACATCGGAATGACTCATATGTCTGGCAATCGCACTGTAAGTCCAACCCGGCGTCATACAGACTCACAATGCGGCCCCGGTCGAACTTTTTTCAAAAAACTGGCAGTGCTGTTTGTTGTAATACTGGCGAAACCACTAATTCAACATGGTGGCCGTTCTAAACGTTAAACGTCATTGCAATTATAATCATTTATGCACACAGCGATGGTATGCGCGTGTACCAATACCAAATTAGATCCAATTTGTACCATTCCTTTAGGGCGCTTCATTAATTTTGTTAGTGTTCTTTCATTTATTTATTTAGTGCTTACCCACTTTCTACATCTCTCGAGGAAATACAGATAAAATTACGTAAATGAATACAATTATATTTGTGACTTAAAGTTACTGAGAACGCTATTCAAGATGCACAGCTAAAACTTGACTGTAAAGAAAAATAATTAAATGATGGGAATAAGCAGCTTAATATTTCACCATAAATTTTATTTTAATGATTTTATGCCTTATACACACAGTAATGTATCTCGGTGACTGTCTTGATCTTTAGAAAAACGGAACGAATTTAAAAAATAACGTATCTGATATTATTGAAGAAAATATAGTAATACCAACCGAGTTAAAAAAAAAAGAATAATATGCAGTGAAAAGTCGTCAAACTACCACGTTATCAATTAACAAAATTTTGTTGCTGCCATTAACTCGGCTTTAAAAAGTCGCTAAATGAGTGATCAAATAAATAAAAGTCGCATGCATTTATTTATGGAAAATTGTTAAAATGTTTACGTATGTAGCGACAGTCACTAAATTGACAACATTGGTAACGACAATAGTTTAATATCGTTTTACATTTGATATTATAATTATATATATATATAATATGTATATTTATTTATTTACATACAACGTGTTTCCGAACAACACCGACAACACTGACAGGTTATTCCTGACGAAAATATAAGAAAATGTAATACTTTTCCCTAAAGGGATTATTAAGGGAGTCATACATCCCCAAAAATCGAGTTTAGACGAATTTTGGTCACAAATATCAGGAACTTCTTGCGATTAAGCAACGTTTCTGTGAATAGAGTTTTGAATAACGGAGATCTTATGCCTGTTAAAATACGGCTTGTAATATCATACCCCTACATCAAGAAAATTGCGATTGCCGCCCTGTGTTTTGCCACGAATCAGTGCCGGCATTTTCCGGATGAAGGGGGATCATATTACCAACCGCATTTTAACGGGTGCAAGATCTTCATTCTCAAAACACTATTCGACGATTTGTTGCTTAATCGCAAATAGCTCCTGATGTTTGTAACGAAAATATTTTTTTTTAATCGATTTTTCGGGGCGCATAGCTCCCTCAATAATCATTTTAGGGAAAGGTGGTACATACATTTTCTCCTTATATTTTCGTAAGGAATAACGTGCCAGAGTTGTCGGTGTTGTTTGGAAACACGTTGTATATAGGCCTAATAGACATTCCGTCGACGAAGATTTGGAATATTTAGGTTTTCCTTGCGTGGGAATCCAGCAAATCACGGAAGTGTTGACTTGCCCGAGAAAACTGGCCCAGTCTGATAGACGACCTACTTGTTTAGTATAAAATAATTTTTTTCAACTCGCTCAGACTCAGAATGCGGCGAATTAAATGTTCGTTTTTATTGGATTTAACCTAATCATTATGAGAAATAAACATATTTCCGGCAGTCGCTGTTGATGTACAGTTTAACGTAATTTTTAAAAAGTTTTAAAAAATGGCTATGATAATTATTTTAACCCACAGTGTTCTGCTACCAAGCCCATAATGATATTGGCGGGGAAAACATACGTATATTAAATTATTTTGCGGGAAATATGTATTTTGTGTAATTTATTTTCGTTTATTGTTCAGTTAGTAATATTAGCATTGTTTACATACATGGTTGGCTTACTTTTTAACGCATTCACTTCACCACATTTAATGCAGCGTAAACGACAAAACTGAGAGCTCTGACGATTACGTGAAAACTAAACGAAAGTCTGAATGTTATTATAGGCGATTCACGGTAAATTGAGCACTTTTTAAGGGCCTGCTGAATTTTTCTTAACATCAGATTACTGTCTTCCTGTCACTTTTTAATATAAACATTGCCATGCGACTAATAAAAACAGTGCATACATTTCACCACTCCCAAACGTTAACGTCAATAGCTGCAATAAAATATATCTATTTGTTGTTAATGCCTGTAGCAAGGGCCTTAAAAAGTGCTCACTTTACCACGAACAGCCTGTACTGAATACGAAACCACTTTTTGAAAAGTATAATTTATTGTTTTCATTTGCTCACGTGTTGTTTACGTTTCTGTCTGTTTATGAAAATATTTACTTACAAACGTATGACGTACCTTCACTAACAGAGCAGCCCGAAAACTACACTGAGGGATCAGTAGCGCAGTTGGTCAACATGTCGGTGGAAAGTGACACTCATAGACTACAGACGAGGTGGACCAATCTCGCTGGCTGCGCACAACCAATCTCCGTGTCCCAACAATGAACTGCTTTTCTGCCAACACGACTAGAAAAATGGCGTGGATTGGATGTGACGTTAGAACACTGATTAGTAAAGTGGTGCTTTGAGGTGTTTTTATACTTCATCTAACCAATCAGTAATGTTGTTTGACTAAATTTGAATTGGTAAAAGTATTATATTAATATAACAGTGATTACCATTTTAAAATTAAGTTATAAACAAACACATTCATCACTGTCGACCATGTAACTTAGACAGTTGTATTCCTTTGGGGTAAGCCAATATTAGTACATGCGCAGAAGACGAATAAGCTGATCTGATCGGATCTTTAGTCTACGGTGTCACTTATTCAGTAAGTGTAAGAAAGCCGGCGTATTTTCACTGTATTTCCAGATGAATTGTTTGAAAGTAACTGTTTGGTCAGTGAGACGTTCTTCACTGATTGGAAAATACGTATCCTCACTTGGTTTAGAGTGCACGTTGCGCAGGAGGTTTGTATTCAGCTGGTATTGTTCGCTGTGGCGCCCAGTGCCCAACGACCTGACTGATTCGTAAACTGGTGCTACTTCTTTCTGTATGTTTCCACTATTGCCGAACACAAAGCCTATATAGTCTATTTGCGTTTCTTCGCACTTTTTGAATCAAGCCTGTGCAAAGGCTGTTTCCTTAATGTGCCATGTATAGGGACCTGCAAAATTCGCGTTATTATTTGGGGACACGTTAAACTTGAAACACGTGTATCTTAGCTATACGTTTGTCGTTGGACCATACTTCACGTGACACGCCCTGCGTAACTCTGCGCCAATAAATGAACACTTCACAATTGTGTGCCCCAAACACGTGGAGCTCAGTCAAAAGGGAAGTGACTTGATATCTATGCAGCAGCCAATGGAGAAACGACGCCGTCTCCTTTACATACAGTACTGTGAAGTTTCGCCTGATGTAAAATAATAACGCGAATTTTGCAGGTCCCTAGTCATGTATCACATGCCTTTTTATATTTGTGTAATTTTACTCGTATTTCAACTATTAACTATAATATATAATTTATAACTAATACGAGTTAAAACAATGAGAAAATAGGTATGTTGGTAATGCTTAGTAAGAAATAGTTCTTATGTAAAATATTATTATACCTAGTGCGCAGGAATGCGGTGTGTTGTCCCTTTGGTGTAATTTTATAGACTTCGTTAAGCTTAGTTTGCACGAGGCGGAGTAATATCCTGGAAGTAGAATTTTTAGCAGGGCTTCGGGGAAGTGTGAAGTATCCGTGAATGGACTATAGCTCATTGGTTGTGGTAACGATACAATTACTGTGTCAACTTTAGTACAGCAGGCATCACGTTATACGTATCTGCAAGCCTGAAATCGTAATTTAAAACGGAACTGGAATGTGTAATAACTGCCAAGAAAGAATTGTGAGCTGCAAAAAAACTTCAACATACTGTGGAAACAGTATTTAAGAAACCTATCGATGACATTTATAAACATCATCCATATCAACAAAATTGTTGGCTTTGATTTCAGCTTTTAAAAAGAAATATTTAGAAAACACTCTTTAATTAACCTTGCCATAAAGACTTAACATCTTAACTATTAACACAATTGGTGATACATTTAACGCCAGGTAAGCCTACATAAAATATCAAATAAATTTATCATAACTGTAACATAACCATACGTTGATATTTAAGATGTTATGCCTGTACTGCAGGATTAACTTGCTAATGGGCTGTAGCCATATTTTCGAAGCATTTGTCCTGAAAAGATTTAATCAGTAAGAAATCAAATAATCCAATATGGTGGTTGAAACCTAGCCTTAACATGATACTTACCGTTCTCACTCATAAGCTTAAGGTCTTCATTAATTCCGTTGCCTATAAAAAATAATGGTTATTAATGTTCTGGATGCATTATCAACTCGCTGATTAAGATTTCAGCCAACCGGGTAATTTCTCGGCTACATTTGGTTGGGGAACTTTTCTAACCGAAATTCTAACATTTATTATGGCAAAGTTACAATGTGTCCCAAAGGATGCCTCTCCGTAATCAAGTTTTATGAAAATCGTATCGTTTTACTAAATTTCATCAATAAATAAGAATCTTTGTGGACATCGACTGTTAAACACTAGCTTTTAACATAGACACGAATTGAATTTGGCGCAAATTACCTAGCGAACCTGGAGTAGGATTTCTTGGAAAAATTCTGATTTCAAAACACTTTCAACGATTTTGAGAAGATTACCATCTGCTTAGTCGACCTGTGTGCTGTTTGGTTATTATAAATACAAACATGTTTTAGGGCATGAGTACAGAACATGTTTACTGAATTGAACTGTATCTAATGTTATGTGTCTGAACTAAAATATGCTTAGTAACTATTTTTTAAAAGTAGTTTTGTAGGCTAAATAAAAAAGTTCTGTGTAAATCTATCTTATAATAAATAAATTCTTCTTTTTTTTTCAGGTGAGTACCTTCATATTGAAGACTTTTTACATGCCGTGTTCTCTGCATTGTATGATTGAACATTCAGGTAAGAAACACTAACAATTTATCTAAACTTTTATAAAATTGTTTATGTTACCTGTTTATTCTGAAAGAATAATGTTGTATTTATTATGGTCTTAAATACTTCAATTAGTCTTTTACTTTACGTTTTTCATTACGTTATTTTTATAGTGATACAAACTAGAACCTAAATTAGGGCATATGAACTAATCAGAATAAATATTACAAGGACTTGGCTAAGTTAATAATTTAACTCTAATATTTTTAGTTAAATGAAAGAAGTGGACCAATCACAGTAATAAGACACTTCAATACACTCTCCAGTTCATTTAGTAAATTAGCATTGCTATAGGCTATTCACGGTAAAGTGACAACTTTTTAAGGCCGTCACAACATGCATCAATCACAAATAAATAGATTTTGTTACAGCCTCAGATGGTAATTTTTTATGTTGGTGAAACCCATGTACTCTGTTTATTAGTCACACGGTAAATGCTTATGTTAAAAACTGCCGGGAAGATAGAAATTGTCTGAAAGAGAAAATTAGCAGGGCCTAAAAAGTGCTCACTTTACCGTGAACAGCGTATAGTAAAAATAACAAATAAATCTATGGTGCTACGTTTATCATCAACGAAATCGGTTCGTATTCACTATCATGATCTCAACTCCTCCCTGTCCCGAGGGTTAACAAAATCTCCAGAGTCCATTTGGAGGAATCCAAAGTGCTTCTCCACAGTCAAGAGGCACTTGCAGTACATTTTCTCGACACGTTGTTTACACAGTTCGCCGAGTTTCTGTTCACACGAATACTTCCGCTGTTACTAAGGTCACCTGGTACTCGACTCCGCTCTTGACTGGGATTAGAGTTGCTTAACTCGACCAACCTGCATGCGGAGCGTCGCTTTAAGGCGCCTTCCTTCTGAAAAATTTCAAACGCCTCGATGTCACGTCCGGCCTTAAGGAATCATTAAGGCCCTTACACAATAGAAAAATTTAGCATTTCACTTTACATTTCCTTTTCATTGACGAAACCTCCATTACACAATACAGGTGTAAAGTCAAAGTTCAGACGATTGAAAATCAGTTCTGTGAGCTTCGTAAAAATTCATATTTTCTGATGTAAATCATTATTACATTATCCAGGAATGTATTTTATGAATTTCTTTTAAAAAATAGGCTTAAAATTATATTGAAAGTTTATTTCAAAACAAAAAACTAATTTGTTTACTTCATTCAAAAATATAAAATCATATGTTTCCTCTTCACTTTATATTCATTTGAAATGTATTTATTTTAGACGAGCTTGGTTTAATATACCGGGATGAAAATTCGCTCTACAATAAAATAACAACTTATTCCACATAACCTCTGTTAGATTCTCGGCAAAATGGCTGCCTTGATTTTGACTTTAAAATTTAACTTTTCGAAATCGTAAAATCAAGGGTTCTTGATATTACCTTTAAGAGGTCCATTGTGTCAAGTTCCATAAGAAACAACATGTTGGGAAGTAAACGTATAGTCAAATCGTAAAGTCAAATGTTAACGTCTGTTTTCAATTGTGTAAGGGCGATGGAAAAAATCATAATCAAACCTCACATATGTTCCGTTTCATCAGAATTTTGAGCAGTGACTATAGTGTTTTAATAAAGCAATATTTTTAGTCGCTGTAATTAAAGACTATTTGATAAAATTTGTTGGAAGGAAAAATTTGATGGCCGTAATTTGTCTTCAAATTTTATTCTCAAATATAGTTGAAGGCCAAAATTTGATAGTGTGATAGGGGCATTACAAAATATAAGGCCCATCCCCAAAGCTTCGCGTAGCCAATCAGCGAATGAGTACGGCCACAACAAAGGAACCGACATGTCGTTCTGCATCTTTGTACTTATTATAACCCATTCACGGTTACTTCAGCCTTTTCTGAAGCCCTGCTAAAGTTCCACTTCCAGGATATTCCTCCGCCTTGTGCAAACTAAGTTAAGTCCTGAAAATTACACCAGAGAGACAACGCACCGAATTTGTGCGCACTCAGCGTAACAGTATTTCCGTATAAGAACTATTTCTTAATAGGCGCTGTCAACACACATGTTTTCTCACTGTGTTTATTCAAATTATTTATAAATGAAGCATTATAATTTATAGATAAAACATTAATAACATTTCAGCTTAACAGAAAAATGGTAACTTTTATGAACACAAGTATAAAACGCTTGTGATACACGGCGTATTTAGGAAATAAGTAAAAACGTCATACATGGGGAAATTTTCCAAAGGTTTGATTCGGAAAGAGTGAAGAAACCGCGAAGGGATTATAATTACTCTGTGATGAAATGTTGAAACATCAAGGCACAAGATACATGACGTCGCATAGTCGCGTGAACTAGTCAGCGTGCTGGGGACAGTTCAGTTGTGGCAGGATCCTTAGTTGAGCGCCAAGCAAGTATAGACCGTTCACGGCAAACTGAGCGCTTTCGAAAGCCCTGCTTAAGATCTACTTGTGTGCACACTGCGTAAAATTAACATTACCATGGAACTGATCGCTTTATTTGTGCGTTGGTAAACATAAAATGTGACAGTATAAGAAATGTAAGTGTTTTGCGCATTATATAATTCATCCACTTAAAAACATAATTAAGAAAACAGAAATAAAAAATAAACCATTTCAGTATTCACAGACTTGCACCTAGCCCTTTTAATTCAACGCTAAGACGTGGAACCATTTTCCACCCGACGCTACCAACTTTACCAGGCGAATGCTAGTCATTGTGCCCGTCAAAATATATGCGTGCGGGGGCCGTTGCAGTTTTCAAATGTTGATTTCAAAAGTGCTCGGCTAATAGTGGGATGTAGCTGCTCGTCCAAGGTCAAGAAGCGAGGGAGCGATACGGGCGACACTAACACTCACGCCTAGTCCCTCATCACTCCTACGCGCAAGGCGTGCTCTGTTTCCGACGTAACGCTGTACTGTGCAAATAAGATCTGTAACAGTGGGACTTTATTACACGCGATGAAAGACCACAGAATAAACTACGCCCGTATCTACGTACTTTTCTCTTGCCGCTTAAGGAAACTGCGTAGGCAAGCTTTAAAAATGAACTATTTGACTATTTTCATGAATTTTTTTCTCCAAGAATACACTTAATATGACAAAAGTAAAAAAACATAGGGTCATAGATAACAGTTTTCTATTTTTCTGGCGTAAAGCCGTATTTGCATAACATTTATTTACCGAAATACGCGTATTCGCGCAAATGACTATTCCACAAAAAAACGCTCGCAGGTCCTTCCCACTCTTAAGGCTACAATCCTTCGTTTCTACAGCTTTGCGAGAATTAATTTTTTGTACCCAAACGGGAGCCGATATTGTAAAATCCTCTTACAATTTGGTACAAATTGTTTTTATTATGCAGTCTAATTTTTTCAACACAGAAAACTGTATAGTTGTAACTAATTATTAAATAAACACAATTTTCGTAAATTAATTAATTGGATAAAAGTATGGACTTTTTTGTATGGGAAAAATTAGACTACATAATAAAAAAAATTTGAATCAAAATTGTAAGAAGGGTTTTACAATATCGACTCCCGTTTGGGTACAGAAAATTAATTCTCGCAAAAGCTGTAGAAACGAAGGATTGTAGCCTTAAGAGTGAGCTGGTTACACGCACGATCCGAGAGCCACGACTGGTAGGTGCACCAGCGGACCTCGTTGTCGGAACCGGTAGCAGAACTGGATGTTCCCTCCTCCCCCCCTGGTGCACATCGCCTCGTCTCCCAGGACGTGACAGCATGTTGCCGCGTTGTGCGTGCGAGGAGACCAGCCCGCCCTTGTGTAGTGGTCGTGACTGGCGTCGACGTACACAATGGGGGGTACGCACCGCCCTTACCAATCTACCTCCGGGTTCAAGGCAACAACTCCACTATTCCCCCTCCTCTCGCTCTCTCTTCACAGCTGTTTACTGGTCTCACTTGCTAACCCAGTGGTTTCCCTCGCAACTGTTAAGTTTTCCGGGAAAATAGGTCGCTTACGGAAACGTCAGCGATGACACATCTTTACATAGTAGCCTATAAAACGAAGTCGCCCGGCCGCGTGTGTCTGTGTATTCGGCTAATCCTTCTTAACTATTCGATAGATTTTGATGCGGTTTTCAACATAATTTAGACAATTTATTGAGGAAGGTTTAGGTATATAATACCTTAGTATTTAATGTAAGGATAGTAAGAGAAATATTAACGTTTTCTAATCAAGTCGGAAAAAGCCACTTTTGGGGCACTTACATGGCTTACGCTGATTAAACCATAAGAGATACACCAAATTAATGTAATACAGAATTGTAGATTTCAAAATGGTTTATAATACATTCTCGGTTACTTCAGCCTTTTCTGAAGCCCTGCTGAAGTTCTACTTCCAGGATATTCCTCCACCTCGTGCAAACTAAGCAAGTTTGGAGAATTACACCAGAGGGACAACGCACCACATTCATGTGCAATCAGTTGTAATGATATTTTGTATAAGAACTGTTTCTCACTAGACGTTACCAACATACCTATTTTCTCCCTGTTTTTTATTCAAATTATAATTTACAGATAATATATAAATAACATTTCAATTCAACAGGAAAAAAAGTAACTTTTATGAACACAAGTATAAAACGCTTGTGATATAGGGCGTATTTAGGATATAACTAAACACGTCATAGATGAGATTTTTTTAAAGGTTTGATTCAAAAATGCAGAAGAAATCACGAATGGACTATACAAAAAGTCCACGATAGCATGTGTTTATCTTTCAAGGATGACTCACAGTAACAATTTTTTTCTTTTATAATTTGATTAAAAATAGAACTTTATGAACAACACAGTATTAATCATATGCTACTTACCTTAAACATTTAGTGTATATACTAGCTGAAAACCTAAACAACACCATATTTTTAAATCCTACCCGAGCGAGGCAGGGGCAGGTTGCTAGTACTTTATATAGTCTATTCACAGTTTCTTCGCACTTTTAAAATTAAACCTTTGAAAATTCACGTCATGTATGACGAGTTTGGTTGTTTCCTAAATATGTCATATATCGGAAGCGTTTTATACTTCTTTTAACATAAATTTTATTAATTTTTAATTAAATTTTACATATTTTTATTTATAAATTAAAAGGTTTCAATTATAATAAATGAGAATTTTAAAAAGGGGGAAAATAAGTATCTTCGTAATACCTAGTAATAAATAGTTCTCATGCAAAATATGATCAAACCGAGTACGGACGAATGCAGTAAGTTTTAAATTTGGTGTACTTTTTTAGATTTGGTTAGTTTTTGCTTGCACGAGGCGGAGGAATATCCTGAAAATAGAACTTAAGCACGGCTTCAGAAAAGTTGGATATATGCGCGAATGGACTATATCATACAGTTGACATGTTATACCTAGGGACATGCAAAATTCGCGTTATTATTTGGGGACACGTTAAACTTGAAACACGTGTGTATTTGCTATACGTTTTTCATTGGACAGTACTACACGTGACACGCCCTGGGTAACTCTGCGCCAATAAAAGAACACTTCACAATTGTGTGCCCCAATCACGTGGAGTTCAGTCAAGAAGGGAGTGACTTCACATCTACACAGCAGCCAATGGAGAAACGACGCTGTCTCCTTTACTTTCAGTACAGTGAAGTATAGCCTGATGTATAATAATAACGGGAATTTTGATGGTCCCTAGTTATACCCTGTTATGTGAAGTATTCCAGAGGCCATATGCATAGTTGTATGTAATCTATTCAAACTGGAACTTCATACTCAGAGTGTTGCCGACAAAATATTATAACGCCCGAGTTTAACTGAGTTATACGTGGGGTTTGCCACAAAATTACGTCAGCGTTCTTTGACGAGACTGGCGACGAAATATTACCACGCTGTAATTATTCATAACCTTCTTTGTAGTGTAGCGTTACGTCAGCAATACTAAAAGTGAAAATTACTCAAATCAACAGGGTACATTGTACATTACTATATGTGGGAAAAAAAATTGATTTGGACACTTCCAACTCGGGTTGACATTGACCGAGAGCCGACCAGTATTGAACATCGTACATTATAGCAAGTGTTCTACGATGTTGTGTGAATATGCAGGACGGTTGTAAACGGGATCACAGAGACAAGCAGAACTGATTGCCATGCAGTCGTGGTGGATGTAGGCGATTAACTCGTCATTAAGTTTCTACCGCAGCCTAGTATTAAATGCTATTTCTACCATTTCGTGAGCAAAACTTATTATTTTACAGCTGTCCATGAAATATTGTCAAATGAGGTTAATTTTATATGTGATGGCATATTCCAACTGGAATACAACTCAGCTATGCATAAAAACCCTAATCTATTTCAGATCTTAGAAGACTCAAATAAATGTTGCAGGAGATCCCGTACTGCAGAACCGCCATCTAAAACTTTTGCCCGCATTTTTTAGGGGGGGGGGGATTAAATCTCATGGCAGACCTTTCATCATAGTTTCCTTTCCCCTCCCCTTTCTAAATATAATTAAAATATTATTTACTGATGCGGTTTATTTACTGTAGCCATTAGTTCTGATGCTGTCATTAACGTCAGTTTTTTTTTTTTTTTTTTTTTTACAGTTTACTAGAGGGTCCCAACGTCACTTTGAATAATTAAATTAATTTTCTATATTACCTAGCTAGAATAGAGCATATGTACAAATTTCTAAGGAGTATACAATCATAAATACACCGTCGACAAATGTTATGTTACCGAGTCGATGGATAGGCCTAAGATTCCTATCGAGGCGGAAACAAGGTATAGATTAAGATAATAATTCATTTTTATTTAAAAGTAATTCGCTTAAATTTTTCCCAGTTTTGCGTAAACCAATGTTCAAAAATTCTTCGACAATTTTTTTAACGTCGGCTAATACTACCAAAGAAACGTGCGTATATTTTTAGGTAAAGGCTGTTCCCGATAAATTGAGCAGAAATTAACCGTAGAAAAAAAATCACTGCCCTTGCATCCATGTATTTTAATGGGCGCACTGAGTGACATTCGCCCAGTAAAGTTTGTAATGCTGCATGGAAAGTAGTTCCATATCTTAACGTCGAATAAAAAGTGTTAGGTTACCATTTGTGATAATTTAAAATTATTTCTTTCGCTTTCTGTTTTTTTTTATTTATTTTTTTATTTTTTTATTTTTTTATAAATCGAAGTGTAAAAAAAAGGAGCAGATTTGTAAAGTAATTACTTTCTTAAAAAAAATTCACAGTTTCATTTGCCCGACGCATGAGTAAAGTGATGAGGCCCATGGCAATGTTAATTTTACATAACGTGTTTACAAGTCGATATTAAGCAGGGCTTTCAAAAGTGCTCATTTTGCCTCAAATAGCCTATACAACTGCACGAATCTTGTTAACTGAGAGGAGTGGAGTGGAATGGAGAAGTTTGTGAGGTTAATATGGAGCAGCTCCGGAATGCGAGGGTGTGTGGGGAAAATACGGGAGATTCCCGAGAAAAACCGCCGACCAGCGGCACCGTCTGACACGATCCCCAAATGCGGAAATCCAGGAGTAACTCCGCCGGGAATCCATTTTGCCTAGGTGGGGGCATGGAGATATTAGTCCATGGAGTGGAAGCCGAGACACGAAAGTGAAGCCGGGCAGCAGACGATAATGAAAGACAAGGACAGAGCTAGTAGTGGCAAAACGGTGCATGTTTAAATGTAGTTAAATGGGCGTGTTTTTCATTTAATTAATTCCAGATAGTGGCAAAATATTGTATAGCAGTTGGATGCACAGGCTTATTTAGGCCACGCACATTTGAAAACATTCCGCAAGAACAAAACGCAATAAATACGTCACTGGTAGTAGCGATGTACAATGTAACTTTTGCCACTCATAATATGTCGGCTGACATAAAAAAAAATCGGTCTGCGCATACGCAGTTGAAAGAAGTCGGGCAAGAAATCGGCTCCACTTGATAATCGTGGAGAAGATAAGCTGTTGCCACTCAATCATCTATTACCTCCATGGATGGGAGGTGAGTAGTCTAACCTCTACACCACCACATGTAAACTGACTGAAAATGTATTCCAGACAGGAGTACGATTCGGGAACGTTAGTAAATAATTTTGTTCTAAAACAGTTCGCTCCCCTTTCGCGTATGCTAGTTTTTTTTTTTTTTTTTTTTTTTTTTTACAATGAATGCTTTGAAATTTCAGACTCCTTTTAGCGAAAGTTTTTGAATAATAGTGCTATTTGTGTTCTATCTCGCCTTACATCCGTAGTACATACACAGCCATTTTTCTGTCGTTAAGAGTTGGACATAGCATGTAATAAAGCATTGTATGTTTTCTTCTGCAGTAAACACACATAAGAATGTACAGTTGTGTTATTTCTCTTCGGCGACACGCAAAAGAAAAAGTTATACTACCTAGTTCTGTTCTCTTGAGCGTAGCTATAATTTTTTTAAATCTGTCACGATATTTTTTTTATTACCGAAATTCTCCATCCCTCCGGCGAATCTGAATTTTAAAATAACTAACCTTTTCCCCTCAGACGTCTCCCCATCGCCTCGCTATCCTTCATCTCCGGAGGAGGGAGTTTATGTAAATGTTCCAGCGAACAGAAGAGAGGAAGCGGGCCGGGGGAAAGCAGAATGGTAAACCGTGAGACAGTGACAAACGGGTAAGCGAGAACGCGGCATAAAGGGGTGAGGGGAAAAATATAAATATGCGAGGACAAATGTAAGAAAAGTTGGTCACCAACTTCTGTGGGGACTGCATAGAACTCCTCTGACTTATGTTCCCGCTCACAGTTTCGGAACAGTAACATAAATTTAAAAGCGCTTTACGGATCACAAATTGGAAATTCCGAACCAGAGCAATCTGTCTGCTGTAGAAGTACTCCCCCACCCCTTTTTTTCACCCCTAACGAAACAGTGTACTCGAAGAAATATTAAAGAAACTACAAGGCTTGGCACAGGCATCTGAAGCTTATGCAGGAAGAGAGGGGAAAAAAACCGACGAAAGTACGTGAGATGTCAAGTCAGATATGTTTTGACACTTTCAGACACTGCGTGAAAATATGTCCTGGAATTATCACTTGAAAGGGACTCGATGTGAGAAGCTTGTGCGTGGCTGTGATGATATGAACAATTCATTGGCTGCTGCACTTTGATTACGTCACATATTCATTTGTCTTGCCCTTTCAGAACTCATCAGCTATACCGACGAAGGTCTGTTAGTGGCCTGCTGTATTGGAGGGTGTGAACTTCTTCACAAACACTTGTTAACACTAGCCATTCTTGGCGTTTGTAGTCTCATCTTGCCCAGTAACGTATTTTGTTGTTGAGTGGTATTATCCTACGGAACAATATATTTTGAGACTAGATATGTCATTGTATGCTGCTTGCTTATGAAACTAAACAATTTATTTGAGTAGGCTGGTGTTGAAGATTTTAAAACTGAGGTAATATTAATAAATCGTTGTCCTTATGGTACACTAACGTCGCTCTGGAAGTTTTAAGAAATAATTCGCAAAGCAATGTTATTAAAACTTCATTAAAATAGTATAAAGCATATTCTAGATGACATTCGACAGTCAGAGAACTCGATATAAAATACATACAACTTTTCTCCTTATTAAAACATACTTTGATTACGCACTTATTGACCAAAATTTACCAGATAATCAATAGTATGGGCTGTTCACGGTAAAATGAGCACTTTTGGAAACCCTGCTTAAGATCTGCCTGGATGCACGCTGTGTAATCTTCCGCCTTATGTAAAATTAACATTTGCATGAGCCTTGTAACTTTATCCACGCATCGGTAAAGTGAAAATGTGACATTATTAGAAAAGTAAATATTTTACAAATCCGTTTATTTTTACACTTCGAAGAATTTAAAAAAAATCAAAAAGCGAAAGAAATAATTTAAGTTAACACAAATGGTTACCTAACAATTTTCTTTCGACGTTAAGATAGGGAACTAGTTTCCCTCCATCGTCACTAACTTTACTGGGCGGATGCACCCAGTGCGCTCGTTAAAATATATGTGGGTAGGAGAGTGACTTTTTTCCACGGTTGATTTCAAAAGTGCTCACTTTATCGTGCACAGCCTTTAGTACATTTTAGGTAGGTAGGTGTCCGGGCAGGAAGTATTTTGAACCTTTTGAAAACCACGTGTCCCAGGTGAATTATTTCAGAACATAATCTCTACAAAAAAAAACAGAGGCCATTATTTCAGTGAGGGATTTAATTGGAAGATATGAATAACTATCTGAACTGCGAATTACAGTAAGGAGATAAACTCTAATACCGTCGGGCAACCAGTCGCCAAGAAGTTAGATAATAGCCGAGAACCCAGATAACTATCTCAGCTAGACAGATGTCTTACCTGGCAACGCGGATAATGGCCGTCGTGTTTTCGTGTCGCCCGACTCGAAAGATAGCGAGCAAGCTTTGCGCGAATGGAACGGTCGTTTCCCCTCCTGTAAGTTTTCCCTTGGTGACCGGTGAGCCTACGAGACCCCAGCAGGTTGTTGAATTCAGGAAGACTTCCTCTCTCTGTCTGTCTGTCTCTCTCTCTCTCTTTGTATGTTCTCTGAGTGACACTTGCAATAGCTAGGGACACGCGAATTTCGCGAAGACAGTTCACGACCAGTTGCATTCCATAATACTTCAGCTCAGATCACATTTCTTGATTGGTTGATCTGGGTGTTACGCGTCTAAGGAGTGTGTTCTCGCGAATCACAGACGTACAGGAACGGAGTTATCTAATTCTGATTGGCCAGTCAAGTAAGAAAATGTCTTCTCATAAAGACCCGTGGCCAATAAGTAAATGAAAACTGCTGGTACGCCGGTAGGCATATTGAGAAATCCTTTCGCGAAATTCGGGTGTCCCTAGCAATAGGGGTAAGTTATTAACACTTTGAAGACTATGTTTGCGTGTAGCTTGTGCAAAACTAGTATAAAAGTGAATGAGCGAGTGAAGAGATTTGGACGGCACTTAAAAGCGGGTTCTTGAGAGCCGATGAGTATGATAGTGGTGAGTATGGAGCAGCGCCGGAATGAAAGGGCGGGGGAAACGGGAGATCCCTGAGAAAACCCGCCAACGAACGGCATCGTCCGGCACGATTCCCACATGCGAAAATCCGGAGTGACCCGGCCGGGGAACTAGTATAAGAATATTTGTTTGCCCGTAAAACACAAAACAGGCCTGGATGTGGTTACTTTGTTATCTTATTTTTATCATGATTTAACCACGATAAAACTTTGCATTAATGACAGTTTTCGCAAATTGAAAGAATGATTTTCGTACAGTTTCTAAAATGAACACGATGGACTGTAAATACTGCTCATTACGAAAGACCGTTTGATTGGTAGACTGCGAACTCCGCACTTTGTTGGCTGACATACGACCAATAACGAACGTGTGATGGAGTTTTGATCAGTAGGACGACAATAAGAGAGACGAGATCAATAGAGTATAGCGTCCTTACATTAGCGTAAATAAGCGACTCACTTCTAGCTTGTCTTTAACGCTGGTAAAAGTTTGTCGACTTCAAAGTGTTAACTGAAAAATTACTTCGGAGGTACGACAATGCAGAGCCATGTCGCCAAGTGTACCGGAATCACATAGCCCCGACCAACACAGCACGACACGACCAAAAACGCAACCATGACACATTTCAATGTGACTACTTGAATTTACAGCACGACCGACACTACGCTCTCGGCATTTAACCTAACTATTTAGAAGGCGCTGATAGGCTACGTTAGTTTCAAAGGCAATGAACAAGACGGAAATTTGTAATACATAATAGTGACAAATTGGTATCGCTAATGCATGCGAAGGTAAAATTATTATTTTTTCTTTTAAGCTGCGTATTTACCGTTGTAGGGAAATCTTGCAATACAATTTCATTTTGCAAGGTTGTACATTTTGTGCGTCGTGTCGCACGACACGACGAAAAATAGAAATCGTTTCTAATCCGAAATTGCTGCTCGGACGACAAAATCGGTCGGGCTTACGACGATCTATCTTGTATTCCATTAGCTGTTGGCCGTCGTGTCGTGCGCGTCGGGCCCGTATTATTCCGGCAATACACAGACACCGGCACTAAAAACTTGCACGAGAACCAGCCAAGGCTAGAGGTTGTTAACTTCACCTTGCCGCGGACGCAGCTTGGGCAGCGAGGCGTGCCGAGCAGGGCGATAAGCCAGAGCGGCGGTCCAAGCGCGGTAGGCGATGTTTGGGAGATATATGGGTAAACAGTGGATGGTAAGTGGCTAGGCGGGTATGTAAGCATGTGTGGACGACGCGCAGCCACCCCCCCCCCCCCAGACCTCGCCAAGATTGATTGCAAGACGATCACGACGTTGAGGGGCTGCTGGTGTTCAGCGTTGTCGGCTGGAGTCCCTGTCGATCGCTGGGTGAGCTGGATCTACAGACGACTACAATACAGTGATGAGCACAACTCTCCTTAGCCTTTTGACTTCAACAATAATTGTTTTAGTTTGCTTGACGCAAATATATCGTATAATTTGTGAGCAATAAAGTGCGCGTCATTGTGGAATATTTGTGCTATTATTATTTCTACATCCGAGTTACTCATCCCCAACTCGTACCACGTCGAATAAAAAGTGTTAAGTACCCATTTGTGATAATTTCAATTATGTATTTCGTTTTTTTTTTTTACGCATCAGTGTGCAAAAATTAGCAGATTTGTAAAATGTTTATTTCTCTAATAATATCACAGTTTCGCTTGACCGGCCCATGGCAATGTTAATCTCACGTATGGTGGAAGATTGCACAACGTGCATACAAGTAGATCTTTAGCAGGGCTTTCAAAAAGGCTGTTTGCAATGAAGTGAGCATTTTTAAAATGAACATTAAAAAAATATAAATCACTGATCTTTAACTGCAAATATGCAACCGTGCGCTCTCGCACGTATTCTCCCAGTTAAGCTGGCAGCTAATTAAAAAAAAAATGTCCCAAGTCGTGACGTAGTATAGCGAGTATAATGTTTCAGTTTGTGGTAAATCAAGTTGGCGTTCTTATGCTTTATGCGCATTATAGTCTATTTGCTGTTTCCTACTTTTTTATACAACCTTCGAAAAAATACCCCACGAATGACGTGTTTGGTTCTTTCCTAAATAAGTCATTTACGCTCCGAGAAATTATTCGCAAATTTACTATAGTCTATTCACGGTAAAATGAGCACTTTTGAAAGCCCTGCTTAAGATCTACTTGCATGCACGTTGTATATTCTTCCGCGTTATGTAAGATTAACATTGTCATGGGCATCATTACTTTATTCGTGCGTCGGTCAAGTTAAACTGTAGAAATATAAAAAAAAAATATTTAAAAAAATTTGCTCATTTTACACTTCGATGCGATAAAAACACCCGGAAGCGAAATAAATAATTTAAGTTATCAGAAATTGTTACAAAACACTTTTTATTCGACGTTAAGATACGGAACTACTTTCCATCACTCGTTACCAACTTTTCTAGGAGAATTTCGCATAGTACAATCGTTAAAATATATGCAGGTAGGAGCAGTGACTTTTTTATAATGTTAATTTCAAAAGTGCTCGCTTTATCGTGAACAGCCTTTATATGAGTGTATACGCAGTGTGAGACAGTGCGAATGATAAAGTTACTTTCCACACATTCATGCTAGCGTTCCTACATTAGCTCAGGAAACAGTCGGAAAACCTAGGAAGCTTCCGAACTTTGTATAGTAACGATTCTAAACAGTCCATATTTGTAGCCAGATATGAGGTAGGATTATTCCCATACGATACATGGGTTAAAAACTTCCTATTCAATTTAGAAAGTTCACCAGAATTTTTTTTAGAGTGTATCACAAGCGTTTTATAATTTTGTTAGCAACAAAGTATCTTATTTTTGGTTAAATTTTACTTTAACTAATATTTTATTTATAAATGATAATCCATTTGTAAATGATACGAATAAATCAGTGAGAAAAAAGGTATGTGGTAATGCCTAGTAAAAAATAGTTTCTACGCAAAATATTTTTACATGAAAGGCTCACAGATGCGGTACTTTGCCCCTCTGGTGTAATTTTCTAGACTCGGTTAAGATTTGTTTGTACAAGGCAGAGGGATATTTAAACTTTGTTTGCACAAGGTGGAGGAATATCCTGGAAGTAGAACTTGAGCAGGGCTTCGGGAAAATGCGAAGTAACAGTGATTGGACTATTTGTAACAAATAATTTTTTTCACTTTACCGACGCATGAACATACATTACGCTAAAGGCATTGCGAATCATACATAAGGCGGAAGAATACAAAACATTAGGAGAACAGTAGATGCTAAGCAGGGATATGAAAAGGGCTCAATTATAGGCCGTTCACGTAAAATGAGCACTTTTGAAAGCCCTGCTTAAGATCTACTTGTATGCACGTTGTGTATTCTTCCATCTTATGTAAAATTAACATTGCCATGTGCCTCATCACTTTATTCATGCGTCGGTCAAGTGAAGCTGTGAAATTATTAGAAAAGCAATAATTTAATAAATTTGCTATATTTTACATACTGATGCATTGAAAAAAAAAACTGAAAGCGAAATAAATAATTTAATTTATCACGAATGGTTGCCTAACATTTTTTATTCGACGTTAAGATATGGAACTACTTTCCACCTATCGTTACCAACTTCACCGGGCGCATGTCACTCGGTGCGCCCGTTGAAGTATATGCAGGCAGGGGCAGTGAGTTTTTTTGTAAGGTTGATTTCAAAAGTGCTCACTTTATCGTGAACAGCCTTTAACCGCGAACAGCGTGTATGATTGTTCTGGTAACGAGTGGACGATGTCTTGTTTTCACGCCGACGCGCGGGCGGGGCGAGCGCTCCAAAATCACGCGCTGGTGACCGCTGTCGATAGTGCGTCACCAACATCTGTAACCCAACTGAGGGGGGGGGGGATGCAAAACTGTTATCCGCGCAACGTTAAAAGAAATAATTAATAGAGTGCTATTAACGGTAATTCCCTCGCCTGGCTCTGTCAGATAACATGTTCTCCGCGCCTGCAGCCGTCAATTGCACATTCGCAGTTTTTTTTTCTCTCTCTCTCTCTGTCTCTATATCCATTTTTCTCTCCTCCTCCCCACTTTCCTTCTACTCTCTCCCACACACTCATCCGCCGACGATATGGTCGGGGTGTAGGTGGACGAGTTCGCTTGTATATTCATGGCAAAGTACGTGAAAGCTTGTTTTGGTTTGCATGCGATTGTCGGAGGCTTGTTACTTCTGGCATCGATTTTATTTAGTTATATATAAAGCGCCACGTCCACTCGCAAAACTGCATCTGCAGTCGCAACGAAATATCTATTCCGACCGCTCTCTCGCAGAGAACAGTGATTACTGTAATGTGGGTGCGGCCTATACCCGAGCAATCGAAATAAAATGAGCAAAAATTGCGTAGCAGGAATTACACTATAATTTAAATCTTTAAATGTTAAAGTTAGTTGAACATCTGTACCGAACGTCAGAATAGCATAAACTGTATTGAAAAAAAAATACATATATATCCTGCCCTTGACTGCACATATCTGAATGCAATTGCTGAAAAGGCTAACTTTGTTAAAGTTGGCAGGGAATTTTAAGTAGTATAGTTGTGTGTCGGAACGTCTTACTAAATTTCCAATGTTTAGATTCGCAATCGAATAACTTTTTTTTTCATAGTTATATTCGTTTGAAAGTAAACACCGGCGTACTGGAAACATAATTATGTTTCAATCAATTTCACAGATATCACTTGGTTACTCCTCCATAGCAGTGCTGAATTTTATATGAAGTGGAATAAACAAAGAATATAGGAAATGCATAGTTAAGGGATTAATTAACTGTGATATAACTATAGCAATATTTCAAAACAGTGGGTACGCGACATTTGGCCTAAATCCATTTTCCCTAAAAATTTCAGAAAAGTAATTTGGCTTAAAATAATTTGACCTAAAATTATTTAGCCTAAGGTCACATCGCCCAAAGTCACTTGGATTGAACTTATTTAGCATGAACTAAATTTGTCCAAGAAAATTTGAGGTTAATTATTTTGGCTTATAATTATTTGGCCTAAAGCCACGTAGCCTATAAATCTCTGACCTGTAGTCACTTGGCCTAAAAATATTTATTAATTGATTTGACTTCACCCTAAAGTCATTTGAACTAAAATTATTTGGTCTAAAGTCACTTACCCAATTTTTTTTGGCTTAAAGTCACTTGGTCTAAAATTATTCAACTTGAAGTTACTTATCCTAAACATATTTGGTCTGGCATCACTGTAAAGTCACATAATCTAAAATGATTTGGCCTGAAGTCTCTTGGCGTATACTTATTTCGCCTAAACTCACTTGGCATAAATTTACTCTATTTGTTGTAAAGTAATTTGTTTCATATTTATTTGGCCTAAACTCACTTGACAATTTAGCCTTAGATAATTTGGCCTGAAAGACTGGGCTGACGTCACCTTGAAGTCACTTCACCTAAAATGATAGGCCTGAAATCACTTGGTCTTCGATGTAAAGTCACTTAGCCTAAAATATTTAGCTTAGTTTTACGTCATATATATTAAGGTCAAGTGGCGGGTAAGAACGTCCTACTTACTCCTTCAGTTCGTACACGCTGAACGCCAACGAGATAGCTACAGTATATACTCCTTGTTATCATTCGTTCCGTGCACTAAACTGTACACAGTACTGGGTGGCCTTACCGATAACCTGCTAACTACTTGCTTTATCACCTTGCAAGTTTAATTAGGCTCTTGTCTCAGTAGAGAAGCTATGTTTTTATTAATACATACTGTTTAAAGAAAATATTGACTGTAAACAAACAAATCAATCATCGCGTATGTTACTAGTCCCTGCAGCAGTAAGCTTGTTCTTTACTCAACTGTGTGTGTGTGGTGGTCCTGTGATTCAGTTCATCGGAAGTCGGGAACTTTGTTTACGGTGCAGTGTTCGAACAAATCCCCACTAAGGTATCAATGCGTGTGACGTTTTCAGCTGTAGTTTTATGTTAAGTGCTATGTGAAGCCACGCCACACCTTATTGTTTAAACTAACTCACCGAAGCGGATCTTTGATTAAGAATAGTTGAAATTATTTGCATGAGTTAATAAATGTGCGATTTACTCAATGGAAGGGAAGGGGCTTCAACATATCTTCACTCTCCATCATATAGGCAGTTTTTCCCCCCTAGATGCAAATGACCAGGGTACTATAATTCTAAAAAAAATTATGAAACTGATTCACGACAGAGAACACACACTGGTTTATAGACCTATCAGAGTAGTGGGTACGTAGCGTTACTGGCCCATTCTCGCCCTTATTGACATCGGGTGTATGTAAATAACCTGGGAGAGGTCTTGCTCAGTATAGGAAATTTTTTCTAGGTGACCCTTTTCGACATTGGCTGTCCATTTATCCAACCTGGTAGAGGGTGACGATAAGGGTCGCCTAGCAAAATTTCCTATACTGAGCAAGGCCTCTCCCAGGTTATTTACAAACACTCGATGTCAATAAGGGTCAAAATGGGCCAGTAACGCTACGTGCCCACTACTTATCGGCTGTTTTGTCTTGAGAGTAGGAGGCGGATATGGCGGTCTGCGTGGAGAAAACGGCGCTCGCCTCCCACCGAGGCGGGTTCGATTCCCGGCGGGGGGTCACTCCCGGATTTTCGAATGTGGGAGTCGTACCATACACCTCTATAACTGCAAATATGGTACCTACATCTGCTTCTACACCAGTCACTCTATTTAAGAACCAATCCTACTTTGGGGGTGGCTCGTAAACAAACCATATTGGTAGGTCAACTGTTGAGCGAAAAGATTCACGCGGAAGCTTTCCTTTGGCCATTGGTAGGGACCTGCAAAATTCGCGTTATTATTTTACATACGGCTAAAATTCACTGTACTGTACGTAACGGATAGATCGTCGTTTCTCCATAGGCTGCTGCAATGTTGTGAAGTCACTCCCTTTTTGACTGAACTCCACGTAATTGGGACACACAATTGTGAAGCGTTCATTTATTGGCGCAGAGTTACCCAGGGCGTGTCACATGAAGTACTGTCCGATGACAAACGTATAGCAAAGATACACGTGTTTCAAGTTTAACGCGTCCCCAAATTATAACGCGAATTTTGCAGGACCCAAGCCATTGGCCGCTTGTCTTTTTTTTTTTCTAAGAGAGTCCGTTACATGAGTGAGCCAATCAGAATTCAGTTGCTCCGATTCTGACCGTCCGTCATTCGCGGGCAGACCGGAAAGACGCGTGACAATTCAAATGTCCAATGACGAAAGTGATTCTGAACTTAAAGTGTTTTTGGAATACAACTTGACCTAAAATCATTTAGCGAAAAACAGGTACCCCAACATATGGGCTTTTTTCCTCGTGATAACAAAAACCGAGACCATACTAGACGGGTAAGCGCGCTGACATGACTTCGAACAGTCGCTTGACGAAACTGTCAAAATGGTAACCACGATGCTGTTCCTCAAATGGCCAAGGAAGTGGTAGAAGTGTCGAGCTAATCTATTTGTCACAGTCCTTCTTCATCGGACATTCCCGAGCCATCAGCAGCTGAAGGTTTTTCTTCACATCGCCCTTCTGTTTCTGCCGAAGGTACTAATCCTATATCACCATCAGTGTCAGAGTTATTTGGTTGCGATGGTGATTTCGAGGTATTGTCCTTTATGCTTTCCTGAATGCGCTTATCAAATTGTTGGTTGAAAGTCACATTAGTTATTAATTTAACACAATTATAGGATATTAAATGTGTGTTCAAGGTTTTCTCGGGGATCTCAAGTTTCCCCAGTCCTTGCATTCCGGCGTTGCTCCAAATCGACCTCGCTTCATCCTCGTAGGCTTTCAAGATCTCGTTAAGGGCCCTGCCTACTTTGCACTTGAACTGCGTTACAGTATGCTTGAAATATACGTTTTTCCACAAAACTATTAAACGTGGGTCCCAATTATGAGCACGAAAAGACCACACACTTCAGACGAGGGCTGTTGAAGGCTCTCAAAACGTCACGTACATTGGAAACAACATTTTCGACTACGCCAACATAGTTGAAAACGGCTTTTTTCAAAGCGCCGTATCTCGAAATATGAGCGTCAGATATGAATGTATCGACTCAAGGGCACTGCATTGAACCTATTACTACAGACTTCCCAGCAATAATAATAGGTAGAGCTAGTGGTTTTTCGCGAAAAAAATACGAGTTCAGGGTAGATTTCAATACTATAAGCACACGAGAGCAGTTTGGCTACTGACATTGGTTGTTGTCTGCTTGAGAAGGCGTTTTCATATTTGACCGGGCCACTCAGAATTCGGCAACATCGGCACGGCTCCTACGTGATTCGTGTGCAGACAGTTAACATGTGTCAGAAAGTAATCCAGCCAATCATGATAGGTGTACGGCCCTACAGTGTTTTGAAATATAACTTGTCTTGAAATCTTTTCGCGAAGTTTCACTACCCCTAATAATAGGGTCACCGCTGAAAGTCCCATGGGTACACGCAGTGCGACGAGAACATAGCACGCCGGTTCGGAGCCTTGCGCTTAAGCGGATATTACACGATACCTGCTGCCGTACTTGGTTCTTGTACAGGCTTCTACAAGTCCTGGTACGGGAGCCGGTATACCAGCCGCTATATGAGCCACCATGGAAGATTCATATTACACGACAGCAGTTCGCGTACTAGCATTTGGCGCCCTCGGTGGGTGCGCAGTGTGTGGTACATATGAACCCCAGTTGTAGAATTGCTACCAGTTAATAACTTGTGTAGGCCTATCACAAATTACAAGCACATCTTAGCATTACTATATTACTGTTCGCCTTTTACATACATTTATTGCTTACTAGTCTGGTTTCATTAATTTCTTGAATATGACTTGAAGTCACTAGAGTACGAGTGTGTTAATTACCGACCGGGTGCAAATTTTAGTTTTTTCTTTACGTACCGAGATATTATCAGCATGTAAAATGTAATGATAAAAAAATTGGGTCCGGTGGAGTTTCGAACTCACGCCCAAAAATTACGTACTAATTGCGTACGCCGCAACGTTACCATTTTTTAAATCCTTCATTTGACGTTGTTGTGACATTTTTGACGTTGGCGAAGCTCTAGTGAGGCCAACTTGTTGACGAATTTCCAGTGAGACAATCGAGCTGAGCATCTGCCACGTCGGAGGCACCGGTGCGCGAGCACGCGACCCTCCGACTACAGGTCGGCCACCCTACCCCTGAGCTATGAGGGCAGGGCTATTTGTACCAGCAGTTCACATAATTAAGTTTATATACTGTGTATATGATGAATTGTTTGAATTAATTTTTTCATACAGTAAGTAATGTTTTAAGTATCAGAATGGTTTTAAACAATAATTAAAAGTTGCCATAGACAATATTATTCGTCGTCGTAGTATTTTTAATCTATTTGAAAGAGTTTTAACCTCACGAATGTAAAATCTAGATGGTGGGGTCCTTTTCAGTTTCTTCATCAACTTGTTTCAAGTAGTAGCCACGGGGAGCGCCCTACGCTCTGAAACTGCAATGTGATTGGCCAGGTACGAGAGCCGGTATTGAACCTGCCACGGGAAATAGGACAGGTCCAATTACCAAACCTGTGATGAAATCTGGCAGAGCCAGGCGAAATATGCCATGACGGGTGCCGTACAGACCGGTATAACGGCAGCTATGTCAGACCTTGCACAAGCTTTTACGAAATCTGGTACCGTGTAATATGGCATTTAGCGGCGATGGCGCACTTGATGAGCGTGGTAGTGTCCTCCTTATTGCTCCCGCGCTTCGCGGCCTCAAAGGCGGAATAGAGCTTCAGGTAGGCAAGAGCCTTAAAAGTGTGTCAGACTTCCCCATTCCACTTGAACGCGTGTACCCATTTCAGATTTTCCTCTCCGCACGCGAGTCGGTGCACACGCGACAGCCCGGGAAACTCGCGTGCTTGCGTGCCGCCTGTGACGGACAGCGGTGCTTTGCCTGCGCGACGCTGAGAACCCAGCGAGTTATGTCATCACACTCGTGACGAAACTGCCGCGCCGAGGAACCTCAGCCGAGTTCAAGGTTCAACGTCTCCCTCGTTTGACCGGGTGCCCCCTCCCCCCACCCATCACCGCCTTCCAGCTGGTCGAGATTCGTCAACCGCCATGAAATATTAATCAAGGGCGAACATTGGTTTGTTTGACAAGAGAGCGGGAGTTATTACGTCGAGAGAATCTTGCTTTCATCATCTCGGTTAGGGGATAACTAGAGCCGCCCTGCTTTCAACTCCCTTCCATTTCTCTCTCAACGGGAGCGCACGAAATGCGAACACCACACAGAAGCTGTATGCACACTATGCAGACTTGAAGATATACAAAATAGGCCTGGGGTTCTAAGCGAAACATCTGTAACGATGAAGGGCTTCACTAACTCTTTCCCCATTTCCAATCTTTCTGCGCTTTTTAGGAGATCAGGGACGACTTACGTGATATTGTCACTAACTCAAAATTATGCCTTAACTGGGATTTGAACCGCGTGTCTCTCGTACCATTAGCCACCTTTGTTACGGAAGTCAGAGCGTAGTCATAAAAATCAAGTCTGAATCTATTAATGAATTCGGAGACCTACATATGCATTCTGTGCATGGATCAGCGACAAATGTATTTTACTGTCCATGAGCTATACTGACGTGATGTGTGATTTCTTACGAAGAATGCGTGACCTAATACGTCTTCAAACTGTTCAAAATTAAGCACATCATCTCGAATGTAAATAAAGTTGTTTGGATGAGTTTATTAAATAAAAATTATATACAATTACTTTAGAAAATTCCACGAAAATCTAGGCGCAGTGTTGCAGAACGAAGATCGACAACTACTGAAAAAAGTCCTAAAGAATTTCCTTACGCAATTAAGGTTTCGTACTATATTTTTAATGCCTCATTTTTTACTGTGGTTAAATTCAACGACACGCTATTTACCATTGTGTTTAAAGTAACAGGAGGAGACTATCTCGTTGCAGATCATTTAACATCGTTTTTGAAGAAAAGCCTCTTCTCTTGCAAAGAAAGTCGTGAATATCTTCTCTTTACATTAAACAAGGAACAATGGAATCTGGTACAAAAACAAATCACGGGGTCTTATCATTGTTCTGTCACAGTTTCATACATACCTAACACAATGTGATTTAGATTCGATAAATTTCTCGAATACAATTCAATTTGTCAATTAGTATCGGTCTCTGTCGAAGCAAAACTCAGTGTATTTCTGTGGCTACAAATTACAATATGATTTGCAGTGCTTATTGCCAAATAATACGGAACTTTGATTTCTAGTGATTCCTTACTTTATTTCCCATTTACTCAATAGAGTAAATAATGTTTTTTATTGACCTTTGTTTACATAAAATCGTAAACAAAGCATATAATATCAATAATTTACAAGTGAAATCATAACACCTGTCTCAGTTTTCTTTACGTGCTTAACACACTTATAAAAAAATCTATTGAAATTATACTCATCTTTTATAATGAAAGTGATAATAAAACCTAAACATAATTTCTGTTCATCGAAAACGGAATCTTTATCTACTAGGTGAGTGTTTTGAATTTGAAATGGGCGTGGATTATCGTAAAAGAAAATTTTCCCGTATATTTCATTGTCTGGTGCGAAGTTTTGTTGAAATCTATTAGAAATTTAAAAACTGGTTAAGAAAATGTGGCGACTGCAATTAAATTGTACTTTTCATTAAAACGGTTTTTTATTGGTGTGACAAGGAATATTTCATATATATATATATATATATGCTGTTCACGGTAAAGTGAGCCCTTTGATGCCCTAGTTACTATTTTTTTCTTTCAACCATTTTTTATCCCTTAGCCACCTTTTTAAATAAATTATTTCATGTAAGTAATAAACACACTATGTATTTTCCACCGTACTCAGGTGTTAACGTCTAACGCTAAAATAACATGTATTTATTGACTATTATTCCGAATGAGAGTTTCAAAAGGGCTCACTTTACACCGTGAATATCCTATATTATATATATATATGTGTGTGTGTGCGTACTCAATATTTTTATGTATGTAAGTATGTAGGTATGTTTGTTCCTTATACAATTCCACACCGTTCACTGGATCTTAACCAAATTTGGTAGTTATACAATCCAGTTTCTCAGCCAATCAATTTTACCCCTAGTACCGTCGCAACTAAAAATTATATTTTTTAAAATCTTAAAATTTATAAGCAGCGTGTGTTATAGAATTTACATATAAATTACTTTCCAAGTAAATAGGGGTTTCTAAAAAAAATGTAATTGTTGGAGATTTTTCTTTTTATTTTATGCCAAAAGTATTTATATAGTTTATATTGAAATTATTAGCTGGTAGCTAATAATTTCAATAAATACTTACTTAAAACTCCTTATGGCCAGTTACTAACATTTATATGTTTTTTTTTATCTTGGACAAGTTATTGCAATCGCTTCTACTGTACTGATATTATATAAGTAGTGATTATATTTGTGACATAGTAAATTGTGTTTTTTTTAGATACGTTCATGTTTTATGAACATGTTTTTTTTTAAATGTGCAATAGTCTAGAATGAGTGATATGTTGTATTAGTATGTATAGTGTAAGTGGTGTGCTGTACTAGTGAAGTGGGGGGATTCGGGAGGCTTTTAACATCGTGGTCTTGAGAGCCGATGAGGGTGAAGTGAGGTGAGTATGGATCTTCGCCGGAATTGAATGGTGGGGGAAGCGGGAGATCCCCGAGAAAACCCACCGAACAGCGGCATCGTCCGGCAAGATTCCCGCATGCGAAAATCCGGGAGCGACCCCGCCAGGAATCGAACCCGATTCGCCTAGGTGGGAGGTGAATGTTGTAACCACTACACCACCGCGGCCCCATGCTGTACGACTTTGTAACTTTTCGTAGGGAGGTGGCAGGAACAGATCAGTGAAATGCTGGGCGAAGGGGTGATCATACAAACCGATAGTCACTACAGCAGTGCCATCACACTAGCGCCTAAAAAGGATGGAACATGGAGATTCTGTATCGACTTACGGCCTCTCATCCTCATTACCAAAAGAGCACCGCCACCTTACTTACATTAGCGTCAAAGACGCACTACAGACGCTAGGTAAGACCAAAATTATGACGTACCTAGTTTTGTGCAGTTGCTATTGGCAAGTGCCTATATATTCTGAGTACTGTCACAAAACATGGAGCTGTGACGAGACACTCCAGCCCTCAAGACGTTTTAGTGGCAATAGCAATGGGGATATGGCCTAGCACGTCTACCTTCCACGACATCTTCGCAGAGTCTGTCCCGGCCGGATCCGAAAACGAAATTTTGTGATGTGAATCTCCCTCTCAGTCGCCCACGTCGTGAAGCAGTTTTTAAACAAGTGTGGCGAACTGCGAGCCCAAGTGTCGTAGCCGCCACGGACGTGTGGTTGTGTCCAGCCGTGGACGGCGGCATGGCGTAGAGAAAGTGGACGCTATGAAGCAGACACCTGACCTGAATGCCGCGTGGGGCCAGCCAGCTGTCCGACACGTGGCGAGTGGAAGTGGCCTTTTCCGAGACTCTCTGTCTCCTGGCGGGAGCTGTTGCTTACCTATTCGCACGTCGGAGCACTTACAATTCTCAAGATCACGAACTGAATATGTTGGTGGACTAATCTTCGTCTTCGGCACATGTCACCTAGATCGGCTCGAGAATCGCCAGAAACAACAGACAACTGTCTAATTCACCTAGCTCAACATCGATGATATTAATCTGGCGTTTGTTAACGTTTGGTTTGGACCTTAAAGCCACTCTTTTACGTGGGGAAAAATAGTAACATTTTGCGTAACTTGATTGGCTTATACCAAGGCACTTCTTTTACTTAACAGTGTGAAAACGTCAATGGAATCCATGTGGTTTGGCAGTTTTGTAGGAAGGAAAGTAGTTTATTCTAGTGACACCGAGATGGTTACCACGCAGTTGGCATATATGCACTCTACAACATATTCACTCTAAGCTGAAAAAACCCATTCAGCTTCTTCTGCTTCATGTCCTTTGTGCACCTCCCGCTCAAGTAGGAATCAAGTGGCAATAAATCTCTTGGCTAGTACACACGGCGTCCATTAAGTTGACTCCAGAGCGTGGAGGTCCCTTTGATGTGGGCATAACCATTCTGTGATTGGCTGCGTGATGCTCTCGTAACGGACCTGGTGTCTGATTGCGTAAAAGATGTTCACCATAAAGTGAGCACTTTAGAAATGAACCTTAGAAAAAAGTCACTGCCCCGGCATGCAGCATATATTTTAATGGGTGCACTGAAAGACATTCACCCAGTAAAGTTGGTAACGATGTATGGAAAGTATTTCCTTATCTTAAAATTTAACCATTTGTGATAACGTAAAATTATACATCTCGCTTTCTGTTTTTAAGTCATCGAGTTTTCATACTCGGCTAACAGCAGTACAGTCACGTTTACAAGTCGGGAGTTTGTGTGAAATTAGATGAATGTACGGGATTGGTCAAATTTGTAATATATTTCAGAAATGTTCGTTCAACCGCGAACTGTGATGCAGTTTCATGGACACGTTGAATACAGCCTTAGCTGACCTTTTTATTTCTGCAGGAGAAAAAACTGTTATTTTCGCTCCAAGATATCATTTCGACGTTAACAAAGCATGATTATATTTTTATCGCAGTTAACCTATATCATCCGTGGTAGGCTTGTTGAGGTTAAAATTTCGAAGTGTTTAAATTACATTTAAAATTAGCCTTTTTAGATGAGAATTCTTTTAATTACACTCTTTATTGAGGAAAAATACTACTGTGAAGAAGTCTAATATTACGCTTTCGCCATTTATTATCTACCGAGAATTACGACAGCTCTATTCTGGGATTTGTCTGTAGACATCTATCACACACACACATTACCTCCCATTTTCCTTGAAACATAACAATCTTATTAATGTTGTGCGTGTATCTTACCTGCACGATGAATTCCAAACAGAATTCACTGTCCAATTGAACGATAGGGTTCAAATGTAAGAAGATTCCGTTTTGAATATAACATTGACTAACAAATTCCTCGTCAATACAGTTGCCACAATGAAGTTTGGATTCAGTGCGTTAAAGCAAATAAAGGTCGAAATATAAATTATTTTAAAAAAAACATGTGTTTTAATTTGACTGAATATTTTTCTCTTTCTGTCACTCTTTGATTTATGTTATTAAATATTTCAACGAAGTAGTGTTTTGATGCAACCTGTACCTTTATTAACCAGCCAATGAACTGCCGGCGATAATCATTCCCAAGACAGATCTGTAGCGACGTCCACAAATCATAAAACCATGCACGGAGAACACCCCGAGTGTAGTGGAGCCAAGATATTTGTGCGGCTCTCAACATCGTGGTCTTGAGAGCCGATGAGGGTGAAGCGAGTCGAGTATGGAGCAGCGCCGGAATGAAAGGGAGGGAGAAACGGGAGATTCCAGAGAAAACCCGCCGACCAGCGACATCCTCCGGTACGAATCCCGTATGCGACCTCGCTGGGAATCGAATCCGCTTCGCCTAGGTGGCAGGCGAGTAGTCTGACCACTTCACCACCGCGGCCCCAACACTCTCCGAACTGGGCCGAAGAGAACTAGACGGTGTCACTGGCCAGGGACATGTCGGGACACCATTCGCCAATCAGCGCCTGTTAACGTAGCCCAGCCAGTAGGAAATCTGCCGCATACATGCCGTAACCAATCAGTAGAGACCCGAGAATTTCACGGGTTGATTTCTAGACAAGTTGGAATTCACTCACATGTACGTTCACGTTACGTTTGTAATTGGTCGACGAGTTGTTTGACTCCTCCTGGGGATAAATAAGCCAATAACAAACATACAAGAAATTGTGCGCATAACCAGAGCCTTTTACTGCCCTAACTATCAATCAATTAACAGTTGATATCTATATGAGAGTATATAAGACTGTGAAGTCTAGCCTGCAGATCATTAAACTTGCGAATTTGTCGGGTCTCTACCAATCAGACACAAGTAACCATTCCCAGAGCCTCACGCAGCCAATCAGAGAATGGCTACGCCCACCTCAAAGGAACCGCCAACGCAGTTCCACTTCTGTGTACATATCCGCTCTGTGGCTAGGTGCTGAGGGGTGAACATGCGCGGCTGTCGGAGATTCTGAGGGGATGGCTGGTGACTAACACTGAACCAAACGAGGACCAGTGAAGCATATGCATCGATGTAAAATGACCCCCCCCTTTTTTTTTTTTAATTTCTGTTTTATCTCGTGAGGGGGTTGAAGCATTCTCTCTGTCTATCCCCCCTCCCCCCAAGTGCACGTGCGTGTACACCCTGTGTCACCACTCATCTGTCACTCGTCACCGTGCGGGTGATTCGCGTGGGGGGAGAGGGTGGGCGGCCACTTGATCCGATGCGCCTTATTTTTTTCATCCCCCGACTAGAAATTCAATCTCCTTGCTCATCAGTCACTCTGTTGGTACGTGCACAGTTAACTGATATGCGACTAGGGACTGAATTTCAATTAAAGGCAATACGAATGGCCCCGTACAAATATTGGCGTCATTTTAGGAAATGTGCCTCATATAGAGTTTATGGGCAATATGACGAGTTCTCAGGAAACATGTTCGCCAGAGGTTCGTACCAGGGGCGCTGCAGCAGTTTTATGTTGGAAAAGGGGAAAGGGAGGAATACAGGCCGAGTTCCCTAGTCAGCGAAACTGGAGACCATATTTTCAAAAGACTGCTGTAAATTGGCGAGAAAGGGAATGAGTATTCTAATAATTTCCCTCGGTATAAGTATTTCATCCCAATGATCAAAAATGTAGTTGTTTGAATATTTTATCCTTTATAACTTAATACAAAATAAAATGTCATTTCGCATAATGTCGTGAAGTTTTGGTGTAATTAAGAATCCTATAGCTAGGGATAGGGAAATTTTGCGAGTTCAATGACCTGTTGACTACACTCCACAGTACTGTGTACACTCCAGTCTCAGATGTTTGTTCATTGGCTGCTTCCCCAAAGAGTAGCCAGTGATATTGCACACCTGGCAGTATGGCACTCGGTACTTGTTTCCTTGCAAGTGTGCTATTGTTAGGGACCTGCAAAATTCGCTTTATTATTTTACATCAGACTAAACGTCACTGTACTGTACGTAAAGGAGATAGCGTCGTTTCTCCATTGGCTGCTGCATAGATGCGAAGTCACTCCCTTCTTGACTGAACTCCACGTGATTGGGGCACACAATTGTGAAGTGTTTATTTACTGGCGCAGAATTATCCAGGGCGTGTTACGTGAAGTATGGTCCAACGACAAACGTATAGCAAAAATACACGTGTTTCGATTTTAATGTGTCCCCAAATAATAACGCGAATTTTGCAGGTCCCTAACTATTGTCTTAGAGTCGTCCAAGGCGTGTATAATAAACTGTGATCCATTTGCAGAAGTGACATCCGTGGACACATGTTTGACGTCTATCTTGTCCTGAAATGAATTCGCGAAGTCTTCCAACCCCTACCTACTTAAGATCTAATTGTATGCACGTTGTGTATTCTTCCACCTTATGTAAGATTAACATTGTCATGGACGTCATAATTTTATTCATGCGTCGGTCAAGTGAAATTGTGAAATTACTAAAAAAGTAAATACTTTACAAATCTGTTCATTTGTACTCTTCCACAAAAAAAAAAAAAAAAAAAAAAAAAAGTGAAAGATATAATTTTAAGATATCACAAATGTTTACCAAACACTTTTTATTCGACGTTAAGATATGGAACTACTTTCCACCCATCGTTACCAACTTTACGGGGTGAATGTCACTCAGGGTGCCCGTTAAAATAAATGCAGGCAGGGGCAGTGACTTTTTTCTAAGGTTGATTTCAAAAGTGCTCACTTTATCATGAGCGGCCTTTAGTAACATGCTTTACAATCGTGCTCTCAACCGCCGTGCCAACAACGGGGAAACAAAATATCTGCCATGAATAATTTGTTGACTTATTTGCACTTGATGAAATCATTATAAACGAAACTATTGTAATACTATATTATCATTACACATGACAATAACAGGCTCGTTCAGCTTGGAAATGGAGGTGGAATCAATCTCCTTGTTCTAGAATCGCCATGCAGTTAAGTTGGTCCATGCGTGAACGTTATCACGAATATTAGTTTGATATTCACAATCTTACGTATTGCATTAAATTTTATGAGTACATATTTCTCTTACTTGCCACGTTCATTCTCATTAAAAATTACGTTGAGAACGGTTAAGACAAACTCCTTGAAATAAAGGAAAATTGCTGGAAAAATACTAACTACAATTTTCGTAAAATTACGGACATTTCTTTTCTTCAGTTCCGAACCTATCGTAAATTTCGCATGACTTTCTGTAAGTCTACGAAGCTTACCAACAACTTTAAAATTCGTTTTTCTGTACCTGCAGTTAATAACTGGGATTGGAAATCATATGCATTTTTACTTTATAAGTAGATGACACCCGAATTTCGCGAAAATATTTCACGACTAGTTGTACTTGGTAACACTTCAGCTCAGATCACCTTTCTTGATCGGCTGACGCGTCTAAGATGTGTTCTCGCGAATCACAGACTTTCAGGATCGGCGTTACCTAATTCTGATTGGCCAGTCAAGTAAGAAAATATCTTCTCATAAAGACCCACGGCCAATAAGCAAATGAAAACTGCTGATACGCCGGTAGGCTATTGAAATCTAGCATGGGCAGAAATATTTTCGTGAAATTCGGGTGTCCCTATTTGTAAGTTGTGCAAAATACATAAATGGCGACGTAATGTGTTGCAAACTGTCTAAAAGCGTCATAAGAATGAAAGAAGGGAATTTATTTGGAAAGCAACACTTTGATTGCATTCAGTTACATTATTGTTAGGGATAGGAAAATTTCGCTAATTCATTTCAGGACAAGATAGACGTCAAAGATGTGTACACGGAAGTCACTTTTGTAAATAGATCACAGTTCATCAGACACGCCCTGGACGACTCTAAGCAAGGAAACAAGTAGCAAGTGCCAGACTGCCAGGTGTGCAATAACAATGGCTGGCTACTCTCTATGGAAGCAGCCAATGAACATACATCTGAGGCTGGAGTGTATACAGTGCTGTGGAGTCTAGCCAACAGATCATTTATCTCGCGAAATTTTCCAATCCCTATTTAGTGTAATGTGTCGTGCTTTCCTCAGCGCGAGTGATCAGACGCGAAGGACAGAGTTGTGATATGATAACAAGCGGAAAATCAATGGAATGCGATAAACCAAGAAGCGCGTACCTGCTACACAAAGCACCCCATCGCGCATCCCTCTGCATGGCGCCGTGATAACCCTTTTGCGGCGTGCGTTCTTAACCATTTCTGTGTTTATATAAAGAGTTTTCTAGTGGTTTAGTGCCCTAGTTTCTCTGAGCGTTACTCGAAGCGCGGCTAACCTTCCAGGCCAGTCGGGAGTTTATGAGTTTATGAGAGTCAGAGAGTTTATGAGAGTGACGTTAAGCGATAGACGACGAGCTAGAAGAGCAACGAGTAGCGCCGGAAGAGACCAGCGGGTGGGAAATATGCGACTGCGAATATCAGAGCAGTGAAGGGTGCGACTGGCAGGCTGGACTACTGGACTGGATGTGTGAGTGAAAGACATTACAAATGATGGCAACAGATATACTAAATATGTGTTAAACATGAGTATCAGTTAATTGACTATAACCGAACAGAGGCATTAAGAAGGACGTTAAATTAAGTAAAAATAGACATTAAATATTGCGCTCACAGAAAAATAAAAAGAGTGATATTGGAGATATATGTTCTAATGCTGTAAATAGAAGCTATGTGTGTAAATTAACCATTTCAGACCCACTTTAATTTACGGTTTTAGTTGTTGCAAACAAAAAAAATTGTGATACGTGCTGTACTTCAGTCGACACAACACTTGTTTCGTTGTCACAGCCAATGAGCTGTAGGCTACAGTTATATGGACCAATTTTGACCTAGACCAGTAAGACGATTTGCGAATCGTTTATCCACAGGTAAGATAATTGCCAATTGGTCATTGAGTTTCGCAGTGTGCAGTACACACCAAATATTACCTACACGAGCATAGTGTACACAATTGTGCGCACTGTATCTGAATGGGTTAAAAATCAAATTTACTCATTTTATTGTTATTAAGAGCTCCATCCTTTACGAACTCAGACACGTCCCTAAGGCGTCTTGTAACATGACTGATTATTTAAACTTGTATGATATTTGAACGAATCTATAGGCGAAATATATTATATTTTTCACGGTATTTTCTTTGTATTATTATTTGCAGTGCTATTTCCAGGGGGGAAAATAAATAAACTTGAATCGAAATGTTGTGCTTAAAAACAATTTCTTAAAATTGGTTCTGTGAACTGTTAGCTTCTAGTTCCATTAAATAGTTCGTTTTCAGTTTATTTGTCAACTGATTTTGGACTATATTTGATATGTTGTTAACATAGAGTTTTGAAAGCAAAGAAAACGTTTTCGTCTTGCCTAAATTTAGTCTATGAAAAAATGTACACCATTAATGTGAACAATGTATTCTAACGAAAATTGCTTAAGCAGCTATAAACGTATTTTCTTTTTTATCTGCAATGCTTCGAAATTTGTGAGTCCTATGTCAACATAGTGTTTTCGAATGCAGCTCCAGCTATTATTGAAGTGTGGAAAAATTATGCGAGAAAGCGCGCAGAGTAGTTTAGAATACAGAGGCGTAACATCCTCTTAAACCGCGTACTCCAGCAGCACACGTCAGCAGAATGGCGTCACTGGCCAGGAACATGTTAGAACGCCGTTCGCCAATGGGAAACTTTCGTAGCACACAGTAGTCAGTCAGACATAAACCTCTTTCCCAGAGATCCTCCCGTAGCCAATTAGAGAGTGGGTGGGTACACTCACATCTGAGAAACCGCTACGCGATTTCACCTCTGTGTAGTTATCTACTCTGTGCCGTTATCCTGGCCACTATGAGCGCAGCAGTCAAGGTTTGACGTGTCGGCCGCGTCGCCGCGGGACTTGACTAATACAGCGCCATAGGAGTGAGTGATGTCGAGGCAAACTATCCGAGATAATCTTGACTTGCATCCATATATTTCATCTCCCTTGACGGCGTCCACATTCTAGGCGGTCGCCCAAGAGGATAAATTTTCACGCAAAGCTGACTGGGAATACTGCGGTCTTTGCAACCTAGCAATTTTCTCTATATTTTTTTTCGCGACTGAAAACAGGCAATTCAACTTTAAGACGAACTGCGGGATAAGTATTCATTTTAGAGAGTTGCTTCGTATAAAACTGTAACTATATAGTGCCAAAAAAATATTTAGTTGCCCCAAACAAATTTTTTTCTTGATTAAACAAAACTTGAAAATCAACAGAATTAAATTTGTCCATCTAACAAAATACACGCTTGAACGAACAAAATAAATTAGACTGCCAACAAAATATTTAGTTGAATCAAGCGCATATGTTTGTTTGACTACTCATTTGATTGATTACCTTCGAAAATACTCAGCTGGAGAGTTTGTTTGTGATTTTTGTGACTATTAGGATAGAAACAGTGTTCGTTAGTACATATATTGGTACTTAATAATGGAGTAAAAACCTTTATAAAACAAGTTCAACAGGAAACTAAAATGCAAAGTTTTAAAACTTGAAATATTTATCTACGAAAGTTATCCAAACATAGCGGGCGAGTCGCCCGCGCCTATTTTCCCGTATCTATGCAACCCGCACACAACAGTACCCATCTACAAAACATCTCCTCCGCTGTACAATAATATTGTCTCTCGTGTAGCAGAGTCCCTTGCCGTGCACGTAATCGTTACATCGCCTCGTCTGTTATCTGAACATCTCACGCCGTTGTCAGACTGCACCAATCAGCGGCGCGAACATAAAGAATCGCTACAAAACAGCACGTGCGCGTTGATTTCTTTTTGTTGAAACAGTAAGCGGTGACGGCATTTTTATGTTAAATGAAGAAACACAATGGATCGAAGCGAGGCAGATGTGTGTTACTAAGTCCGCAATCGTCACGTACCGACGTATTCAGTAAATATCGCTACAATCTGTTTCAATACAATGAACGGACGCGCATTCTTTGAAAAGTGACTGCTTCTCAACGCATCGCTGATATAACACCATCCGTTCACAGCTTACTGTACTGGCGGCAGTGAAACAACGCGCACGTGATGTTCTACTACGATTGATGTTTTGTTAAATGGGTTCGATGTTTTGTTCGTGTGCGGGTTGCGTAGATACGGAAAAATAAGCGCAGGCGACTCACCCGATATATGTTTTAAAAAATTCCTCGTCTGTTATCGTGTGTCTATTTTTTTAAAATACTAATCGAAACTATTTTATGTACGTAGAGCAAAAAAAAATAAAAAATTTAAGTTGCACAAATGTCTTATAGTTTGGAGCAATCATATAAGAACAACAAAATAATTTTGTTTCTACAACTAAATATTTTATTGCCTCCTACACAAGCAATTAAATTTGGATGCGCTAAAAAAAAACTTTGTTTGATAAACCAAAACGTTCTTCTCTCCCCTGCCGTTATGCCATCTAGCTAAACAGGGAAGAGGGGAAACTGAGCTAGTAATGAACTTAACACATTGAGGTCTGCACACATTTACTGGCACTTAAGACAAATTAGAAGTGCGTCACCTACATCCACTACTGCAAGAACACCGGTTCTGTTGGTGCCTGTGTTAGAACTCACCATCGTCCTATTGGCCCATACTACCCTGGACACTACCCTGTACTTTACAGTGTTCATTATTGGCGGGTCATCAACCAATGGAGAGCCGAACTGATATCGACCTAATCAAAGGTCCTTCATCATATAAGAGGATTTACAATCAACCATGTCCTTTCGAGCGGCTAAAAAAAAATATATATATATTCTCTCGTTAGGGACCTGCAAAATTCGCGTTATTATTTTACATCAGGCTAAACTTCACAGTACTGTCTGTACTGCAGCCGGCGTCGTTTCTCCACTGACTGCTGCATGGATGTGAAGCCACGCCCTTGCTGACGGAACTGCACGTGATTGGGGCAAACATTTGTGAAGTGTTCATTTATTGGCGCAGAGTTACCCAGGACGTGTCACATAAAGTATGACCCAATGACAAACGTATAGCAAAGGTGCACGTGTTTTGAGTTTAACGTGTTCCCAAAAGATAACGCGAAATTTACAAGTCCCTATCTATCGTTAACGATATCATTGTTACTGCGCTGTCGTGTTCTTGCAAGGTCATGTGTAACACTAGCCGGACAAAGACTGCACTGCCATGCAAGTTTTGCTCTAAACGACGAAGGAATTTTCAAATTGGCGTTGCTCTAGCTGCACTTGAGCATAGTCTACAAAGTGTTAACCTATTAGGACAAGTTAACCCGTTCAGTACCGAATTAATTTACTAACTCGAGTGTTGCAATCGTAAACATTTTTGATGGGCACTGTACCTGTGCCTATGTTGCTTCTCGAAACTAGTGAACGACGCAGTGCATGTTTGCTTATGTCGTAATTAACCATTCACGATTGAGAGACGCAGAAACTTCAACAAATCAGATAACTCGGGAGTAAGAAGCTCGAAACACCGGTTATCGGGTGAGTGAGTGAAGACTGCTCTTAACATCGAGGTCTTGAGAGCCGATGGGGGTGATTGAGAAGAGTATGTAGCAGCGCCGGAATGAAAGGGCGGGGGGAACGGGAGATCACCGAGAAAACTCGCGGGCCAACGGAATCGTCTGGCTTGATCTCCACATGAGAAAATCCGGAGTGACCCGGCTGGGGATTGAACCCGGATCGCCTTGCTGGGAGGCGAGACCGGCTATCGGGTTCTCGTCATGCATGCACGGTGCCGACCATAAATTTCTCTCGTGCGCAGCAAGTCCTCGATCGTGGCACAGAATAGACGAGTACACAAAGACGAAGTGATATAGCCGTTCTTTTGATGTCGACGCACCCATTCTCTGATACACGGAGCGAGGCTATGTGTTTGATTGGTCACTGCGTGATGGGAAAGGTCACCCATTGGCTGGATTGCCTGCCGGTCGGCACGTGAGTTACCGCACGCGCTGATCGCCGAACGGTCGTCCCGACGTGTTGCTGGCTAGAGACCCGCCATTTTGCTGGCGGGTGCAGGTGAAGTTCGCGGAACAAGCTTCTGTTTGACCCCTGTATTTTCAAGTACTCTATGATCGTGCTCACGGGGAATGAACGGGATAACCCTTTCAGACCCACTTTAATTTGCTGTTTAATGTGTTGCAAACAAAAATAATTATGATACGCACTGTAATTAAGTTGGCACAACACTTGTTTGGTTACCACAGCCAATGAGCCGTAGGCTCTATGTTCGGCTACACTACAGTAATATGAACGAATTATGACCTACACCAGTAAGACGGTGTGTGAATAATTTACCCACAGGTAAGATCATTGGTCATTGAGCTTAGCAACGCGTAATACTGACCAAAAATTACCTACACGTTCGTAATTTACACAACTGTGTACACTGGAAAATTTGCTGTCCAATCGTACGGTCATGCCATGCTCTGCCACCAAAAATCTCCATCGATGTACAGAAAAAAGTATTCTTTAAGTATTACTAAGACATTTTTTTTCATCATAGTGTTCGATTACATTTTTGTGAGCGTTTTGCCGAATTGCAGGTTTTTTCTGTTTTTTTTTTTTTTGTTAATAATGTACTGTAAAATCATGTAAAAAAGTTATATTAAATAAGGTTGTCCTTTTTTTTCTATTTTCAGTGGAGGAACCAATTTATTTAAACACTGCCATCTATTTGCAGTCAGTGCTCATTAGAGCGTGTCTAGTAACGCACGTTAGCTTAACTTTAGGGATCTATACGTAAATACGAATTTATCGCTCGTTTAAACGTAACTGTTCGTTTAGTAGGGTGATTAAAGTCTAGGTTTACTTAGTAATTAATTCTGGGTCGCATTTACCTCTCGAGATTACAGCGCCAAGTTAATTTAAAAATTCTCTTTGGGGCCGAGGTGCCCTATCAGCATTAGAGCTGACTCGCGGCGCCGACTTTGAATGAAGCGTAGGCGTAAAAAAAAAACAAAACATTTTTTGGGCATCCATGGAGAAACATACGGCCTGCGGACCATTCACGACCAACGAGCAACTTTCCTATTGGCTGTTCACGGTAAAATGAGCACTGTCGGAAGCCTTGCTCTAAATCTGCTTGTATACACACATAGTGTCTTCTTCCGCTATTTGTGCAAACAGCGTTGCCATGCGCCTGGTCACTCTATTCTCGTGTCGGTCAAGTGAAACATGCTAAATGATTGGAAAAGTGAATATTTCACTAATTTGCTGATTCCTACATTTGTGTGGACTAAACAAAGCAGAAAACCAAAGAAAATAATTTCGGTATTCACAAACGTCAAACTAACACTTTTAGTTCAACGTGCAGATATGGAACTAATTTCCCTCCGCCCGTTACTAGTAACTTCACTGGGCGCATACCGCTCAGTGCGATCGTTAAGATGCGTGCACGTAGAGGCAGTGGCATTTGCCAAAGGTGATTTCAAAAGAGCTCTATTAACGCTTAGAACACTACATATGCCCGAGTGTAACTCGGGTACACAATAAGTAGGGATAGAAAAATTCCGCGAATTCATTTTGGGACAAGATAGACGTCAAGCACATACACAGTAAAATCGTTTTTGCAGTTGGATCACAGTTTATTAGACCCGCCCTGTGCGCCTCTGAGCCAATAGCAGACTTGCAAGGAAACACCTTGCGAATCCCGTAACTGCCAGGTGTGAAGCAGCAGCCAATTAACACACAGCTGAGACACCAGTATGCAGAGGACTGAGGAGTCTAGCCTAGAGGTAATTGAAGTCGCGAATTTTTCCTATCCTTGACAATAAGTAGAGACATGCAAAATTCGCATTATTATTCAGCACCAGACTAATTTTTACAGTACTGTCTGTACTGGAACCGGGGTCGCTTCTCCATTGGCTGTTCGGAAGTCACGTCCTTCTGACTGAGCTGCACGTGATTGGGGCACTCAGTTAAGTGTTCACTCATTGGCGCAGAGTTACCCAGGGCGTGTCAGAATACGTATGATCCGATGACAAACGTATTGCAAAGGTACACGTGTTTAAAGTTTAACTTGTCCCCAAATAATAACGCCAATTTCGCATGTCTCTACTCACTAATTTCTGAGTTCAACTGTTGCAATCACGTGATTTTTTTTATGCGCTGTATTTTGTGTTCAGCATTTTTCTAACAACCAATGAACAACGTTCTGCGTGCTCGATAATATTAGCATTAACCAATCATGTAGAAGATGTGTAGAAAATTCCACAAATCATACTAGTCACAAGGAAGACTTCGCACTCATTCTTTACGCTGTGTACGATACCGGCTATAATAATTATTCATTTGCAGCGTGTCCATGGTCGACTACGCGATAACTGAACAGGGTTAAAAAATAATAATTTAATTTGAAAATTATCCAAAAAAAATTAATTTAATTAATTTTACTCAGTTACAATTCCCTTGCTGAATTGTATAATGTTTATCGTATAGCCTACACCTTACGTTCCCCTTGTAGAGAACGAAATTATATTTAGCATTTGGTCAAAATCAAGTCCTTCATTTGGAAGGTTTTGCGCAACTGGTAAACACGTAAATGCACGCGTTCAAAAACCATTCGTTCGTTCGTGAAGGGTAGCAAAAAACGTTAAAAAACGGGCACTGATGAGTTAGAAACAGTTTTTTTTTTTTTGAGGATACCGGACGAGCTGATGTTGACAGAGGCGCGTTATCGATTTATCCCCTCAAGGGGTGTGTAAACCTCAGCTGTGGCTGCGCAAGAAACATTGGACGTTTGTTTTCAGAAATAGCTGGCTTCTCGGGAACATAATTGCCGCCGCGAAAGAAAACCGCTTTCACCGTGAACTTTGCTCGACTTCGGTTGTCGGGGACAAACATATCTCTAAGGTGAAAATAAAACGTAGCGAGCTTATTTTCGAAAGTACTATTCCTTTAAAAAGAGGAGTATCGTATTGACAAGTGATTTATAGCTAGAGACCTAAATAACTCGCGGGTTCCTTTTGGGACAAGTTAGAATTCAAAACACGTGGGTCCATAAAATTTTAGCCATTGGTCCTCACGGTGTTTGACACCTCCTGGAGAACGCTGACTCAATCGTTGCCTTCCACTGTGACAATAGACAACCAATGCGCAGTTGACATAGGTATATTTGTACACAAGACTGTAGAGTCTAGCCAGCAGGTCATTGAACTCGCGAAATTTTCAGGTCTCTAATTACAGCAAATTTTACAACACGTCACTATGGATGATTTGGCCATTAGTAGAATGGTTTGGCAGGTTCATAGCGGAGGAATTGTGGAGTAAGTAGAGCCAAGCGCCGACCGGCCGCCATGTTGTGACGTCACCCGCCCGCAATATTGGAATCCTGTGACCTTGACCTTTGACCCCTAAATTTAAAAAAGTCCAACAATTATAATTAATTTATTACAAATAATTTTTATATTACTAAAAAATATACAACATTTCGTTTAAAAATTTATTTAATAATGTCAGTCCCCCAGCGGCTGTTTTTCACTAAATATGTCTTTTTTCTTTTAAAATTTTCCTTCTTTCCCTTAAAATTTCCCTTTTTTCCCTAAGAAAAATAAAAAAAACGCAAATAATTCATCAAATCAACAAGCATCTTATGTCACTGACTACTACCGCCATCTTGGAAGTCAGTGAACTTGAACCCCTGACCTTGAATGATCTTGAAAACGAAAACTTGCAATAAATGCATAAAAGTCAACAAGCATATTATGTTACTGACTACCAGCATAATACTGGAAGCAGGTGAACTTGACCTTTACCCCGTGACCTTGAAAACAAAAAATTTAAAAAAATTCATGAAAATAAAAAAAATAAACAAAAATTACTTAACAAATTAAAAAAATAATGGCATACTTTTTTTATATCAATCTTTCGCAATACTCCTCAATCTGTAGGAATCCTCCTCTTCAATCGCAATCCTCCTCAGTCTATTGCAATTATCCTCAATCGCAATCTTTCCATCAATCTTTTCAATCCTCTTCCTCAATATTTAACAATCCTCCCCCTCAATCATGGTCTTTCTATTAATCTGTAGTAATCTCTCTCAGCAATCCTTCTCAGCAATTCTTCCCAGCAATCCTCCTCAGCAATTATCCTCAGCAATCCTCCTCAGCAAACTTCCTCAATAATCATCCTCAGCAATCCTCCTCAACAATCCTCCTAAACAATCCTCCTAAACAATCCGCCTCAACAATCCTCCTCAACAATCCTCCTCAACAATCCTGATTCCTACCGACTGATTTCTGCAGTAGTGACTCCAAATGTGTACATACGTGATGACAGAATTAATTTTTGTGTATGCAGTCAACTGTCCGTGCATTTTTATACTAAAGTCTTCTTTAATATAATTCTATATGTAGATCTTTACATTTATATACGAGTGCTCACAGCATCACTTTAAAGTTGTGAGGAATAAAAGGATACCACACACAAAAAATAAAGAAAAAAGAACAATTATTATATAATAACTTATTATTTATATGTAATTACAACTTCAGAAGAAAACAGTTCATCACATCATCTGATATAACTCCGATCCTTCAGTTCATCGATGATCTAAACCATCTTTTCTATGTTCGAGTAATCCCAGCATTTTTGAAGCTCAAGCAAATATCTGAGTCTGTTTAAAAGTTCATTCGGGTCTTCGATAAACATGTCGTCAGTATTCTCAGCGTCTTCTGCCTTCTTCGTATCACTTGTCGAAGAAAACTCTTTGGGGAAATGTGTGGAAACATCGAGGGACTCATCATTGTCTTTAACACTATCACTGTCTTCATGGTCATTTTCATCTATGCAGTCTTCATGATCGTCTTCACTTCCTGTTTCATCCTCAAAATCAAGTTTAGTTTTCTTTGTAGGTGGAGTGTATGCGACTCAATACTTAGAGCGTATATTTTTAAGTTTATCGATTTCAAGGGAAAGTCTTGCAAGTTTAAATTCCACACATACTGTCTCTACTGCACTCATTCCATCTTTAACATTAACTGTCTCATCATAACCACCAGTTGAATCAGTACCCACCGATATGCGACAAGAGGTATTGCCGGAAACACTTGCTGACACCCATTAGACGAATCCTTGTAGATTTCGGAATTTTCTTTCAATGTATTGCTTTGCACGAACAGCAAGGGTCCAGTGTCGTATTGGTTTATCGCGCGGAAAGCTCTCTTCGTTCAGGCCGTTCTCTCATGCCGACGAGCGTTTTCACCACAGATGAAAACTCGATCGCAGAATCGGCACTGACGACAACCAGTTAGAGATGATGCAGGTCGTGGCTCTACGATCGTTGTGGTCAAAGGAAGTCCTTCGTGCCACTGTGCCACGACTTTGGAGTTATAGTTACGCCGCTTAACTTAGAAGTTGGGAGCTCTGCCAATGTCGGGCCACTACTTGTCGACGGTGACACGGCGGATGGAAGGAAGTACCAGGTGTTTGCCCTAGGGAACTACGATCACGAGGTGCGCTGGAACTACAAGAGGCCGAAACACCTCCTGTGTGAAAAACCCCTCTTGATTAATAATCACACCTAATCACCAGGCTGGCCACTACAACTGACTCAATGATGAGCCGAACCAACCTGGAACCAAAATACCCGCAAAATTTTCAAGACAGAAGTATTTACAAGAAATCGACAAGATTCCCACATTGGAAACAGTCGTGTTGTGGGACAGTGTGGTGCACTATGTACGTCCAACCTCCGACAGCCAATCCATGGCAACTGGCAACGTGGTCTCTAGTGCACCGCTCAGCGCTGGTGCCCACAGCAGGCTGCCGCGTTCGTGTCGAGGGCGAGCCTGTGCTGGTATGTTATGGCCCTGCCCCGAAGGCTGTGTGCTCTCTGCCTCACAGGCGAACCTATCATTAGGGATAGGAAAATTTCGCGAGTTCAATGGCCTGTAGGCTAGACCCCACAGTTCTGTGTACACTAGAGCCTCAGCTGTTTGTTCATTGGCTGCTGCCCCAGTGTTACTTTACACCTGGCATTATGAGATTCGCTACTTGTTTCCTTGCAAGTTTGCTATTGGCTCAGAGGCGTCAAGGGCGTGTCTAATGAACTGTGATCCAATTGCAAAGGTGATTTCACCGTATATGTGTTTGAGGTCTATCTGGTCCCGAAATGAATTCGAGAAATTTTCCTACCCCTACCTATCAGTCGGCTGACCGCGTCGCTCGAATATAAAAATATCCAGAAATAGCAAGACTACTACACCTACATCAAACTGCCCAACAGATGGCAGTAAGACGGAAACGAGCTGAAGGAAAAACCTTGCTCGCTCTCGGGCAAACGTCTGGGGACAGGATTCTTTTACACTAGGATAAAGCTACCCCCCCCCCCTGCTCGTCTTTATTTTTCGCCTACGTACACTTGCTAACACTGCATGTTAAACACTGCATAAATGCTATTGGATTCTATATTTTACTTCCTGGCATGGAGGACCCATCCAGCATGTCTATCGCCATGGGTTTACCCGGGCAGCCTCGCCGGTTCACCTTGAACCTTCCACGGACTTAGTCCTAGTTTTACGGGGGGGGGGGGGGTTGGCAGGCCACAAACGCTGGGTTGGCCCTCCAAATCCTCACTTGGTCGATCGATGCATGTTCCACCAACATCCGATTTTTGTTTGTAGAGCCTATAGGTCTAGGGACCGACACTCACCTAGAACCTACTCACCTCTCCCCCTCCTAACTCCAGTAGTTAGCCTGATAAAAGGATGCGCCCCTTCGAGGAAACCAAAAAATAAATCAAAGAACGCCTGCCTGCCAGCTACCTGTGTTGGACGTGGTTGGTGCTTAGCGAGTCGTTCTGCCTCTCTCTTTCACTAGGATAGGTAGAGCCAAGTTCGTCCTTAGGCCCGCGTGACTATAGTGAATGTGGCTCGTCAAGCTTTCTAACCATTTTTAAAAGTGGCCCGATGGGAAAACTAATTGAATAGCCCTGTTGTAGGCTGTTCGGAATAAACTGACAACTTCTGAAAGCCCTGCTTAAGATCTGCTTCTCTGAATCCTTCCACCATAGGTAAATCTAACATTGCCATGAACTTTATTACTTTATTCATGCACCCATCCAAGCGAAGTTGTGAAATTGTTAGGCATGTAGTACATGTATTACTTACATGAAGGGGGCACGGTGGCTGAGCGATTAGCATGCTCGCCTCCCACCAAGGCCGGTTCGGCTTCAATCCCCGGCCGTGTCACCGGATTTTCGCAAGTGGCAATCGTGCCGGACGATGCCGCTGATCGGCGGGTTTTCTCGGGGATCTCCCGTCCCCCCTTCATTCCGGCGCCGCTCCTTATTCACTTCAATAACTCTCATAGGCCCTCAAGACGTCGCTGTGTAAGAGCCGCTCAAATCTCTTCACTCACTCACTCACATGAACATATGTTTAACTGTAATGTGAATAAAAAACACTAACCCTACTGGAAACAAATTTAAATTTTACGTGTAGTGTTAATGGATTTTTTTTATTAATTGCTACCAAATTAATTGGGAGCCCACATGCCAACGTGCACTGTAATATAAACGTAGATACTTGCGGTGATTTTTTTTTTTCAAATGTTGATTTCAAATGATTTCACTTTACCGTCAATAACATACCGTCAATCCTTCGTAAAGGGGGTGTGCGCGCGGCCTGCATACTAGGGGGTTTGGACGTTGCAACCGCAGGGAGGTGGAGGCTGGTAGGTATGGGGCGCCGAGGTTGCAGCCCCACTCGCCGATAATCGATAACCAATCAACCCAATTTCTTTCAGTCGCTTTTCGACTCGCGACCTCCGACCGTGGGACGGGATGAGTGGATAGGCGAGAGGTAGAAGAGGAGGTAAAGGGAATGATGAAGAGGAAGGGCGGAGGGGGATGGAGTTCCGCGCTCACGCACGGCCTGACGGATATGTGCAATTCATTCCCTGCGATTCCCCCGCGCCGCGAAAACGCGGGATATGAAATCCTCGCTCCGGGTCGGGAAGCGTGTTATTTCGTGCGGGGCGTCCATCGCCATTTGGTCCCGCTTTATTTATGGAAGGGCTCGTACCCCCCCCCCCCCCCCTTTTTTCACTCTCTCTCATTCTCGTTCTCTACACGTCACATGGCGGGATTCAAGGGTGTAAAGAGCTCGTCCGGATATGTGCACATATCGTGATGCCACAAGCCCACTGAGCTGTGGCCATTTTAGTGTAATTAACTGGTATAGGCGGTTCGTGGTTTGTTGGCCACTTTTCAAAGCCTCTGCTTAAGATAAACTTGTTTCTCTTGATTTTGTATCATTCCGCCTCGTGTAAACTTTACATTGCTATGCGCCAGCCAAGTGAAAACGTAAAATATTTTGTAACATAAATTGTTTTAACTAAAACGCCCAATTGTTTTAACTAAAACGCCCATTTGTATTCTAATATACCGGTGTGAGTCGCCAGCGCCTATTTTTTTGTATTTATCCAACCCACACAAAACACTAAAGGCTGTTCACGATAAAGTGAGATCTTTTGATAACAATCTAAGAAAAAAGTCACTGCTACTAACATCATGTATTTTAACGGGCGCACTGAGTGACATGTGCCCAATAAAGTTGGTATAGATTGATGGAAAATAGGCCTAGTTCTATATCTTAACGTCGAATAAAAAGTGTTAGGTAACCATTTGTGATAACTTAAATGATGTCTTTCGCTTTCTGTTTTTTTTAATTCATCGAAGTATTAAAATTACCAGATTAGTAAAATATTTCATTTTCCAATAATATCACACTTTCACCTGACCAACGCGTGAATAAAGTGATGAGGCCGATGGCAATGTTAATTGTTCATAAGGCGGAAAAATACACGACGTGCATACAAGTAGATATTCAGCAGGACTTTCAAATGTGCTCATTTCACCGCGAACAGCCTACGCCCATCTAACCAAACATCAATCGTAGCACAACACCACGTACGCGTTGATTCGCCGTCGTCAGTACAGTAAGCTGTGAACGGACGGTGTTATATCAGCAATGCGTTGAGAAGCAGCCACTTTTCAATGAATGAATGTCCGTTAGTTTGTTGAAACAGATTATTGCGATGTTTACCGAATACGTTGGTACTTGACGATTGCGTCCTTTAACACACATCAGTCTCGCTTCGAGCCATTGTGTTTTTCACGTGACATAAAAATGCCGCCACCGCTTGCTTTTTTTAACGGAAAGATTTACGTTCAGGCTAAACTTGAGAATTCTACATGTACATCTACGGCTTTGCTTGGTTATTGGTAGAGGCACCTAAGTGGCGTGTAGCGTACTGTTGCAAGGTAAGCTGGTGCCTCTGCTCAGTGCTGTACACACTCTGCACGCAGCAGAAACAAGTAGCCATAATGGCGCCGGGAGGAACTGAATGTATTGCGGCCGCTCACGAGAGAGCGGCGAGGTAACCATGCTGTGACGTCAACTGCACTACTACGTTTAAGTGCCCGATATGTAACCTAAGAAACGTCTGGGCGTAGCACAGAGAAAAACACAGGTTACCTTGCGACAGTTCACTACACGCAACTGGGGCACCTGTTTTTTCGCAAAAAGATTCCACAGCTAGATGTACTGGAAAACACGTTAGCTCAGAAACAATTGCGTAGTTGGATGATTTGAACTCCCACGCGTCTGAAGTGCCTGCGAGCCAATCACGGAAATTCAGTGCCGGGGTAGCTTAATTATGATAGACATAGTCAAATAGAGAATGTATCCTCGCACACAGCCACCCGGCCAACGACCAAAGGATACCTGCTTGTGTGCACATGTAAAGTTGATGTCTCTCATGCGCACAAAACTTTTCGCGATAAACAGGCGCCTCTAGGTATTGGACTGGCCGCGTGTCTGTGAGGAGACATTTTCTTTTCTGACAGGGCCGATCAGAATTAAGTTACACCCATGTTGATCGTCTGCGATTCGCGGCCAGACACCTACGATGCGTACCAATTGTCCCTAATAATTAGTGATAGTGAAATTTTGCGAAAAGATTTCAAAGTTATATTTCAAAATACTGTAGAGTCGTTTACCTATCTTCGTTGCCTGAACTACTATTTGATACGTGTTAACTGTCTCTGCACGAATCACGCAGGAGCCGCGCCGATGTTGCTGAACTCTGAGTCGCCCGTTCAAACATGAAAACGTTTTCTCGAGCAGACAGCAACCAATGGCAATAGAAAAACTGTTTTTGGGTGCCTATAGTATTGAAGAATACCATTTATCAATATTTTTTGGGGAAAAATCTCTAGCTCTATGTATATCATAAAAGTAATAAAATATTGGCGCGAACACCCCACAGCAATTTCGAAATTTTCAGTACGTTTGGACTCGTGTAATGAATAGGCAGCGTGCGTCAGCTCCAAGAGATCTATAAGTATATTTATATATGTTCACTCTTTAAGTAATATAATGATCTAAGTAATTTATTCCTACTTCTTGGTGTAAACAAAGCAGTTAATATGTTTATCAAAAATGATATTTGGTTAACATTTTCGGCTTATACTCCATGAACCCTCCTCCCCCCCCCCCTTTTTTTCCCCAAGCCCAACCAACTGAAGAACATAAATGGAAAACCAAATGGCTGAATAAAACGTTTTTATCCGGACGTAAATAACGTAAAAACTAGCTTCAATATCAGTGTCCGCGGTCACGTAACTATTATTAAATAAAACCAGCAGTAATTTAGACTTACCCGACACGTGCTTGCCATGGCTGCTGTAATTCCCCGCCGCTATCGATGGCAAGTTACCACGTCTATGAGGAATAAAACCACGAGTGTTTTGTAGCCTACCGATGTTTGCTATTTTCACGTCGACACTGCAAATTTAAACGATGAAAATACAGCGGGGTGAATTTCCTGTCTCTTCGTCGAGTAGCTGGCCACACACTATGCTTACTTAAGGGGGAGGAAAATATATTAACACCAAATACGTAAATTGGTGTTTACTGGTTTTTGAAAGCCAACATAGAAAAAAGTAAAAATGGAAATCCTAGATAATAGGTTTTGCCAACTTAAAGACCAAGTATTTTGCAGTGTTACTGTATCAGTTTCGCATAATGTATTGCGCCACGAAAACACACAAAAATTTACAGCGTCAGAAATATCTCGGCAGAATAACGTCACTCAGGTAAAATATTTGCTCTCGTAGTTAGTAAAAGCTATTCTGCATAGTTTCCCTTTCTTTGTTTTCTCTATCGTCTTACATGAAATTTGTAAAATGCGATAAACCTCAATAGCATTAATTTATGTCCTGTGCCCTCTTAAGGAGACTAAGTAGCTGCGGGCCCATGATCAAGAAGTGAAGCAGCGATACGGGCGACAGTTGCACGCATGCCTAGTGCCTCATCGCTCCTATGCGCAAAGCGTGCAGTGTTTCCGTCGTGGCGCTGTACTGGCAAATTAAATCTGTAACAGTGGGGTTTTATTACACGTGACGAAAGTCCACAGATTAAACTACGTCCGTATCTTTGTACTTTTCTTTTTCCGCTTAGGGAAACTGCATAGGCCAGTTTTAAAAATGCTATATTTGACCATTTTCACGGATTTTTTTTCTCCAAGAATACACTTAATATGACCAAAGTAAAAAAAAAAAAAAAAATAGGGCATAGATTTTTTTTTTTTTTTTTACAATAATTCGTATTTCCAGAACTTTTATTTGCCGAGGTACGCTTTTACGTGCAAACGTGCAAGCTTTTCAGTTCATAGAACTCTTAGTCCTGGATTATAACCCTGGTCAATCGTGTTAGGCTGTTCACTTAACAAAGCGTTAGTTTAAGGTGTTATTCACCCCATAGTGGGACAAAATGCATAAGCCAGGTACCTTGTAGTCATCAGCTGGCGCATTTATTGTGATTACAGACTTTGTATTTGACAATCCCATGTAGTCTAGATTTTTCGTATATGAATTCACAGATATGGTGTTGGATGATCAACTCTAAACAATTAATTCAAATAATAATTAAATTTTCACTTCTGAAAAAAAAAAAATGTTTTACTATGTGTTTTAAATTTTTCGAATTACTCTGCAAAAGTGGGGAATAAGACTCATATTATATATCATTTTCCCTAAATAACCCAAGGAAAAAGTGTCGTGTAAGTGGCGGTAACGCCTCGTGAATCATTTTGTACACACACATAAATTCTTCACTAAGTTTATAGTTTATATGTAATAACTTAATTTAATTTTTGCAATTATTTTTTGCTTGCCAAGTCAAACACTCCACTACTATCATACCCGCGAATCAATCTTTGGCAGTGAGCGAACTCGAGGGTGATAAACGAGGTTCCATCGGGTAATACAGGATTTCCCCCGCACGGAAACACTGCGTTTTCCAGCGTGTCGGCGGCGAGGGGGTGAGAAAATGAAGGAAGGGGGTGGAAACTAGTTTGTGGGAGGGGGTGGGATGTGTGGGAGGGTAGGAAGTGAGTGTCTGCCACGAGCAACAGCTGTTTGTGACCGGGTATTGAATATCCTGTGCGTGGTGCAGCCCAAGTGGCAGGGGGAGAGTGTTACCTGCGCTGTGGCCGAGTTTGTTAGGGTTCCTGAGGGATGTAGGGGTGTTGGTGCCACCATCTGCTCGCCACATCCCTCGATGATTATTCATTAAGGAAGCGAGGGCGTGCTATGCAGGCGCTGTTAACGACCTGGCCGGGTGTCTGGGCCCATGGGAGATAGGGAGGGGGAGGAGACTATGAATAGCTAAGCGTGGACGGGGGTTAGCGGCCCCCCTGCTACTGTGTTCGCCCTTGACCTCGGCTGCACTGCTTGGTTCTTGCATCTTGGGCGGCGGCCGGCTTGTGTCTTGCACCTGCTGCGTTCACACGTGTTCCAGTCGCTCGGCCGCTCTGGGCGAGCTATTTGCAAACTAATTTCAAGCGTATTTATATTTTGGGTTCTTCGGAAAGCACATTAAAAAAAAAAAAACTTCATCGAATAATTACTCTAATTGTTTGTATAGGCTGTTCATGGTAAAATGAACATTTTTGAAAGCCCTTCTTATTAAGATATACTTGTATATACACGTTGCGTATTCTTCCGCCTTATGTAAAACTTAATATTGTCATGGGCCTCATCACTTTATTCATGCGTAGGTCAAGTGAAACTGTGAAATTATTAAGAAAGCAAATACTTTACAAATAAGCACATTTTTACACTTTGATACATTGAAAAAAAAACAGCAAACAAAAGAAATAATTTTAAGTTACCACAAATGGTTACGTAACACTTTTTATTAGACATTAAATTATGGAACTACTTTCCACTGGGCGAATGTCACTCAGTGCGCGCATTGAAATATACGCATGCAGGGGTAGTGACTTTTCTCTAAGGTTCATTTAAAAAGAGCTCACTTAATTGTTATTATTACTGCATTATTAACTGAGTAATTATTATAATAAGCATGCTTGACCAAGTTTTTTTTAAAAGAAAAATGTACTTGCTTAATCATCCAGGATGAAAATATACTTACATTTTTTAAATATCGAACAGGCTCTCATTTGATTTTTTAAACACTAGAATAAGTAAATTCCAGCTAAATATTTTTTAGTATTCCACAAAGCCCTATGTTTTCTTCTTTCGTGTCCCAACTTAAGAGAAACCTTCCCTCATCATGTTGGGATATTAGTTTCACTAGCTTGTTTATCATTTTAAAAAAATAAGAAAGTACCTCTATATCTACTCAACTAGCTATAGGCTATTCACGGTAAAGTGAGCACTTCTGAAAGCCCTCTCGTATCGAATACCATTCAATAAATATATTTTATTTTTGCCTTAGACGTTAAATTCCGAGCGCGGGGAATATACACGCCGTTTTAATTACTCACATGGCAATATTAATTTTAAAAGTTGGTTAGACGATAAAAAAAAAACGGCTGAAAGGGAAACAGTAACAAGGTCCTCAAGACTGCTCACATTACCGTGAACAGACTATGTTAACTTTCCACAGCAGCACATGGATAACGAGGAAACTACGAACGTGTATTTCTCACAATACTGAATTAGCCAAATTGGTGCAGATTTAATATTGTGACCTATTTGTGAATTCTTAGCTCTCGTGTTTTGTCTACACTGCAGTATAAGTTCAATAGATAGTGCGCTGTAGGGGTACTTTTAAAATCTTATTAGTATAAATATAATATATATATAATATAATATATTTTAACACGCTTTAAGAACTATACATTCAATATGGCTTGGAAGGTTCTCCTTACATCGTACTTTTCTGACAATTTGCGTACTTTCTATATACTACCTAGTATAGTCTCTTCACGATTAATGAAGCACTTTTAAAATTAACCTTTAAAAATGTCACTGTCCTTAACCCCTTCCCTGTTTAATTAATTTCACTAAAAACGTCCCAAAAATAACCAATTTTTAAATGCTTTGCACATTGTCTACCAAATGGAGGGGATGGCATATTTTGTGGGATTACATTTTTTGGATTTATATTTTAGACGTTACTAATTTTTAAAAACTTAAGAAAAGTTTCACCCGAGTATACTCGGGCATAATGTAAATCCATTCCTAACTGGAAAATTTCACTGATGTAAAAAAAAACATATAGACAACCACTCTGACTGCCAGACATCTAAGACATACGTATTGTGTAACGACATTTGTTGGTACATAAATTTTTGCTTTACTTTCTCCCCCGAGTATACTCGGGTAGACTGTAATAATAATTTTGTTTATTTTATTTTTATTTTCTGTATTTCATAAGTAATTCACATATATTACGATACATGAACTCAATATAACTTACATTATTGCCTTTAGCACCTGAAAAAGAAATCAATACAAAATACCTTGATAAGAAAACACATAAATCAATGAAAAAATTATGGAGTCACATTTTTATTCACATTGCTCATAACAATACATATTATCACTATCTGACATTATTGCCTCTTGTACATGGAAAAGTAATACAATACAAAAGAAAACTTAAATCTAGTAATTATAAAACACATCAAATAAATACTGAGTCACATTTTCATTGAAAAGAATCACATGGAAATCATTGTACTTTGTGTAAACATTATCATTATATGGTGTAATTACCTCTTGCACCTGAAAAAGTAATACATCACAAAAGTGTTCAGATGTTTGGTGCTGTGTGGTAAACCCCGAAGCATAGATCAACACACTGTGGCACATTGCAATCTGGACAGTAGTATCTTGTTTCCTGGTGTATCTTTTTCCCTTTGGCATCCCTCACACGGGAACACACTCCACACTGCCTGGTCGGTTTCTCTTTCTTTTCTGTTAGTGGTTTAGCTTCCGAGAAGTGCCTTTCTGTGAGACGCAGAGGAGCAGGTGGTGGTCCAGGTCGACCAGCACGCTTGGGTGAAATGTTAGTTGCATGATACTTGTCAAGTATTTCTTGAACAAGAGCTAACTTGAATTTCAGGTGTGACTTTTGCCCTTCACATTTCTGGTAAAGCACGAAGGCATTGAAGATACAAATGTCAAGAAAATTGTGAAACAATTCCTTATAATAAATTTTTCCCCGTTTTCTTGGGACAGAGTAATTTGCAAGTTGTTGATCAACACGATCAACGCCTCCCATGGTATTGTTATAGGCCTCGACAACTTCTGGCTTCATCACTGGTCCTTTTCCAGCTTTCCGAACTGTCACAGTATGGGTCCCATGCACAGTTGTGAGCAAAGACACCTTTTTGTCCTGCCACAACACTGCTGTGACTTTACCTCTCTGGTACGCTTCGATCTCGCCTTTCTTCAACTTCTTTTTCCGAAGCGAAACATGCATGTCTCTCCTTGGAAGATGCACTGTGCCGTAGGTATCAGTATGATTAGCAATCAGTAAATCAGCAAGTGCAGGAGATGAATAAAAATCATCCAGTGTTACACAATAACCTTTATTTAGTAATGGCTTTATCAACGTCGTAACAACTTGGGAGGATTTCGGGAGATCCTGATATGCTACATCATGTGTGTCTTTTCCTGTGTAGATGACAGTGTTCCAGACATAACCACTGCTGGACTCGCATTACAAAAATTTAATGCCAAAACGTGACCTTTTTGAAGGAATGTACTGCTTCCACTGTAGCTTCCCTTTGAAAAGCAAAAGAGACTCGTCGACAACAATGTCTCTTTCAGGTGTGTACAACTTTTTGAATTTTTCATTCAAATCCAAAAACACTGGCCAAATTTTTCACAGCTTTGGACATGGATGTGTGTTGGTGCCAAAACTGGTACTGTAAAAAAAAAAAGTGCAAAAAACGTTTCAGCAAACAAAAACGTGCGTAGGTCATGATTTTTGGGAAAATTGGCGTTGTCAGAAGGGCATTTGAGGACCTATATAGCTCTACATCAGGCTTCCATACACTGCTCTACAGAATGGCCACAGCAAAGAAGACATGAAGTTCATTCATTTATCATTGTGTTTTTCCACATTTTGTATTTACATTGTTGAGTGTACCTGTTGGTCTCGTTAGTGATTAGCTGGATGAGAGTGAGATCAAAAAACATACAGAAAAAATTTAAAATGCTGTGCTCATGATCTGTATCGAAATGCATGCCACTTGTGCCAGTAAAGTTATATCGTGGAGGTGCTGGTGGGGGAGACGTAACACTTACATTACACCAATGCCAGGCCGATGCAATCTACTGATCCGTGTCGTCCTGGGAACTTGAGCTGCTGCTTTCAGATGGGATTTCATCGCCATTTTCCGAGCCACTGTCAAAAACTTCGCTATCAGAATCCATTTCGTTACATGTATAACTTTCCACCGCTCGGAGTACTGACCGACTGGGTGGTAACGCATACGATAATATGTGACAAAAGGAAGTGCTGCTGCCCTGTGTTACGTGATACGGTTCGTCCCAACAACATGGATTTGCAGGCTATCTAATTTCGAAAAACAAGCAAATAATCACACTTTTTTTTTTCGTATAGAAAGAAACTAGTGCCGCACTGTAGTAGTAAACCTAAGAAGCATAATTTAGACTTCAAGTTTTTTTTTCTGAGTGACTTGTGCTGCCATCTACAATTTTTCACAGTAAACATGTCAATGGAGACTAAACTCGGTTGAAACAACAAGGTACAGTAAAGTGAGGTTGCTGCCCGAGTATACTCGGGTATATATATATTTTGCGCACAAGGCTTATGCCCGAGATAACTCGGGCGAAACAGGGGAGGGGTTAATTGCATGTATTTTAACGGGCACACTGAATGGCATGCGCCCAGTAAAGTTGGTAACGATGTAGGGAAAATAGTTCCGTGTCTTAAAGTTAAATTAAAAGTTTCAGGTAAACATTTGTAAATACTGAAATAATTCGTTTCACTTACCAGTTTTATTCATGCATGTAGGGCGTGAGAACTCGTAAATGTATAATTATTTACTTTTATAAAAAATAAATTAATAAAAAAAATAATTTCACTTGACCGACGTATGTATAGTGATCAGGTTCATGGCCTTGTTAATTTTACATGTGATGTAAGAATACACAAAGGTCATAGAAGTAGATCTTCAAGAGGTTGTGTTACGCAGACTGACGCTGAACACGATAATTGAAGTTCGTAGGTTTAAGGAAGCTAATATCGAAAAATATCGTGAAAATGCAAACAGTCTTACGGGATGATACATTCTTTTAGGACTTTGTGTTATGCCGCAGTAATAGGTGCAAATTTACGGCGTAAGAAATAGCTCGAAATATTTGCTCGCAAAGTTAGCGGAAAATATTATCTAGTGTTACAGTCCCTTAGTTATTCAATATTCGCTCCCAAAAATTTGTAGATATTTATCAATGCTGTTAGTGTTAGTTTATGTGCCACGCCCTATTAACAAGGACTTTTAAAAAGTGCTCAATTTACTGTGAACGGCATATAATAATTTGTGTATGAAGTACAGTCGGGGGACTGTGATTCCGTAGCTAGGCAATCTCCTATCTGAGAGAGACGCGAGTTCACGCGCGGAGGAACGTCGGCCGGGGTGGACAGGAGTAAGTAGGCCCGGCGCGTGCGTGCATGCGGGCGGGAAGTGACGTCAGCGCGGCCGGAAACAGCTGGTGGTGCGCGGTGTCGGCTGGCGGCGAGATGCCAGTCCGCCTGTTGGCAGCAGCGCGTCTTTCAGGTGTGTAGGCATGGCCAAGCGACACGAAGGGGAAACTGCATCGACAACCCCTCCCCCTTCTTCTTTCACACTCTCTTTACTCCTTTCACACTCTCTTTACTCCTCCATCACTCTCTCTCTTTCTCTTTCTATCCGCTACGATCGCTGCTGTGACGTCACGCCGACGGAATATCTCATCGCGACTGCACAGGATCGGGTATAGGGATGTCGAAGAAATATCGACATATCTAAATCTCGATATAATATCAACGATATGTCGATATAAATCGTCGATATATTTTATCGAAATTTTACTTATATTATTTATTTATTTATTTATTTATTTATTTACCCACGTACAGTTCAGCCATAGGGCGGTTTTCAGCAAATACGTGTAAAAATATAAACCATATTATAACAGCAGCAATGAAAAAATAATACATAATATTACATTTTAAATAAGCTAATATAAACCAATGTTAGTAATTGAAGAATATTTTAAATATGAGTAAGTTACACCGCAAAATAACGACAGTATCGGGGGAAAAATTTTAACATAAAATTCTTCAGCTGATTTAAACTATTGTGCTTAATTTGCCACTACGAAATAGTTATTTTTAAATCATCTAACTCTTTCATAATATATTTTTTCAGCTATCTTAAAAAACTATTTTTGAAATGCTCTTTTCGTAAGCTATATTTTGAATACGAACATTAAAATAAAAAATTGTTATGTTTACTTTGGCAACATACACCAAAAACGTACCACATTTTTCTGCAATGCCTCGTGTCGAAGCAGTTTTACATTTGTCAAGTCCGTTAATACATAAAACATCGGATTCCGACGTACCGAAAATCGACATTTTTCTTTCCATATATCGTTTCGTAAAACTATACTTTTATAAATATTCAATATAAATAATATCGATATTTTTTTTTCCGAAATCAGCATTTCTATTCGAGTATAGTTCATTCATGGGTACTTGCAACTTTCTCTAAAACCCTGCTAACGTTCTACTTTTAGAATATTCCTCCGCCGCGTGCAAACAAAACTTAACTAAATCTATCAAATTAAACCACGGGACAGCTCACCCCATTTTTTCTCTCTCAAATTAATAGTATTTTACATGATAACTATATTTCCTAGGCGTTACCAACACACACATTTTCCCTCTGTTTTTATTCATGTCAGTTTTAAATAAACATTATTTTCAAATATCATATAACTCACGTAAAAGTTAAATTTAACCAAAAATAAGATTCTATTCTGTTAACAGAAGTATAAAATACTTGTGATAAATTAAGTATTTTAAAATCAATAAAACACGTAATACATGGGGCTATTTTTCGAAGGTTTGATCCAAATAGTGTGAAGACACCAATAATAGACTATATATCCGCCATTCGGCCTACAATTTTCTTACTTAAAACGAGCCCAATAGTTTCTAGACCAACTGACTTCAATCCAAATAATTTTCGGCCAAGTGATTAGGCCAAATGAATTTAGACCAAATATTTTACCCCCTAGTGACGCGCACCTCACAGGTATATCCCATCCAATTAGGTCTACTTCCTCGCCATGCTGTTTGTATGGTGTACTGTGACATGTCTGAAGAAAGAGACACGTGTTGTAAAGTATTACACAATTTTGAAGATCTTCGTATCTGTGAACCGTTGTTTGGCATCACATTATCCGCCAATACATCTGAAATCGTAAGCGGTTTCCAAATGTAAGTTCCGCGGGCTTTCTTTCACTTGTCCTTGATCCCTTCTTGCTATTCACGGCAATGTTAGCACTTTTGAAAGCCCTATAGTTTGGAGTAATAGTCGATAAATATATTTTATTTTATCCTTAGACATTAATTTCTCAGTGCTGTGGAATATTCACATTGTGTTTATTAATTATATGGACATTTATTAAAAAAGTGCCGTGCTGTAGATTTAGACAGCGGCAAAATGACGTCACGACTTTGACGCACTTTTCTAGGGCACGAAGCCAGGTAAGAGTCATTAGCTGGTGATTTTGCACAAAGCTATTAGTACGAATTCTAATTACAGAAATGCTTAATAATATCCCTCGCATCATATCTAGATAACACCAACCCCGTTATTTAACGGACAGCTGTTTTATCATACAGGACGTGTGTTAAACTTTCCTGTCGATATAGTACGAAAGAAATCTTGCTCAATATTTGCAAGGTCTCCTTGTAATTATTTTTGCATAGTAAAGCTTCGTAGTACTGTAATCACCCCGCAAAGGAAAAGGAAATGTTTACGAATCTTATCATTCCTCGTTTCATGAGGTTATCACTTACGCCTTAATAATTCGTGACTACAAGTTAGGATTTCGTAGCCAGTACTGAGGCAGGAGTTCGGAAACACTGCCTTATGGCAAAACAGAACACAAAAATAAAGTTCTCAAATTTCTCAATTCTGTATGTCTTTTAGAAGAGACACTGAACTTCGCAAGTATAATTGTTGTTCATGTTTATTCCGCATGCATAAAGAAAAAACGTTCCTGATTCACACGGCACATCTTCTTATATGAAATTTCCCTTCGCGTAGGTTCTACAGAAAATTACCGGGCATCTCTACAAGAATAATCATTAAGGGTAGTGAAATTCCGCGAAAATATTTCAAGACAAGTTATGTTTCAAAACAATGTAGGGTCACCTACCTAGCTTGATTGGCCGAACTACTTTTTGACACGTGTCAACTGTCTGCACACGAATCACGTAGGAGCCGTGCCGATGTTGCCAAATTCTGAGTAGCCCGATAAAATATGAAAACACCTTCTCAAACAGGCAGCAACCAATGGCAATAGATAAACTGCTGTTGGGTGCTTATAGTATTGAAGTCTACCGTGTACTAGTATTTTTTCGCGAAAAATCACTAGCTCTGTTGTTTTGGAGTACAAGTAGCCCTGAAGAAATAGCTCTCGCGAAAAACAAACCAAAAACAGTACTATTCTGTTATGTTTACATCGGAGATTTTAAATAAGTGAAATGCATTAGTGTACAGATGGGTTACTGTCTTTTGAGTGAAGGCGACGCCAACACTAACACTCTAAATTCGAATCAGCGGAAAACCACTGATAAACAGTGAAAATGGCTCCACTTAGAATCAGTGAAATAATTTCGCGTCACTAATTCAATCAGTGAAATTGTTCCACTGATAAAATCAGTGGTTGGTTTATCACTGATTCTAAGTGGAACCATTTTCACTGCGAATCAGTGATTCCTCCACTGATTCGAATTTAGAGTAAATATACTTTGCAGAACTTGCTAGCTGTCCTGTTTTGTATTTGGTTCTAGTGGTAAAAGCTGTTGGCAATTCTGCTTGGCCGCAACAGCAGACCTCGCAGTAGAAAGGCAGCGCGTGGATTATCTGCTAAAACCGATGACGGCTTATCATCTTGTCCTGGTGATGTATTGTGCACAGACCCGTCGTAAAACCAGGTCCAACGGGCCCCGATACCTGATAGCATGCTGAACTTTTCACTTTGCCGTTCGAAGTCTCTGCTGTTGCCCCTTCAGAGTTCAGAGGCTTTTATTTATCACTAGAGACATGCAGAATTCGCTTTATTATTCGGCACCGGACTAAACTTCGCAGTACCGTCTGTACTGGAGACGGCGTCGTTTCTCCATTGGCTGCTGCGTAGACGTGAAGTCACGCCTTTCTGGCTGAACTGTACGTGATTGGGGCACACAGTTGTTAAGTGTTCACTCATTGGCGCAGAGTTACCCAGGGCGTGTCAGTTTAGGTATGATCCAATGACAAACGTATTGCAAAAGTACACGCGTTTAAAGTTTGACTTGTTCCCAAATAATAACGCTAATATCGAATGTCTCTTTGTTTATCACTAAAGTAACAATTATTGGCTTAAGCTACAAGTGCGTTAAAATGTCAAACAAGCTGTCTTTATTTGGGATGCTACTTTGCGTCAAAGAATACTTAGAAGCACAGAGGTGCAACAACCACTCGTACCGCCATCTCCAGCCACACACGCCAGCAAAATGGCGTCGCTGACCAGTAGCATATTGGGATGCCGTTCGCCTATCAGCGCCTCATAACTTACCCGTCACCCAGCAGCGCATCCAATGACCACAGAGTAAATAAATACACATAGACGAACTGGTCTGGCGATTCGTTTCATGTAGGCGTACTCTTTCTCTGATTGGTTGTGGGATGATCTGAGAACGGGCCTTGGGTATGATTGGTCGCTGCGTGCTCTGAAACGCACCCTATTGGCTAGGCTACAAGCTGGTATAATCCATTCACGGTTACTTCACACTTTTCTAAAGCCCTTCTGAAGTTCTACCTCCAGGATGTTCCTCCGCCTCATGCAAACTAAGCTTAACTGAGTCTAGAAAATCACACCTAAGGACAAAGCACCGAATTCGTGCGCACACAGTTGTAATAATATTTTGCAGTAGAGCTATTTCTTACTAAGTGCTACCAACACAAATATTTTCTAACTGTTTTTATTCATATTAATTATTTATTATAAATTAAATATTATTAATTATAAATAAAAAAAAGTAAACCGTCAACATAATGAAAAATGGCATAGGACTACTTTTATGTTAACAGAGGTATACATTACTTGTGATAAATAACATATTTAGGAAATAAATAAACACCTCATACATGGGTGATTTTTCAAAAGGTTTGTTTCAAAACATATGAAGAAACCGCTAATATACTATAAGTAAGTTACCAGGCGCTGGTTGGCAAACGCCGTTGCTACATGTTGATGACAAGTGGCGCCATTTTGGTGGCGTGTACTGCTGGAGTTCGCGGAATAAGTGGCTATATCACCTCTGTAGTCAAACTTATTCTATGGCTAGAGACGTGAGAAATTCGCGACTTCAATGAACTGTAGGCTAGACTTCACAGTCTTATATACTCTCTTAGAGATATCAACTGCTTATTGGTAGATTGTTGTGGTAATTAAAGGCGGTGGTTGAGCGCACAATTTATTTATTGCATGTTTGTTATTGGCTTATTTATCTCCAGGAGGTATCAAACAACACACAGAGCAATTACAAAAGTAATATGAACGTACAAGTGTGTGAATTCCAACTTCCAGAAATGAACCCGTGAAATTCTCGGGTCTCTACCTATGGCCAATAATTTCCACAGCCTGCATTACCCAACCAGGCACAAGGCCTTTTCCCAGCGCCTCGTGCAGCCAATCAGAGAATGGGTACGCCCACATCACATCAAAGAAACCGCTTCGTAAATTCGTCTCCATATACTTCTCAATTCTGTGCGTTTGCGTAGACAGGTTGTGAATAAACACGATTTTTGTAGGTAGCACTCAAATTTTACACTGTTCAGGCCTGTAGGCCCTTCTGCGAATTTTTTAAAACCCACTTTAAATTGCAGTTTTATATGCAGCGTGTTTAACTAGGTTTTGTTGACACGGTCAATGAACTGTGGGCTGTGTGTTTGGTCATAGTAATATGAACCAATTATAACTTAGACCAATCACACGGTTTACGAATCAGTAGCGTCCTGCAAAATTCGCGTTATTATTTGGGGACAAGTTAAACTTAAAAAACGTGTACTGTCGCAATATGTTTGTAATTGAAACATAATTAATCTGATACGCCCTGGGTGACTCTGTGTCACTAACTGAACACTTCACAATTGTGTGCCCCAATCATGTGCAGTTCCAGTCAGAAGGGCGTGCCTTCACATCAATGCAGCAGCCAATGGTGAAACGACGCCGTCTCTAGTACAGACAGTACTGTGAAGTTTAGCCTGGTGCCCGAATAGTAACGCTAATTTTGCATGTCTCTAGCCCTCGCTAGAGACCCCGAGAAATTCGCGAGTTCAATGACCTGTAGGCTAGATTTCAGTCCTATATACTCTCATACAGATATCAACTGTTTATTGGTTGATTGTAGTAGTAGTAAAATGCGGTGGTTTGGAGCACAATTTATTGCATACTTGTTATTGGGTTAATTATCTCCATGTGATATAAAAAAAAAACACGTCGACCAATTACAAACATAACATGAACGTACATGTGTGTAAATTCCAACTTGTCTAAAAATGAACCCGCGAAATTCTCCGGAGTAGTAGGGGCGTGCCGATTCTACGTCAACTGGGATTAATTGAGATTAATGGATGGATAATCGATTTGATTGGAAGGGTTAATCCGTAATCCGATCAAACATTAAAGTGGTTAAATAAAAAAGGGCTAAATTTAATGAAAGGGTTAATTTTTTTGTGCAAGAGTGGCATAAGTGTCAAATTTATTAGTTTCTTTTTGTGGGTTGGGGAACAACTCTGGTAGATGTTGTCAGCACGACGGCTGGAACTTGACTGAGGTGTGACATGTTTGGGACAGTGTATATGTGTGTAGAGTTTTGGTGCAAGAGTGTGCTAAGGGTTAATTTTCTTTCTTTTTGTGGGAGGCTCTATTATGTCCTCACTAGAGCTCTGGAACTTCCTCACCCTTGGAGCTCTGGCCAGAGAAGATGAATTCCAGTTTTTTTCGAGGACACGGGAAAGTATGGTTCCAGTTTCTAGGCAATGTATACTTTCAAACACAAATGTGTAATGGAGATGAACATTGAAATTTCGCAAAAAGTTTAGGAGAAAGCATGAATAAAGAACGAGTGTTGTGTGATGAAGAAGACTGTCATGTTTTTATATCCGGCCAGACAGTTAACTGCCCTGTTCTTCTTGGGACTTATGTTTTAAAAGTCGCAGTGTAGAAATAACCAAAGAACCAGATTTTCATCAAATAAAATATAAATTGACTAGAAAATTTTACGACAGTCCCGCCTTATCGACTGGAACATGTAATAATAAGGATCACATCACGCAAATACAAGGCAGTAGGCACTTCTAAGAGCATCATAAGGAATGTGGAACTATGATATTTGGAACAGCATGTTTGTGTATGTAATTTTTATCTAACAAAGTTGTAGTTGAAGAACTAATTTTACCACAAACTGGGAGAACATGCTAGTATATAAAGAGAGAGAATAGTACACGAGAGCTTTATTGTTAATGACACCTGCGCGTCTAGAACTGTTGACTGACCCAGACATGTACCTTTTTGTAGAATGTAGGGTTAGGGGCGGCATTACCCAGGTTTCAAAAAGACATGCAGAAGCAAACAATGTTTACATGGGTGAGGACTACGATCCTAGTGTGGCATCGAAATATATTTATCCTATTTCGACGTCAACGGACTGTACAGTCATACGATGCGATCTAAGCTTCCGATCGGCAATTTCGAGTAGGTTGAGGATGATGTGTTTTTAACATGGGATTTTTTCAAACACTGTGAATGAGGGTGACATTTGTTTTTTTGTGGAATTGATCTGTCTTTTCTGGAGGAGTGTCATGATAAACTATCTGATCTGCCTTTACCCCAGAAAATGGCATACCCCCGAACGGCTCGCATGAGATACTCCTTTTAACATTCGCTCCACAGAAGAAATATTTTATACATGGGGAAACACTGAGATAGTACTTGATCTATGGGGCAAAACTTGACTCTGTTCATCGCGTTTTGTGCTTTGAGCAGATGGCTTGGATGGCTCCGTACATCGAGTTTAACACTGAGAAACGTGCCCATGCTGTGAACGAATTCGAAAAGTTATTTTTCAAGTTAATGAATAATTCAGTTTGTGGGAAAAACTTGCAGAATGTCCACCAGGAAAAGGACATTAGAGTTGTTTCGAGGTATGACACGAACTATGGGGCTACAGAGCTGAGAGGACGCCCTACAGTCCAGGCAAGACAGGTTATCGATGAAAACTTCATCCTTATCGAGATGTCAAAGAGTTCTGTTGCGTTCAACAAACCTTTGTACACTGGAGTTGACATTCTTGATCTATCATAATTAACGTTCTACGAATTTCACTATCAGTACATGTGTACAAAATTTCTTCCACCAGCCTTACACCTTCTTTATTGTGATACCATTTCCTCTGTGTATTCTGTTGCTTGTGATGATATATATAAAGTAATTACCCCAGATTTAAAGGTGTGGTTTAAGACATCCCACTATGCGCTCGATAACCCATAAGGATTCCCTCACGAGTACAAAGTCCATACTGGGGTGATGAAAGATGAATGTGCTGGTCGCATCAACGCACACTTTGTTGGTTTACGTCCCAAGCTTTACGCATACGTTTTTGGGAATGAACAATGTATACATAAAGCAAAGGGTGTAAAATCTAATGTGTTAGAGTCACTCAGGTACGAGGACTATCGAGATTGCCTCGAAAATTGCACATGGGTTCTGGGGACCCAATATCAATTCCATGCATGTGCTCATCAAGTCTAAACCGAACGAGTAACCAAGGTAGTGTTTTCAGGTATGGATGATAAGTGGTACATTGAGGAAGATGGAATATCAACCTTACCTAAGAGGCACTATCGAATACCTGATAAAAAAATTTATTTTCCTCCCTTCAATAGTTTCAACACCACAATAAATGCAACCCATCCACGACACCACAACTATCACCACCACGCCATCGATAACGTCCATCTGCCACCACACACGCCCCCTGTTCCACGAACAACTTCACAGCTAACTATTGCTGCCCACAAAATCTGCAACATGTATTGCATCACCATTTAATGCTGCTGCTCCCTGTATGCCTATTGGCAAGTCCTAGCTTTATCAAGAATACATTTTACAAAATAATGATAAGAAGAAATTCACAGTGTGACAAATCATCCACAGGAAACTGCGTGTGTGTGAGTGTGTTACACCCTGTCGTCAGTGTGTATGTGTGTGTGCATAGAAATAACCCGATCATGACACAATAAATGAACGCCTTGGATGTGCGTCATTATTACCTCTTCAAGAGTGTGTGAAAATTATGTATATACACATAGTTTTTTTTGGGAAAATGACTTCAAACAAAACAATGTATTATATTTGAAAATATTTTGTTAATCATTTATTTGTAAATATTTTTTATGTTGTAATATGTGTCAGACAATTTTGTAACAGTAGTAGTAGAAGTAGTAACAGTAGTAGTTGTAGTAATAGTAGTTGTAGTAGTATTAGGTTCCAGATGTAAATAAATATGATTGATGTACACAGCTTTATTGCAGAAAATTGTAAAAATTGATATCTTGTTGTTCTGGAAATATCTTCTTGTTGTTCTTAAAAAATGTTTGATACTTTAGTTTATAAGCTGAGTGTTTTAAAGTATGTCAAAAATTGTTTAGTATATATTTGTTTATTTTTTAAAACATAGTGTGATTAAAATGTATTTAATTGTGTAAATGTGTGTCGTATTTTTGTAAATTAGTTGTAAATATTTTAGCTTTTAAGGATGATTTTTGAAAAGAATTTTTAATAAAAAATCTTCTATATTAAAATTCACTACTGTGACTAGTTATTTATTAGTTTGAAAAATTCCCGGTGTCATTATTTAACATATTGTGTTTTTTACGTAACCAAAATAGAAAAAATTCTTGGTACTCATTCAAAGAGTTGGTGAATATCAGTGTTGATTTGAATTCAAAGCTTGGTAACAGCTAATTTGTTTGTTTGCTAACTTTTTTTCATAGAAGTAAAACATTTACAAGTTGACGAGGGAGAAAAAAATATTTTACCTTAAAACCAACATTTCAATTAAAATGTAATAAAACAAACACAATCTGAAGAGCTGAGAAAAACTTGCAAAAATTTTGGAGAGAAATTATGTCTGAATGAATGAATTTTTAAAACGGGAGGAACAGACTTGAATATCTCGAGAAAACTTTGCTGGGCTGTTGGCCAAGAACTCTAGGGAATGTAACAAAACTGAGAGTCTATTTACACAAAGACATTTTCAGGGCCAGGTAGAAAGAGTCATTGGTGTTACACCACAATGCTGGTCCACTGTCCTATAACTGAAAGAGTCCAGTCAATTTTTAAAATAAAAAGATTTTTCCATCACAGTATCATGATTGCAACTACTGCAGAATCAACACGACAATGCCGTGTGGTGGTAAACAGTCATACTTTACACAAAAATAAAAAAAACATAATTACAAAAATTAAAAAATTAAATTAAATAATTTAAATGTTTCACAAAAATTCATTTATTTGTTACACTAGTGCCGTGAATTTCACAGACTTAACGGGGGAAAAAAATTATAGTACATCCATTATTTTTAAATAATTCACTTTTATACATTCACATACTTGTAGGACGAATCAAGTTGTTAATAGTAGCTTGGTAGGGAAATAGGTTCTGTCAGTCGTAAATTTAAACTCAGTCGCGATACACGTATATCAGCAGGCGCACGTCATACAATCCACTCATTCATCGACTGACCTCCGAGGTGGATTGATGTGTTTTCAGGAAGCTCCTGGTGCCATTTCATTATGTTTTTTTTAAATTTATTTGGAAACATTCATTTTGTTTAAACCTTCAAAGACGTGTGCTGCTGCAGGTATATGCTACTCATGGTAAATTGAGCACCTGTGAAAGCCCTTATTAAAATCTTCTTGTATGCAGGTTGTGTATTATACCGCCTTATGTAAAATTAACATTGCCATAGGCCTCATCACTTTATTCGTGCTTAGGTCAAGTGGAACTTAATTATTAGAAAAGTAAATATTTTACATATTTGCACATTTTTACACTTCGATGCATTAAAAAATATCAGAAAGGCAATTAAATAATTTAAGTTATCAGAAAAGATTACCTAACACTTTTTATTCGACGTTAAGTTTCGGAACTACTTCCCATCCATCGTTAGCAACTGGGCTCATGTCACTCAGTGCGCCCGTTAAAATATATGTAGGTAGTAGCGGTGACTTATTTCTAAGGTTGATTTCGAAAGTGCTTACTTTATCGTGAACAGCCTTTAGTAGCGAACGCTGGCCGTTGGCGGCCAAGTTTGTCACGGCCAGGTAGATATCCCCGAGGTCTCCTGGGCTGCGATAGCAATAGCTGAACGTACCGCCACGCGGACCTGAAGTGTAAAAAAATGCTCTGGTTAACTTTCTAAACTGTAATGGAAGTTTTAAACTATGCTTTTTATGGAAATACTACCACAGGTGAGCCTACAAATATAGGATTGTTGAGCGTTGTTACTATACAAGGTTGGGGACTTCCCTTACGCATTTAACTGCTGTTTCGTAAGCGAATGTAGGAACGGTACCATGGATGTATGAGAAAATAGTTTTTAACATTCGCACTGTCTCGCTATCTGTGTACATTGATACGTTAATCTTACGAATAATAGGTTCTTAGAATGTACTGTTTGAAGCACGAGGCAGACTGATTCCACTCTTTTGGTCTTCTCCCCAAAACACTGGGCGCGTTCGTTGGGCAAAATGGTGCCGTAGAGTACTTAATTAAGACTTGGTTTAACCTTTTTCGCAGAATTTTTTCTATTTCGTGTCATAATTTCCAATTCAGCGTAATTAATGACAGTGTACGATTATAAAAAATTTTCATTTTACCAGCTGTTTAATATTTTTGTGCTTAATTATCATTGTGTGCTCTCTACTAGTTGTAAAAAGCCACGAACATATTTATAAAGGCGGTTCATGATAAAGTGACCACATTTGAAATCAACCTTAGAAAAATGTCACTGCCTCCACCTGCATATATTTCAACGGGCGCCCTGAGTGACATGCACCCAGTAAAGTTAGTCACTATTAATGGGAACTAGTTCTGTATCTTAACGTCGAATAAAAAGTATTAGGTAACCATTTCTGATAACTTAAATTATTTATTTTGCTTCCTGTTTATTTTTTAATGCATCGAACTGTAAAAATGAGCAAATTTGTTAAATATTTACTTTTCAAATAATTTCACAGTATCACTTGACCGACACATGAATAAAGTGATGAGGTCGACGACAATGTTAATCTTACATAATGCGGAAGAATACACAGCGTGCATGCAAGTAGATTTTAAGCAGGGCTTTCAAAGGTGCTCAATTTATCGTGATTAGCCTATGCTACTTTATAAATAAGTTTCTGCCTATTTGCAAGCAGGAAATAATAAAGAGTGAAAATTAGATAAGAAAATGATAAACAACTTGTAAACAGTATATTATTTGTAATCGATAATTTCCAATAATACCTCTGAAACTGAAATTATGACACGACAACGAAGAATTTCTGCATAATAGACGAAGCCGAGCCTCAAACGGAACCTTTCCCGCCAAAGGAGAGCCACGGTGGTGTAGTGGTCAGATCACTATCGATTTACCTAGGCGAACCAAGTTCGATCTCGCCGGATTTTTGCACGCGGAAATCGTCGACGATTTTCTCGGCTATCTTCCCTTTCCCCCGCCCTCGCATTCCGGTGCTGCTTAATTCTCGCCTTACCTCATCCGCATCGGCTCTCAAGATCTAGATTTAAAGAGCCACCCAAATCTCTCCATTTTCCATTTTTCTTGGTTTTTCTATGTTGTTTATGGTTTTAAAAAAATTACGAAAGTAGTCCTATACAGAACACAATATTGCAGCAGAAGATATTTTTATCCACATCAAGTGTCACCTACATCCGCCTACACTTATTGAGATGGCTTAAGCTGACCTAACTTCAAAAACCAAACCTAACCTAACCTTTACCAATTACAGTATACATAACCTAACCTAACCAAGTATGACTTAACATAACCAACTTTACATAAAGTTGCATATTCATGGTTACATATTTTTTCTTGTATTGTACCATTAATTTGGAAACTAATTGTGTTCGAATTTTGAAAATCGGTTTACTAATTTATGAATATTTGAAGTTTCGAGGTGGGTGACATAACCTCAACATGAGCAGCAAAAAGCACCTAGCATTACTGTGTGCTACCGCGTTTAGATCTCAATTATATGGTATTACAGTCTGGAAAATGTTACAAGTCCCTGACCTTGAAATGACTTTACACTACAACTATCATCTCTGTTTGTACGTGTTATAAATGAAATAGTCCTACAATTTGCTTGTCTTTGTGTATAATTAAAGGACCATTATTAACTTTTTGTCTAAAAAACTGTCGGGCTGTCCTGTTAACAGGAGGAAAAAATATTAATACATAATTAAAATGTTTCCTGTTAACACATACAACAGTACAGACAGAACGACTGAACCACGAACTTGTATTTACGCCACAATATTGACTTTGCCAAATTTTGGCAGAAGTAATATTGTGACGAAATAATGAGTTCATAGTTTCCTTGTAATGTCTGTATTGCAGTGTACGGTCATTAGTTAGTTGGGTATAAAAGGACTTCTGGCATTTTATTTTTAAAAATATAAACAAGCTACAAGAAACTAAGCTTTCAGTATTGTAATGGAAGGTTCCCATTAAAAAATATAGAAGTGTAACAGCACCTTGTACCGCGAACAACTTTGCACAAGTCAGCGAAATGTCTGAATGTGTTAGCCAATCAGCGCCTGGTAACGTACTCGTCTGCAGGCAGCCCAGCTAATAGGCAATATTTCGCAGCATGGCAGTAACCAATCATATGCGATGCCCGTTCCCAGAGAATCGTGCAGCCAATCAGAAAATGGTTACGCCCACATCGAAAGGAACGGCGTGCCATTTTACTTCTGCGATGTTATGTCCTCTGTTGTGCAGACTTTCCAATTTTCGTCGCTGTTAATGTCGGTCTTAAGTCAAATTTCCCCACGTCGTATTTTGTCGTGATATTAAGTTGGATATTTTTTTAATGTTAGCGCATAGGCGGGTATAATACCAAGTTAAGTGTTGTGACTGTATTGTGCGGAAAAGTAAGCTGAGTGTGCTATTCACATATAAGAAAATAAAAACGTTTAAAGTGTGGAGTCTGTATTTACCTTTTTTTTCCTTGTCTGTAATGATCTGGAAATAACGAAACCTCGTTCGCAATGCTTCACGCGTGAGAGAGAAATGTAACTGGGGCCAATTAACTGAAATCATAGTGATTTGTTTAGTACGAAAGTAATTAGAATTAAGCAGGGTATCGTCGTTGTTAGGTGGAACTTAAAAGCTATAGTACTTAGTAAATTTTTAAACTAAATGCGTGTGATGATTTCTCTCGTTGAGTTCGAGGTTATGGATGTTTACGGCTTCCCATCACTTTTTTTCTGGTCGCCGCGAATCGCGTGTCCCCTTGACACGGCCTCGGGTACTGTACAAGGCAGCCGACTAGAAGGACATCTCGTACACTCGGTGCAAGGTCTTCACACTGCGTACTATGCTTCCCTCAACATCTCTTTGCAACCTGTTGATCTGCACTGAGAAGAAGGGTTTTTTATTAATCAAACAAGATTTGTTTGGTGCAGCAAAATGATTTGTTTGTATACGGGCAACGAAATATTTTGTTGCCGAAACCCAATTATTTTGTTGTTCTCATTTGGCTACCCCAAACTGTAAGATTTGGCAGGTGCATCTAAATATTTGTTTGGCAACACGTACATTAAACAGTTTGGGCCGATATAAAAAATTTTTACAAGTTCGACCGAGTTTCGAACCTAGATCACCTGTGTCCGACGCTAGAAAGCTTTTAATAGATATACTGCAGATATTCGACAGCGTGTGCAAACAAATAATTCAAGTTTTACAGCTTTACTTGTCAGTTGCTTGTTGCATTATTATATTAATGTATTTATACGATTGTTAAGCATCGATAGATGCACTAACAAACACAGTTACTATCCTAATTGTCACAAAAAATACAAACAAACTCTCAAGCTGTATTTTCGAACGAAGGCAGTCAAACGAGCGGCCAAACAATTATATACAGTAGATTCAACAAAATATTTAGTTGACAGTCTAATATTTTTTTTGGCCCAACACAGAGATTTAGTTTATTCGCACATGTTTTGTTAGACGAAGAGAAGTAATTTTGTTGCTTTTCAGATTTTGTTTGTTCGACAATATATTTCGTTAGAGCAACTAAATATATATTTGGCCCTATACAAACAAACATTTTGTTCGATTTTCTCTCAGTGTGAGCAAACGGCATGAGCAAATCGAGACATTTGAAAGGAGTAGGGGAGCACCCTTTTATCTGTCACAAGAACTTAAGTGTGTATGCGTGTATATACAGGATGCATCTAAATTAGACCGATAAACTTTGGCTGCAGATTAATCATGAAAAAAAAGTTGAAACTATACATATGACCAATGTTCTATAACGGATACTAATTATGGTAGCTACACATCTTTGAATTTGGACCTGGATTATGGCAAATATTGGAGTTATATTTAAGACGGAACACCGATTATCTAAATAATGGTTAACTAAGATCTTCAAAACTACAACACTTCTCCGTGTCATCAAATTATTTCATGTAAATAATCACTGTTACAACCCCTATTTATAACTAACATCCATGTCACGGTAGCATATTCTGGATTTAAAGGATGGATTATTAATCCACCCAATAACAGACTTTTGCGGCAATTAAAGGGAGGGGAAGATACCAGAGAGAGATACGTTACAGTGGTAATGTAATAAACATTTTCTACTACTACAACTTGAAAAATGTGTACTTCCCTTAGGAATTAATTTTAGACCATATATCTTATACACGTTTTCAAATAATTTTTGAATTTATATAAATTCTGTATAATTAGTGACAGGAAAATTTCGCGGTTTATACGACCTGTAGGCTAGACTCCATACTGTCCTGTGTATTTTCGAGTCTCAGTTTTCTGTTAATTTGCTGTCGCCTCGGTGAGTACACACGTTGTAAAAAATGTCCGTATAATTACGGAAATTCTTATGGAAATGTATAGTAAATATACGGAAGCGCAATCAGTAATTACGAAAAGCTTAGTTAAGTCCGTAAATACAGAATACGAGAAGTCGCCGAGAAAATTATCATTTCTGCGGCAGTTACTAAGGACATCCACGCCACTAAGACCTATTGTTCCTGACATTAAAAAATAGCATCCGGCATCTGTAACATTTAGCAACCCTTAAAACACACCACGAAAAAATAGCTTACTTGACTGTATTCGAAATACCTAAGTCATAACTAGAGACATAAAAAATTCGCATTATTATTCGGCACCAGGCTATAATTCACAATACTGGAGCCGGCGTTGTTTATCCGTTGGCTGCTGCATAGATGTGAAGTCACTTCCGTTATGACTAGAGACCTGCAAAATTCGTGTTATTATTTGGGGACAAGTTAAACTTGAAGCACGTATATCTTTGCTATACGTTTCTCATTGGACTATACTTCATGTGACACACCCTGGGTAACTGTGCGCCAATAAATGAATTATTCACAATTGTGTGCCCCAATCACGTGGAGTTCAGTCAAAAAGGGAGTGACTTCACATGTATGCAGCAGTCAATGGAGAAACGACGCTGTCTCTACGTAAATTACTGTGAAGTTAAGCTTGATGTAAAATAACAACGTATAAACAATGTAAAAAAACAACAACAGTGAGAATTGTAGGTGAGTTGTTAGATTAGTGGACTTGTAAACTTCCTCACTCGTTTTCAAATATTGCTCAAGTTAAAATATGTTAACTTTGTTAAATATATATAATTATATATTTTACGCCTATGCACAGTTGAACAGTCACATATCGAAAATTAAAGATTTTTCAATTATCCCTTTGTATTAAACTGGAAGCAAAGAAATCTAACTAGGAAATTAACTAAGATGTTAAGAGAAATTTACGGAATGCCGGTTTTTGAAAATCAATGTGCCCGTTATTTTACGAATAGTTTACGGACACCTCTGGATACATTTTTACAAGCGCTTTTCCGTAAAATTAAGGCTATTTTGTTTTAACAGTTCAATTTGACGTCATGCAAGGTGCCGTGGGATTCGGTGCTAGTTTCCTTAAAGCTTGCATTCATGTTACCTTAATGACAACTTTGAGAAGCAAAGAACTTCAAGGGAAAAGGCACGTCAGATATCAGGTCCCATTGAATCCTCCTCTGGGGTAAACATAATACCATATTTCGCTGATGTTGAACTTAACACGTCTGAAAAAGATCTGCTTTATTTTTTGTTTCAGTTCAATATGTACTTTGCGGTCGACTCAGTGACTGACGAATCGCTCAGCTGATCCTGTGAAATAGCAAAAAACGTTACGTCATACACTTTTTCAAGACTTTTGGATTCTGAGCACAGAATTTCGTAATTTTTATCGTGTAGAGATATTCTAACCAGGAGCTGCAAAAGTTATTTTTGATCATCCTCAATCAAGTACAACACGATACTCGATATGGTAATCACTCGACTACAACATGAAACTCTCTCAGGTACACGAGTTTGTATATACTGTCCACGCGCCAGCTCTGAAATCCTGGCAGGAATGCGACCTTGGAACGATAAGCCGGCCATGCTATACGACTGTACTATCGTACAAAGAAAACATTCTCTCGCCTCAAGGCAGCGGGGTCGCTAATGGTGAACCCGGATTTTTCTTGTTCACTGCTTGAACTGCACACGCCTGATGCACTGGAGGAATCATTGCTGTCGTCAAGACGTACAACGATACTGTCAATTACATCTGATACAACTCCGTCCTTTTCCCAGTGTTCAGTCTCAAGCTTCTGCACGTGACCACAGTACCCTTCCCAGTCGGTCTTGGTTACACTGTCCTACAGATGACTGCAGGAGGTTAGGAACAAGCTTCTCGGTAACCCACTTAATGAAATTAACTGTTAATATGGCCGTGATAGACGCCACTGGCAGTGCCGGCTTTATAGACAAGGGGAGCATTTTCTATAAATCCGTTAATACCTCCAGCATGTACTACAATTAATCAGTTACCCGAATTCACATTAGCTTGCATGCCAACCACATCTTCATGTTGTCAACATTTACCAAACATTAAATTACCGTATATCCATGTCACGGCTATGTAGATAATTTGTTTCCCACCTTGTCTGTGCTGTTTCAACTAGATAGTCGTGGCGCCAAGATACGATGTGAGGTCTCTCAATTAGTATCTTCCTGTGACTTTGCGATGTTTTCCACCGAAAACCTAGTTGTTTTACCACCTTACGCAACGAAGTATGCGACCACGGGAAGTCTATTTTCTCCTTTACCACGGGCAGTAATTTTGCAATGGTAGGGACACTTTTTTCCTGAATATAAAAATCCTGAATAGTCCGCCGAATTACACATAGATCAAAGTCATCAATATTCATGACAGTATGTTCCGGCCTAGTTTTCCGTCGTTCACCCGGCGTATGCAAGCTACCGCCCTCCCCACTGTTATCTAGTTCTTTCTGTTCCTTCCGTATTCTTCTTATTAACGTCTGCGACACTCCAGCGTAGTCTGCAGTTCTTGCTGTCGCCTGGTTCACTGTGAAAGCATAACGTTTTTGTTTCGTCTCTTCATCACACTTTGCAATTATCGTACTTACGATCCTCCGGCCCTCCGAATGCACGACAGTGTTTCTCTTCCGGACAGACATTACACTCGCAGCGGCGATGTTCACGACACTTCGGAGCTAAATGTGTTACTGCGGATAGTACATGCGTGACCACGCTTCCCACTCCCTGCTGTCACTTGTCACTCACTGTCTTGTCTCCCACTTTCCTCATACCCCGCGGTTTCAGAGGTGGCGCGCGGGCGGTAGATATCACTCAGTCCGGTATGCAGCCTTGGTATTCCCTACCGACATATAAGATACAAGATGGTTAAAAAAATTGCTGTTTAAACATTGCATGATAGGCAAGTTGAAAGGGTAGAAAGCATTGACATGCGTATTAGCAACAACTTTGCCTCGGGGGGGGGGGGGATATTGATCATGTTATGTAATAGCATCCTAACATATTTTCCATGTGTGCTATGAATGGTACATTTTTGTTAACCCCTATGTATGGTGGCTTTTGAAACACGCTGTAGATTCCCTTATGCTAGCGGTTACGTGGTCTCGATGCGTGGTGTAATTCAGGATTTAATAAACTGCATTTTGAAGCCGGATCCCCTTCAGCTATATACTTACAAATCAATTACTTATATCATATTTGCTGCGTATCTCTCCCATCGATCCACGTCACTTCTTTGCTCGCGTTCTTGCCTTACTTTCCTTTCTTGCCGCCACTTCGACGTAATTTGTTGGCAAGTCCGAAGAGAGTTGCTCAACCTGAACTGTTCCACTTCCGGCGCCATTATCTGTACTCTCTCTTCTCTGTGCTCGGGAGATTTGGTTAGGCTCCACTCCCTTCCCTTCGTCTTGCTTGCACGGCTGCCTGGTAATTTTATACTTACAGTCAGCGTTCAGACAATGTTTCTATTTTGACACTATAGTCCGTTATATAAATAGTCCATTCACGGTAACTTCCAACTTTTCTTAAACTATGCTGAAGTTCTACCTCCAGTATAATCCTCCGCACCATGCAAACAAACCTTAATCGAGTATAGAAAATTAATCCAAATGTACAATGCACCGAATTAGTGCGCACTTAATTTTTATAATATGTTGTATTAGAACTATTTCTTACTAGATATTACTAACACACCTATTTTCTCTCTGTTTTTATTTACATTTATTATAAATGTAAAATATTGTAATTTACTGATAAAATATGAGTAGAAGTTCTATTTAATAAAAAATAAGGTATTTTTATGTTAACACAAGTATAAAATGCTTGTTATAAACTACACATTTTGGAATGAAGCCAAGAACGTAACACATGGGGTGATTTTTCAAAAGTTACATTCAAAAAGTGTAAAGAAACTGCGAATATACTCTACGTACTTAGCCTAAGTTTGTTCTAGGGTCAAGGAGTTTTTTCTTCTGAAAAACTTTACAATGGTGTTACAGAGTACCAAATACAGATATTAAAGTTGGAACAATGTCAGCCATTCAGCGCTTGGTAACTTGACTCACCAGCCGGCAGTCCTAAGAACAGCAAACCTTTCACACCATGCATAGAGATGATGATTTATCGCGGGAAAAGTAGACTGTTTGCTAGGAATCAACGTACTCTACACATGTCCGACAGTTTTCTTTCCTTATTGGCTGTCATGCATGTATGAAGCTACTACCCCGTTTCATTGGGCCAATAAGGATTCTCTTACTATAAGGCAGAACAGTTTAGCCGAGTCAAAACCTTGTTCATCCAGTCACGAAATAATACCCTAGTTAGAGTGTTACAGAAGATGTGTTGGCTGAAAATTTTTTTCGCGATTTTCCATAATTTCTAATGCATTATCGACCAATCAGACGCAAGCACCGTTCCCAAAGCCTGGCGCACACCAATCAGAGAATGGGTAAGCCCACATCAACGGAGACACCACGTCTTTTCGACACTCTAACAGTGCTCAGTCGATCAACTGGTTGGATATTGTATTTTTCTTGTAAACTCATTTTTCGAGGGCGCCTTTTTATATTTTAGTAGGTGTTTTCATGCTTTTTTTTAAAATGTTATCAGTTGTAAACTGTCTTTTCGTTAACTATGTTTTTCTTGCATGTGAGTGTTTGCACTTTCATCCCTCCCTATCTCATTTTTAACAAGCCCGCAGATTTAGTTGTTAGCTTGTTTGCGCAATACGTTGATGATACATTGATCGTGATTTTATATGTACATTTGCGTTCCGTCCTTTCGCCTCAGAGGTATAAATGAACTCGCTGGTCATGTATCAGCATGAATTCATCACTGGAGGTCATTAATTTCTCGAGTCCATTAGCAGCGGCCACTGTGATGTAGTGGTTAGAATGCTCGCCTCCCACCCAAGGCGAACCGGGTTCGATACCCGGCGGGACTGCGGCAGGACTACTCCCAGATTTTCGTATCTGGGAATCGTGCCAGACGATGCAGCTGGTCGGCTAGTTTTCTCGGGGATATCCCGTTTCCTCCGCCTTTTCATTCCGGCGCTGCTCCATACTCACCTCGCTTCACCCTCACCGACTCTCAAAACTCGATATTAAAAGCCGGGAAAATTTCATCTCTCTCCATCTCTCTGTGTCTATCAATCTCTCACTCTCTCTCTAGACAGATTGGCTAAACTCGCCATTTCTACATACTTCCCAAGTGTTCTCATTTTTTCCAACGGCTCGTGTCTTCAACATAGAAGCTGTTCGCGATAAAGTGAGCACTTTTGGAATCAACCTTAGGAAAAAGTCACTACTGCCCAGTAAAGTTGGTAACGATCGAGTGAAAGCAGTTCCATGTCTTAATGTCGAATAAGAACTGTTAGTTACCTAATTGTGATAACTTACATAATTTCTTTCACTTTCTGTTTTTTAGTGCAGCTAAGTGTAAAAATGAGTAAATCTGTAAAAATACTAACTTTTATAATAATTTCACAGTTTCACGTGAACTATCCATAAATAAAATGATGAGGCTCATTGCGTTGTTAATTTTATATAAGGCGGAAGAATACACCACGTGCATACAAGTAGTTACTAAGCAAGGCTTTCAAAAATGCTCTGTTTACCGTGAACAGCCGAATCGTACTTTATCCTGTGTGCTAGGCTGTGCGTGATTCATTCGGTCTCTTTCTACGTGTGTATTATGCGTTCGCAGTCGCGCAGAGCGCGTTTCGGGGAACGTGTGGACCATTCACAAAAGCAACAATTAAGCAGGGCTACAAATGTGTTTTAAATTTTTCCTGACGCCACTTGAACTCGCGAATTCTCTTGTGTCTCGTCATGAGCTGGATACTGGCAGTGGAATTTCTCGTATGGCTTTACATTCACATTCTAGACGAATACTGATGGGACTTCTTAGTTATAAGACCCACTCAATGGATAGAAATATTGATCATCGTATTTAAATAATTATAATTTACTATTTATTATTAAATAATTCTATTCAATATTTAATTAAAATTATGATTATTTATTATTAGAGAAATTTGTTCATTGCCGTAAGTGATCATGGAAAAAGCAGCCAAAAGTATAATAATTGGCACATAAAAATATAATATTTATGCAATTAATTACAAAAACAAACTTCTACCAAAACAAATAAAAGTGATTATTTCCATCGTTTATTGAGGAATCTTGCTGCCATTTTTTTTGTCTGTATTTCGTAATAATATTTGCTGAAAATTTTTCTCTCCAATTTTGCGTGAATATGAGATTTATATTTTTGAATATTTGTTTTGCACAGTTATATTTTAGTTTAAATTTGTATTTAATTTTTTTTTTTAATTCTAATGTACATACCATTATTCCGTTTTATATTATTATTTTATTTGAAGAATTTTTTGCGCAAATTATTTAACCTAAAGTAGTTTCTCCTGCAATCAGCTTTGGAAATAAAACAATGTGAGCTGAAATTTCAAAAAATTATAACTATTATAATTTTAATAATTATATTGTTGCTATAAACGACCTTACACCTTTCTCGTATAAAGTTTACCTAGCTTCTTTCTTTTTTTTGCGATAAAAAGCCATTGGCTACGTCAGAAAAGAAAAACAATTCTTCCGTTAGCAATTATAGCTAGGGACCTGCGAAATTCGCGTTATTATTTTGCATCAGGCTAAACTTCGCAGTACTGTACGTAAAGGAGACTTTCTCCATTGGCTGCTGCATAGACAAGAAGTCACTCCCATTTTGACTGACCTCCATGCGATTGGGGCACACAATTGTGATGTGTTCATTTATAGGTGCAGAGTTACCCAGGGTGTGTCACATGAAGTATTGTCCAATGGCGAACTATAGCAAAGATACATATGTTTCAAATTTTACGTGTCGCCAACTAATAATGCGAATTTCGCAGGTCCCTAATTATCGTGTTTCGGGATTGAAATTGTTTCGGGATTGAAATTGTTTCATGATAATTTTGAGGCCTTTGCCATTAAGAATGTGATGTATGCTTGAGCCTGGGATTACTTTGACATTTTCGAATGCCCTGGTATCCAGACGTATTAAATGTTTTATTTGTTATGAATATACCTTAAGCTAAATATTGTCATGTTTCGTATGTTTACTGCAGGCAGTAATATTCTAATTAATGTTTTGCATACAGTATCATTGAAAGCGCTTGTGTGATGTTTATTTTGTGACTAATGTTCCTTTCATTCAGTTGAAACCATAAGCAGGGACAGGAAAATTTCGCGAATTCAATGACCTGTTTGCACTCCACAGCACTGTATAACTCCATCTTCAGATGTTTGATCATTGGCTGCTTCCCTAAAGACTAGCCAGTGTTACTGCACACCTGACAGTATGGCACTCGCTACTTGTTTCCTTGCAAGTGTGCTATTGGCTAACAGTCGTCCAGGGCCTGTCTAATGTACTGGGATACACTTGCAAAAGTGACTTCCGTGTACACATGTTTGACATCTATCTTGTCCTAAAATTAATTCGCGAAATTTTCCTATCCCTAGCCATAAGGTATACTAGCCTCGCGTCCTTTTCATACAGCCCTGTAGATTAACTGATTTAAAACTGGACAGATTGCTATAATTTTTTTACTTTTCTTGTAGTAAATTTAGTAAAGTTGTTGTTTGACACAAGTGACTGTTGCGATGTCTGATGCTAATTTTATTTACATAAATTTTGGTATATTTGAGCTATGTACCATACGTATATCAACTTCCGCAACGTGAACTGTGAAAAATTGTGAAACAAAATCAGATTGACAGTTTCCAATTAACATTTCCTCTTTAATCAATTTTTTTTTCATGCATACTGTTACGATTCCAGCTTTCTTTACAAACAATTTTTCACAGTTTGGTACATTGTATCGTTGTAAACTTAGTTGTATAATACCTTCTCCGCATGTTGGCGATACATCCTTAACACACGTTTAGAAATAAACGTATCTCAATATTCCCTATTTACTAATACCTATCAGGCTACTGTTACTGGTGACCCAGAAAAATGAAAATTTTTTTTTATTTAATTTTTTTGCGTGAACAGATTTGTATTGAGAAAAAAATTCAAACCTGTATATACATGCTACATATTATGAAAGAAGGCAACAGTAAATTACTCTCCATATGCGTTGAAGCCTGGTTGTGTAGAGCTGTGATTTTCACCTGTAAACAAAAATAAAAGTACAAAAGTATTTCACAACTTACTTATCTTTAAATCTGCTTTACGATTTTATGAAGGTATAAAATACGGCGATACTCTAAATTTACATTGTAATTATTTATAGCTCAAAATAAAAACAGGTGTATTTATGATGTTGAAAAATTCACCTGAAAAATAGCTGAATGGACCCACTGGTTTGATATGATAATCTAGCCTACCCAAAAACCCATAATTAAATCGTTTTATACATGTAAAAAAAAAACAATACGTTTAATATCCTCAGCGATTGCGTATTTTTTAATATGCTCACATCATTTTGCGAATTAGTTAGGCCTAACCGTACTCAAAGAGTCAGCCAGTCATGTCAATGCCAGAGAGTATTTGAGAATACAGAGGCGATCAGCCGCCGGTCTCCAGCCGCACACGCCAGCAAAATGGCGTCACATACCAGCTACATGCCGGAGAGGCGTTCGCCATTCAGCGCCTGGTGACTTGTCGGAGTTTGGGTACACATACATCAAAGGAACCACACCTCGCTATTACACTTCTGTATACTTGAGACTATTCTACGGAAGAAGAGAACAGTGCACTACATGGTCTGCTGGAAACAACTCGACTGCAACCGCATGACCTGGTTTCCATTCCTTGCCGGGGCTGACAGTTCCTCATCTGTTACTTTTCATTGTAGGGAATGGCTATGTACTATCAGTAGAGAGCTGCGAAATTTCGCGTTACTATTAGGCACCAGGCTAAACTTCACAACACTGTCTGCACTGGAGCAGACATCGTTTCTCAATTGACTATTGCATAGGTGTGTGAAGTAACTCCCTTTTTGACTGAACTCCACGTGAATTGGCGCAGAGTTGCCCAGGGCGTGTCACATGAAGTATGGTCCAATGCCATACGTATAAAGGCTGTTCACGATAAAGTGAGCACTTCAGTAATGAACCCTAGAAAAACGTCACTGCCACTGAATGCATATTATATTTTAATGGGCGCACTGAGAGACATTCGCCCAGTAAAGTTGGTAACGATAGATGGATAGTACTTCCGTATCTTAACGCCAAATAAAAAGTGTTAGGTATCTATTTTTGGTAACTTGAAATTATTTATTTCGCTTGCTGGTTTTGTAATGCATCGAAGTGGTGGAAATGAGCAGATTTGCAATGTATTTACTTTCTTAAAAATTTCACAGTTTCACTTGACTGACGCATGGATAAAGTGGTGAGGCCCATGGGGTGTTAAATTTATGTAAGGCGGAGGAATACACAAAGCGTATACAAGTAGATCTTAGGTAGGGCTTTCAAAAGTGCTCATTTTACCGTGAACAGCCTGTAGCAAAGATACACGTGTTTTGAGTTTAACGTGTACCCAAATAATAACGCGAATTTTTAAGGTCCCTAGCTATGTAGGTACAATCAGTATACTGTTATCATCAGTTTAACATGACTTTAACACACTGGCTTTAATTTAAATAAACATGGTTACACTATTAAAAAAAATAAAAGTAATAATTTTTTTTTGTTACCAGCTTCAAAATCATAAAATATAAAAACGAAAATTCCTTATATATATAATATATGTGTATAATGTGAAGCGAAATAATATGTTAAAACCTATTTATTCTTAGCATAAAGCTTCTTCAATTAATAAAATAGTAATTTATTCATTTTTAGCTTAGTCCATATTTTTCAAGAAATATCTGAAACAATAGGCATGAAAAAATCCTAAATTTTCACTTAATTAGAGTTGATGTAAAGTCCGTTTGTGCAGCTGATCACCTCTAACTGGTAGTCTACTCTGCTGGTGAGTTTTAGTCTTCTCTTTTAATCTAGATTTCCACTAAAAAGTATAAAGTGCCCTCCTATTACAAAATATGTTACTAGCTAGAAGCAATCTCAGATCAAATATTTTTATTGTTTCGGATATAATTTAATTTAGGATATTTAAACTATCCTTTGAGCAGATGATAATCGTGACGAACACCGCACTGACTTCGGACAACTGTGTTTAAAATATGAGTTCATGGGACACGGTTTTCTGTCGCAATTCATCTGAAGTCTGTTATAAGAGCGGTGCGGATATGCCAGTGTATGAATTTCGCTTTCCGCGGGTCGCGTTGCACGCTCGTGGACAACTTCCGGCGCCGCCAACAGAAAGAAAACCTGCGTAGACAGATTGCGCTCTTGAAGGCAACTTCTAACAACGCCAGCGCCAGGAAAACTTGCATAAATACATTGCACACACATGGGCAACTCCGTGACGTCCATCGGCAGGAGGGGGGGAGGGGGGCTGCTGTGTCTGAGCGATTAGCACGCTCGCCTCCCTCCAAGGCCAACAGGGCTCAATCCCCGGCCAGGTCACCGGATTTTCGCAAGTGGGAATCGTGCCGGACTATGCCGTTGGTCGACGGGTCTACTCCGGGATCTCCCGTTTCCACCGCCCCTCCATTCCGACACCGCTCCATATTCACTTCAATCACCTTCATCGGCTCTCAAGACCTCGTTGTTAAGAGCCGCCCTAACCTCTTCACCTATAGCGGTAGGAAAATTTGCAGAAATAAACAACATATAAAAATAACTACTATCAATTATGTATATTTTCTCCCAGTTTCGCAGCGATGAGATTTGCTAGCAAGCAGTATTTAATTTAATAAATGATTTACTGTACAATTTTTGGTTTGTGAATTGTTTGTGTGTGAGTTTTTTTTAATGATTGAGAGTATCCCATTCAACCGAGTGTACATAGTTGTTTACATTACGCACACGTAGGTAGTTTTTGGCGTGTACTGCAAACAGCAAAGCCCAATGGCTAGATACCTGCAAAATGCACGTTATTATTTGGGGACAAGTTAAAATTTAAATACGTGTACCTTTGCTATACGTTTGTCACTGGACCATACTTTATGTGACACGCCCTGGGCAACTCTGCTCCAATATATCAACACTTCACAACTGTGTGCCCCAACCACGTGCAGTTCAGTCAGAAGAGCGTGGCTTCACATCCATGCAGCGGCCAATGGAGAAACGACGCCGGCTCCAGTGCTGACAGTACTGTGAAGTTTACCCTAGTGCCGAATAATAACGCGAATTTTGCAGGTACCTACCAATGGCAAATGAACTTACCTAAGGGAAAATGGTTCGCAAACCATCTTATTGGTCTAGGTGATTATTGGTTGATATTACTATAGCCGAATACCAATCATATAACTCATTGGCTGTTACAACGTAACTAGTGCTGTGTCTAATGTCTACATAAGCACAGTAGGTATCATAAAACTTCTTGTTTGTAACTCCTCTGGAACGGAACATTAAAGTGGGTTCTCAAAGTGTTGAGGATTCTCTAGGAATTGTTATTATTAGGGCCACCTGTTTTCCGCGAAAAGATTTCAGGATTAGTTGTACTCCAAAACACTAGAGCTCATATCTACTTTCGTGATAGGATCATTTTAACTGTCACCCATTGCAGATGTCTGCCCGCGATTCACTGACACTCAGTGTCGGAGATACCTAATTCTGATTGTCCCAGTCAGGTAAGGAATTGTCTCCCGATAAAGACACGTGGCCAATAACAAAAGGCAAATTATACGTATGCCGTAAGAGATTCGAGTGTAGCCTTCGCATGAATATTTTCGCGACCCTTACATTCCGGCGCCTCTCCATTCTCACCTCTCTTCACCCTCATCGGCTCTCAAGACCTCGATGTGAAGAGCCGCTCAAATCTCTCCACACCACTCTCGAGGTTGTTACCCTCTCCAGAGGTGACACAGCCGCTTATTAAGTGAACTACAACCGCACACGCTTGCAAAATGGCGTCTCTGTCAGTCGACATGTCGGAACACCGTTCGCCAATCAGCGCGTGATAATCTACTCGCCGACCTGCAGCTCAGCCAATAGGGAACCTTCCGCAGCACGCAGTAGCCAATCAGACATGTTGGGCGTTTCCAGAGCATCTTGCAGCCCATATCAAATGGTACTATACTACGGCTGGGTGAAAAGTGGGGAGATTTGGGCAGCTCTTGAGAGCCGTTGAGGGTGGAAGCGAGGTGAGAATGGAGCAGCGTCGGAATGCAAGGGTGGGGGAAACGGGAGATCCCCGAGAAAACCAACCGACCAGCAGCATCGTCCGGCTCGAACCTGCAAGTGCGGATATCCAGGAGCGACCCCACCGGGAATCGAACCCGGTTCGCCTAGGTGGGAGGCGGATAGTCAAGCCACTACACCACCGCGGCCCCTAGCTTCTGGGTGCTCGCTTATTTTGTTGTTGGAAGTGTCGGTCTCCACTTGTCACGGATCGTGTAAAAACCCGTCACCTACCTCGCAGACACCCGCGGAGCCGGCAGAAGAGAAAGTCGCCCACAGAGATCACTGGACCGTGAACCAGCCGAGCTCGCAGGAATTTTTGGCACGAGAACTTAACACGCGGAAGGATTGCGTCACCGGAACGAGACGTGCGCAGTCGAGAATTTCTCTGCTATTTACTACACTTACCTACGTCTTTCACTATGTTACAGCTCTTTCGCTGTGAATGATGGACTTCATCTATTAATACGGGCACCCGAATTTCGCGAAAAAAATTTCCACACATGCTACGTTTTAAGACCCTGTGGGAGTATCAGCAGTTTTTTATTTAAACTTATTGGTGGCGTGTATTTGTGAGAAGATATTTTATTGCTTGACTGGCTAATCAGAATTCGGTTACTTCAACAGTGTACGTCTGTGATTCTCGCGCTGTTACCCAAGACTCGTAATACGCAAACCAACCAATCACGAACTGAATTTGAGCCGAAATGTTATGAAATACAACTGGTCGTGAAATCTATCGCGAAAATCGGGTGTCCCTACCTATTAATAATTAGGGATAGGAAAATTTCGTGAGTATAATGACCTATAGGCTATACTCCACAGTCCTGTGTACTCTACAGCCACAACTGTGTATTCATTGGTTGATGTGGCCAGAGTTGCCCCACACCTGGCAGTATGGGATTCGCTACTAGTTTCCTTGCAAGTTTGCTATTGGCTCAGAGGCGTCCAGGGTGCGTCTACAAACTGTGATCCAATAGCAAAGGTGACTTCACTGTATATGTGTTTGACGTCTATCTTGTCCCGAAATGAATTCGCGAAATTTTCCAATCTCCATTAATGACTAAAGACCTTCAACATTCTCGTTATTATTTGATGGCACGTCAAACTTCAAACACATGTTCCTTTGCTGTATGTTTGTCATTGGACCATACTTCCTCTGATACGCCTTGGGTAACTGTGCCAATAAATGAACACTTCACAAATGTTTGCCCCAATCACGCTCAGTTCACTCAGAAAGGTGTGACTTCACATGTATGCAGCAGCCAATGGAGGAACGACGCTATCTCCTTTACGTACAGTACAGTGAAGTTTAGCCTGATGTAAAATAATAACGCGAATTTTGCAGGTCCCTAGTGATAACTTAAATTATCTCTTTCGCTTCCAGTTTACTTTTTAATGCGTCGACCTGTAAACATGAACACATTTATTAGATATTTACTTTTCAAAAAATTTCAAATATTCACTTAACCAACGCATGAATAAAGGGATGAGTTTCAAAATGTTAATCTTGCAGAAGGCGGAAGAATGAACACCACAAGTAGATTTTAAGCAGCGCTTTCAAAAGTGCTCATTTTACCGTGAACAGCCTATAACTTGTTGTTGCGCTGTTGCTGTGCATTCCCCCGTCCTCCTTTTTTCCAATGTTGCTATTAAGTTTACTGTGCTGCAAGTACCCACCTTCTGGTCCTACGGGAATGTTCTCACGCATTTCCGCGTGATCGGAATGTGCACGGCATTTCCGCTTTCAAGTCGTGCTTGACGTAACAATCCAGTCGGTCGCGTGTTCTTTTACTTTCGTTAGTTACACCTTGTAAGACGAAGTGCGAGGCAACACGTATAGGAAAGGTGACTCCGGGGTGGGATGTGAGTTCGCTCTAAGGCAACATGAAAACTGTCTTATAAAGTTAAGGGGAAATGTTGGCAGGATTACGAACTCGTATTTACGTCAACATTGAGTCTATGTTCGAATTCGCCTGAAGTACATACTTGTGCGTACCTGTCCCCTGAAGTGACGTTGTAAGTGCTGTCCGAATTGTAAATGAAGTATTCAAGTACACAAGTAAACGAAGATGTATACTTTTCGCGTACTTGCAGAATATGTGCCGCTACTTTGAGGAGTAATTTGTAGGTTACAATTGATTTCCGACATAATTATTTTGCTTAAGGTTTAATAGGGCAACATTACTATTTCGTAGACATATAATTTTGGACTGTTTGAATAATTATCGTAAAGTTCACTTTTACAAAAAGGTCTAAACAATAAATTCGTATTAGGGTTATATTACTAACTTACAGAAGCTAAAATAAAACAAGTAATCAAAATTGCAAACTGACGGACAATAATGTAAGATAATAAATGTTTTGTAAATCAAATAAAAATATTATGTAATACTTGATTTAACCCCGAAAACGTTCGGCAATTTTCAAATACTTATTTGGAATACTCGTACATTAAAAGCTATTAGCTGGCTAAGAATTGTTACCGAAACCAACAAGATTGCCTGTCCGAATTCATCAAGTTTGGTACCAAGGGTAAGTGAAGTATGTAAGTATGCAACTACGCCAGTACATATCTGAATTCGGACACAGCGTGAGTAGAGACCTGCCAAATTCGCGGTATTATTTGGGGACAATTTAAACTTTAAACACGTGTACCTTTGCTATACGTTTGTCAATCGATCATACGTAATCGGACACGCCCTGGGTATCTCCACGCCAATGAATGAACATTTCACAACTGTGTGCCCCAATCACGTGCAGTTCAGTCAGAAGGGCGTGGCTTCACATCAATGCAGCAGCCAGTGGAGAAACGACGCCGGCTCCAGTGCTGACAGTACAGTTTTGTTTAGCCTGGTGCCGTATAATGTGAATTTTGCATGTCTCTAGGCATGAGTTTTACAAACTTCAGTAGAATTTATGTAGTGAGTTCCTAGTTTAGTCGTAATACCCTACTACTCTTTGATGTCAATAACCAGTTGGGTGTTTTCATTTCGGGACAAGTTAGAATTTAATACATCGTACGTTTGTATTGCTTATGCTATTGGCCCGCCCGTTAGTTTACAACTCAGGGGCAACTCTGAGCCAATAATAAACAGACAATAAAATCCAGACCCAATCACAGTCTTCCGCTAATACACCAAGCAGCCAATGGACAGTGAAATTGGCACGATTTTCCATACGAAAATTGCGTATAGCCTAGAGGTCATTGAACTCGCCAATTTTTTAGGTCTCTAGTTATTTTCGTTTTACAGACATAAACAATCTATAAAACAGAAACTAAGAATTCAATATTGCGGGGGGAGTTTCACCTTAAGCATGGATAATATGGTAATTTCCACTCCCGCAGGATTCGAAGCCATATCCATTCGCTCCCTCGCCTGTATTCGTGACATTGTCACTCTGTCTTCCTAGAATGGAACTCTGGTATCTGGTAGTAACAAACAGGGACGTCTGGGAGATTTTGGGGGTCCTAAGGCAAAGGCATTTATGGGAGCCACGGTTTTTGGCGACCTGGGGCAAGGAAGTTTGTGGGGGCCTGTTTTTGACATGACTAGAGACCCGAGAAATTCGCGAGTTCAATGGCCTGTAGGCTAGACTTCACAGTCTTATACACTCTCATACAGATACCAACTATTTATTGATTAATTGTTGTGGTAGTAAAAGGCGGTGGTTGGGCGCACAATATCTTGCATGTTTGTTATTGGCTTATTTATCTCAAGGAGGTGTCAAACAACACGTCGACTAATTACAAAAGTAACATGAACGTACATGTGTGAATTCCAACTTGTCTAGAAATGAACCCGCGAAATTCTCGGGTCTCTAGACATGACACTGTGCAGGTACTTTGAATATTACTTACGGTTTGTTATTCAACGTTACCTCTAGAACACATGTTGCTTGGAAACAGGTTCACCGTTTGCTGTAAAGTTGTTACATATTGACGTTTTATAATAAAAATAGTATCCGCTCCACATTAAACTGACGTTTAGTTAATTTATAAATTTTTCCGATTTTCTTCAATAAAGAGAGAGGAAAATGTCCGCAACATAAAAGTATATGTAACAGGAACGAAAGGTAATTGAATACTTGGCGACTGTTGAAATCTCCTTTATCAAGGGCGATGATATGTAGAACACAACTGGTGAGTTTGAAGGTATGTTTTCAATTGGTGCGTACTGTAGCCAGCACCTAACATCCATCGCTCCTCATACAGGCCTTTCGTAGCATTATGATAACAGTCAGATATCTGCACGAAGTTAACTAATGCAATCGGACCTGCCAAAACGCGCTAAGCAGCGGATTTCTAGAAGGCAGGTCAGTGATGTGTCGCACTGTACTGTACCAAGCCAATCCAGCGAATTTCGTATTTTAAACGAAATCTGGACTCTGGGCAATGTTATTCATACGTTTCCGAGTGGGCGTTGCATCATAATATTCTTAGAGCTTGTGATTTTTTCGCGAAAAAATATGAGTACACGGTAGACTTCAATACTCTAAGCACCTAACAGCAGTTTTCATATTTAACCGGACCACACTCAGAATTTGGCAATGTCAGCACGGTTCCTACGTGATTCGTGTGCAGATAGTTAACACTTGTCAGAAAGTAATCCAGCCAGCTAAGATAGGTTAGCGACCATACCGTGTTTTGAAATATAACATGTCTTGAAATCTTTTCGCGAAATTTCACCAACCCTAACTATGGCAATGACAGTAAGTTATCAGCGGGAAACCGTTTTACGTTCAAAGTCTGGGATGGGCCCTATGGTATCGATGGCCTTGAGATAAATTGCTCCATTCCCATCAGTCCTTCAAGGCGAACAGGGTTCGTCTCCCGGTGGGTCACTCCCGGATTTTCGCACGTGGGAATCATGAAAAACCATGCCGCTAGTTTGTGGGTTTTCTCCGGGGTCTCCGTCTCCTCTTCCCTCAGATTACGGCACTGCTCCATACTCACCTCACTTCACCTGCATCGGCTCCCATGTCAAATACGACTAAATCTCTCAACTCCACTCAATTTGCTCTCCTCGATGGCCGGACTTGGTAATAACTAGGATTAGTGAAATTTCACGAAAATATTTCAAGATAAGTTATATTTCAAAATACTTTAGGGTCGTTTACCTAACTTAATGTCAACTATCTACACACGAATCACGTAGGAGCCGTGCCAATGTTGCCGAATTCTGAGTAACCCGATAGAATACTAAAACACCTTTTCAAGCAACAGCAACCAATGGCAATAAATAAAGTGTTGTTAGGTGCTTATAGTATTGAAGTCTCCCGTGTTCCCGTATTTTTTCTCGAAAAATCATTAGCTCTAGTAATAACCCATACCTAGAGAACTGCAAAATTTGAGTTATTATTTGGGGAAGAGTTAAACTTTAAACACATGTACCTTTTCAATACGTTTGTCATTGGATCATACTTAATCCGACACGCCCTGGGTAAGTCTGCCCCAATGAATGAACACTTCACAACTGTGTGTCCCAATCACGTGCAGTTCAGTCAGAAGGACGTGGCTTCACATCTATGCAGCAGCCAATAGAGAAACGACGTCGACTCCAGTACAGACAGTACTGTGAAGTTTAGCCTGGTGCCGAATAATAACGCGAATTTTGCATGTCTCTACCCATACCAAAATAAATTTATAATTGTACCACCATAGAATTGTTGCACGAAGTTGAGAAAGGTGTTGAAGGGAGGAATAATTAAGTTTTTCTCACGCCAAAGCTATTTCGAATAATTCTATCTCGATAGATGTATGTGTTTTATTACTGTAAAACCACAGATGTTGGTGAAATAAAATCAACCTGCAAACATATGTAGCACCTCCGTACTGCATTGATCCACTCAGGCTAACAAAAAAACGGATTAGTCGTTAGAGTTATAACGATGCTCTGCACGTTGTTTTTTCGCACAATAAAAACACACGCAATGCTCATTCCATCGGAATTAAATATTTCATCTCACTAGCTATCCAATTATCTCTCACTCATTTGAATACTCCTACCTGAAAAAAGACAGTAAAAATGACTCTGTATTCTCCCCCCCCCCCCCCCCAAAATATTTAAAACAACAGTTAGAAACACAGGAAACCGACTGTTTTGTAAAGCGTAGATTTTAACCCCTTAACTGGCACATTAATTTTCCATTCCAGTTGTTGCAAAAGAGGAGATTTTTGGTCTGACAGGTACTTACGAATTCCTTGTAATAAATTGCATGATTGAATATACGTAAAGAATTTCCATTGTTCCATTGATCCAGGGCACCCGCCGTAACTAGTGACAACCTCGTATATTATCAGCAACCAATAGCGTTAACCAGGAAAAATATGCCGTGTGTGTTGGTGCCAGCTTCTGACCTTGTACAGCACTCACTTTACCTGTTTTGCAACACGTCATACGAGAACGAGTATGCTCGGGGTAGTACGTTATGCGGTTAAGAATAAATCACAAATTCTTCACAAATTAGCACAGACAGTAATCACTGTGATTAAAATAATTAGTCAACATCAGAATATTTATTGATTTCTCTAATCTGAAATGCCGATAAGTAGGTTTACATGACTTTTGCGAAGAGTCCACAACAGGTTGTACTGGATTACACGTTAGTTCAGAAACAATTCTGTGATTGGATGATTTAAGCACTAATGTGCCTGAAATGTCTGCCAGCCTATCACAAGTTCAGTTCCGGAGTAACTTAATTGTGATAGGCCTAGTCAAATAGAGAATGTACCCTCACACAGACATCCGGGCAATAGCCAAAGGATACCTGCTTGTGGGCATGTAGAATATTGATGTCTATCCCGCGCATAAATCTTTTCGCGAAAAACAGGTTGCCCTAACGGTAAACCGTTTTTTATCCTCGTGTAAGAAGGATCGCTGAAGCAAGAAAGTTTGTGGGTGAAGTATGACTGATTTCCCGTAATGTGCCGCGCCAATTTTCCAGCAAATTGTTGCTATAATAATTAAATATTTGCCTTTTCCGTATTCATAACCTGACACATGCCGCAATTACAATAAAGCTAACTACACAGATTCCAAACTCGTATCCAGTTTTATTTGCAGAATTCTTGCTAAAATTCAACGACTCAATACTGTACACATGTCCGACAATTTTTTAAATTGGTAAACCTGCACATATGAAACTACTATCACTGCATTGGGCCAGTGAGTGAATGATCTGCAAAGAACTTAGCCGAGCAAAAAATGTGTTCATCATATCTAGGGATATGAAAATTTTGCGAGTTCAATTACCTATAGGCTATACTCCACAGTCCTGTGTACTCTAGAGCCACAACTGTGTATTGTTGCTGCGGCCAGAGTTACTCCACACCTGGCAATATGGGATTCGCTACTTGTTTCCTTGCAAGTTTGCTATTGGCTCAGAGGCGTCTAGGGCGTGTCTAATGAACTGTGAACCAACTGTAAAGGTGACTTCACTGCATATGTGTTTGACGTCTATCTTGTCCCGAAAAGAATTCGCAAAATTTTCCAATCCATCATAACATAATAAAACAGCTAGAGTGTTATCGAAGCTATATTGGCTAAAGTTGAGACGAGAGATTTGGGCGGCTGTTAACACCAAGGTCTTGAGAGCCGATGAAGGTAAAATGAGGTGAGAATCGAGCAGCGCTGGAACTATGCAAGGGCGGAGAAAACGGGAATCTCGAGAAAATCCGCCAACCAGCGGCATCGTCCTGCACGAATCCCACTTGCGAAAATCCGGAGTGATCCAGCCTCGGATTTAACCCGGTTCGCCTTAATGGGAGGTGAGCAGTCTAACCACTCAGCTACGGCGACCCCCTATATTGGCTAAAAAATTCTAGCGATTTTCCAGTTTCTTTATGTACATTCTCGGATTGTTATTATAATGCTTGTCCTACAGTCATACAGAAGATTTTAGAGTCACGTACAATTGTTGAATGGACCAAAGATAACACAGCAATATATATCTTCTTCGACTACGAAGAAATTATAACTGGAGCAGCAACAGAAATGTGCTGTGTCATCATCGTGCAAATATTTTACGGGAAAATTTTACAGGCTTATTTGGTAGTTAATGACTCATGTCCCAGGAAAGGTTCTTTGTTTGCCCTCCCAGTTATCGCATGACTAGACGCACCGCGCGGCATGCAAGCCACTGTTTGCACTCTATGTGAAGGCCCGTGTGGACACGTTCGTGCAGCGCGTGTTGCATGTGAACCCAGCTTATCCAGCTTGCAACTATAAAGAAAACGATAACCAACAGCCGCTCAAAACACACATAGTTAATAGTAGAGACCTGCAAAATTCGCTTTATTATTTGGGGACACGTTAAACTTTAAACACACGTACCTTTGCAATATGTTTGTCATTGGATCACAATTCACCTGATAAGCCCTGGTTGACTCTGCGCCAATAAATGAACACTTCATAATTGTGTGCCCCAATCATGGGCAGCTCAGTCTGAAAGGGCGTGGCTTCACATCTGCGCTGCAGCAAGTGGAGAAACCATGCCGGCTCCGGATGTACAGTACTGTGAAGTTCAGCCTGATGCCAAATAATAACGCGAATTTTGCATGTCTCTAGTTAAGAGATATGAACATTTCACGGGTTCATTTCGGGACAAGCTAGAATTCAAAAACTCGTGCGTTTCTCTTTCTTTTGCGATTGGCCTATGGTATATTCGCAGTAGTTATGTTCACGCCTTTATATTTTAACCCTTGAAAAATGACTCCATGTATGACGCGTTTGGTTGTTTCATAAATGTCATGAATAGAGAGCCGGAAATTTCGCGGATTCATCTGAGGACAAGTAAAACTACAATCGCATGTGCATATGTGTCTGTGCTTCCATTGTTGCATAGTTTGCTAGACCTGCGAGTAAAATAAAACAGAATTTCGTGCCACCTGTTCTGGGGTTAAACTGAAGCAACAGCCAATGAACTACTTACTAAATGATGTTCGAATGCCCCAAGGATAGTCGAGTCTAACTTGTTGCCGAATGAATCCGCGAAAATTCCGGGTCTCTAGACATGAGCTACAAGCGTTCTGCACTTGTTAACATAAAATTAACTCATTTGTTTTGTTAAATTGAACGTTTACTTATGTTTATGTATAAATTATAATATTTCATTTATAATAAATATGAATAAAAACAGAGACAAACCAGGTGTGTTGATAATACCCAGTAAGAAATAGTTCTCATGCAAAGTATTATTGATCTCTTAAGTGACTCAATAATTTTCCGTACAGTTGTTGCAAAAGAGGAGATTATTGGTCTGACAAGTACTTACATATTTCTTGTAATAACTTACATGATTGAACTTACGTAAAGAATTTACATTGGTGTAGGACAACCGCTGTAAACAATAATAACAATTTTGGTATACTATCAGCAATCAATAGCATTAACCAGGACAAATATGCCGTCTGTGTTGGTGCCAGCTTCTGACCTTGTACAGCAATCACTATGACTTTACCTATGTTGCAAAACGTCATACGGGAACGAGTATGCTCCGGATAATACGTTAAGCTGTTAAACTTAGAGCGCATAAACGCGGTGCGTTGTCCCTTTGGTGTCATTTCCTAAATTTCATTAAGCTTTCCATAAGGTTGAGGAATAGATGAAAGTAGGCATAACTTTAGTAGGACTTCAGAAAAGTTGGTAGTAGCCGTGAATGGACTATATGCGCTATTTGCCACCTCCTGGAGATATTTGAGCCAACAACAAACCTAATACAAAAGACAGGTCCAATCATAGTCTTCAACTGCGGCAACCAACAACCAATGACTAAAGATATGCATAGGGACCTGTAAAATTCACGTTATTATTTGGGGACACGTTCAACTTGAAATACGTGTACCTTTACTATACGTTTGTCATTGGACCATACTTCATGTGACACGCCCTGGGTAACTGCGCCAATAAATGAGCACTTCACAACTGTGTGCCCCAATCACGTGGAGTTCAGTCAGAAAGGGAGTGACTACACTGCTGCATAGATGTGAAGCCACGCCCTTCTGACTGAACTGCACGTGGTTGGGGCACACAATTGTGAAGTGTTCATTCACTGGAGAAGAGTTACCCAGGGCGTGTCAGATTAAGTATGATCCAATGACAAACTTATTACAAAGGTACACGTGTTTACAGTTTAACTTGTCCCCAAATAATAACGCGAATTTTGCAGGTCTCTAGTTATAGCATATTCGCCGTTTCTTCACACTTTTTGAATAAAACCTTCAAAAAATCACCCCCATGTATTACGTGTTTGGTAGTTTCCTATATATATGTCCTGTATCACAAGATCTTTATACTTGAGTTTACATAAAATTGTCATTTTTTCTTTAAATTGGATATTTTATTTATAAATGATAATATTTTATTTAAAATAAATGTTAGAAACAATGAGAAACGTGTGTGTTGGTAGCATCTAGTAAGAAATAGTTCTCATGTAAAATATTATTACAACTGAGAGCGCACGAATTCGATGCGTTGTCCCATGGTGTAGTTTTATAGACTTATTTAAGCTTAGATTGCACGAAGCGCAGCAATATCCTGAAAGTATAACTTTAGCAGGGCTTCAGATAAGTGTAAAGTCACCGTAAATGGATTATATTATGTACTGCAATAGATTCTCTATTGGCTGGGCTGCCGAGTGAGTTACCAGACGCAGATTGGCGAACGGCGTTCTAGCTTATGGTACTGGCTAGTGACGCCATTTTGCTGGTGTGTGCAGCCGTAGTAAGCCGTGTACATGTGTATTTCTAAATATTCGGTGACGGAAATAAGCCCAGAGAGTGTTGAAGTTCAACATTGTTCCAGAGAACAGCAGGGCATGTCGGATGATCGGAGACTTAGTGACTCGTCAGTTACCGAAATACAATGGGTAATTGTAGTGTCTCTAAACATATGTCAACAGCATTAATGAACAGGTGTGAGAAGTTATGTGTAGAGAAAACTATATGCAAACTGCAACTTATTTATAATTTATCAGTTTCGAAACCTAGAGAAAATACAGACCTACTCTTCAGTGTCAGGTAGTGATTTTCTTTACAGGGTAAGCAATTTCTACTAACAAACGCAACTTCCAACTTTGCTTACCCTCCACATGTATTTACCATGTTATAATTACTAACATTAGTTATAAAAAAATGGAAACGAAATGAATGTAATAATAATTATACTGAATTTTATTTAGAGAGCATATTACAAACTATAATAAAATTCTCGCCTTCCGGAACACTTTCATCCATTTTCCAAGAAAAAAAATGGAGGACTGGAGGACGCTAACAGAACGACTACTTACCTGCTGAAGGAATGCGGTCGGGCATGTGGCGTGTTGTTTGCGAGTTCAATTCATCGCTAGTCACTCCCGTTTGTGGAAATACATACTAGAGAGCAGCACTATGCATGTGCAGTACGGGAGTTACGAAAACTCTCGTTTCTCGAATCGGTAACCGGAAATCTAGAATTAAATGTGTTTAAAGTTAAGGCGAAAATAATGGTCAAACATGTCCAATATATAGGGTAAGCATTGCTTATCTTACATATATGGGATAAACGCCACTGCATTTTAGATTAATAGTTTCTGTGATCGAGTGTCGGCGAGAACCTTTGTAACGTCTCAGGGGTGCAGCGAGTTCTTACTCAGTGGAATATAAGTAGATGCATAAGTGCATACTCTTTGCTTATTATTGATTTACCTACAAAGTGTTTAGTAACATAGTGTTAGAACTGCTCGTCATTAAATGATTACCTTAATTCTGTCTATAAAATGGTACAGTGCAGCACACTACCAGATCAGAGTGCGCCAATAGCACCAGTCTCTCGACAACATCTCCCACCTCCGTTCCGACATTCAGGCCGTGTCTCAATTGGCCCAGAGAGCGCTCTCTCGTACTCTCTCTCGCGTGACGACGTCACAGAGAGCGCTCTCTGGTCATTTCAATTCGTTGAAGAGAGCGCGAAAGAGCTAGAGCGCAGAGAGAGAACGAAATTGTATTTTCGCTGGCGCTCTCTCGCAGACGCCATATTTGTTTACATTATTTTCGTGTTTGAATAAGGTAATAGAAGCTTTCTTGGCCAAAACCACTCCGCATTTTAACTGCAAGTGTATGACTTCAACTGTTTTAAATAGCAAAATAACATACGCAACACGTATTTATAAAAATATAAATACAAAATTCTGACTAAATCTCGTTTTTTTTGTCACTTTGATTCAACATTACTGTAAAATATTTAACAAAAATAATAGTAATTTATGCACTAATGATTGTTCTGGTTGTGCTATAATTATTTGTGAATTAGTTTGAACACACATAAATTACTTACAATACCCATGATCGCGACTTTAGCTTAACATAATTTCCCGCCTTTTGGCATCAGCTGTTTGCCTGGCGTCCGAGAGAAACGATAGTGTGGTTGTCTCAATTCCCAGAGCGAGAGCACGAGAGAGCGCGAAGCAGTGCTCTCGCCAGGTTGTGCGAAAGAGTGCTCTCGCTCGAGAGTATTCTTTAAATTGAGACATGGCCTCAGGTTGAACATTGGCAATGCAGCACTCGACGAGGAGCACTACGATTACACATCGCAGTCGCTTCGGGAACACAAGGTGCTGTTCGATTTCAGAAAAATTAAATATCGATATTTTTACAAACAGTTACTCGGTGTTTTCGGTATACCGAAATTATCGACAATACAGGAATGATCGATAATACCGAATCTATTGATAATACCGCAAAATTTCTATAATACCGAAAATTTCGATGATACCGAACATTTCGATAGTACCGAAAACTTCGGTAATATCGAAACTTCGATATTCCAATATTTTTATAAGTTAGATATCGTTCGATAGGTTATTTTTCATGTCAATAATTATCGATATGTCGATATTTCAAACAGCCCTTGCTGTCAACAGCCGCAGTTGTTCGTCGAGTCTGTAGAAACACTCGCCGGTCACCGCTATCCACAAACTTTCCGAAATTACAGTGTTGGGTTGGTTAACGAGCTGCATTAATATGTACGCGAATGCTGCCTAGATTATCCCGAGTGACCTAATTCTACACGGAGTCATTTCTCTGTAGAGAAGATAATCCGTGACCTTCTGCGAGGCGTGAGTCATTGCCAAGCGTAATTTGTAAAGTCGAGGTCTATTATTCGTACTCTCTCCTTGCAGCCACGTGAGTCACCAGCCTACACCGTTTGTTTTGGCTCCCCAGGCGGGGCTAAAGGAAGTTCCTCGGATAACCAGGTTAGAGTAAAATTTACTCGGCTCCTTCAATAAGTGACCCGATTGAAGTTTACTGGCGTTAGGGAAGTCTACCGAGTTAACACGATCGTTAACTCGTTCATTTCCGGTCTAGAATTACTCGACTGCAGGTTGAATGGTCTTTAGCAAATGTCACAAGTGGAATATGATGCGAAAATATGTAAACGATTCAAACAAAACAAAAAAAGGCATTCGTAATAGCGGCGTTGAGGGGAGTGTTAAAGAACAGAAAGGAGGCGTTTTCAAGTAGCTATAGCGGAAAACGATTTTATACTAACCTGCCGCCACTGAATAGAAATGTACTCTATCTGTACAATACTGCCTAATACGCTTAATTTTTTTTGTCGCAAATTTACTTTGTACGTACATAAAATAATTTAACAGAAGCTGTTATTCGCCGTCATCGTTATCATCAAGTACAGTGCATAATAAATCCATCAAACATTAAGGCCTATTTTGATTTCCGCCATCTCAAAACCCTGAATTTATATTGCGCATTCAATAACAACCTGGTTAACACCTAGTGATGGAGTAAACCTGGTAACGTGATCGAGTCAACCTAGTTAACTCTTTCAGGTAAGTTTTCATAAACACCTAAGGTGAAGCACAGACTGGCGGCTCGTATTGATAGAAATAGTGAGTTTTTGCGAATAAATATGAGTACATGATAGACTTCAATACTATAACTCCTCCCCCCCCCCAACCCCTCGCGACAGCAGTTTTCATATTTGACCGGGCCGCTCAGGATTTGGCACCATCGGCACGGCTTCTACGTGATTCGTGTGCAGACTGTTAACATGTATCAAAAAGTAATTCAGCCAATCAGGATAGGTAAAGGACCCAACAGTGTTTTGAAATATAACTTGTCTTGAAAGGGATAGCGAAATTTCGCTACCTTTACATATTGCATTCGGAACTCGGTGGGTTCGATGTTCGATGCCAATCGAATACATTGATAGAGATTATTTCTTTGGTCGTTTTCATCCCCTTTACATGGTAAGTTCACTGTGCTTCCTTAACTCTTTCAGACCCACTTTAATTTACGTCACTGTAGCTGCAATTTCGTCCATCGCCATAGCGTAACACCTAAAACATTGAGAATGTTGAGGCAGGTTTAATGTATTTATTGCATGCAAAATGTGGAAGTTTTTAAAGCAAATGACAAGTAATGAAGCTAAACTTCCAGGAAAAATATCAGCATACTCTGATACAATAGTTTCATTTAATTTTAGACAGGTTAGGTTTCCAATGTGTTGGGTGTCACAACATGGCGGACAGGCTTCATCATTTCATCATGCACATCCATAGACAATGCCAAGCCTTGCTTGCCAGTTCCTCGCTCTTTAGATGAATTATTTGTTTACCCACTACGCATAAAATAAAAACATATACTTACATGTTTTCAATTCGTGCTTATTTACGTTCCCATTTTGAGGTCTTCCAGCTAGCCGAGGGACGGACGTGGGGAATTAAATAGCAAAATATTAAAAATCTAAAGTTATAAATGACACACGAAAAATTCTGTTTAACCCATGATTCGACCCCATAGTCTCCCATGGCTTGAATGCGACGCCTTTTACGACTTTTGCAACGGAACTCACTTAAACGTGACACGCAATACGTTCTGTTATTACTTCATGAACATGCTTTAATTCGACGCCCTGCCTGAACACGCCATCACACACGAGCTGAAATCAGGCTGGAATGGAGATCGAGATTAACTTCATTTCGAACCGCCGAATTTGGCGGTTCGAAATCTCGATCCGAGATCAGCAGCCATCGTCGACAAATGTAGTTTGAAAATACGCCAACAGATAGAACTACGTTCGATTGTTTTCTTGGGAAATCAAAACAACATTATACGTACTAGAATATTATCTATTAAAATTCGTACTGCAATAATTCACTTGAAACAGATAAAAGATCGCACATCTAGTTCTATCTATTATGAAAAATACGCCTACTTTCATTACGTCATATATTACGAACCAATAACTAAACTTGTCTAATACTTAATATCGATCTCTCCAAGATCGACGAATCGGAGATCCAGAATCATGCAATTTTGTTGGTGCAACACTTTTACATTGGAACAAAGATCAAACTGGATTCTGGTTCGGAATTAGCGTCAGTTTCATGTGTCATGTCGCGCACCAGCTCTGCGTCTTGCTTCCCCTCAACGGCTGAGGATTTGCGCGCGAAACCGCTGAATATTCATTACGTCGGAGCGTAACAGGCTGGCGAGGCAGATTTGCCGTGGTTGTGAGTGGTCCAGGGATGTGGGAGGGGGGGACGGTTGGGGGTGGGGTTTAGTAGTCGCGAGGCATCGATTTGCAGCTCACAAGCGATATATCTATCGCAACTGCGGGGCGGCGGCCAGCGGGTAAACACATACGGGACCCCCTCCCTCCCGCGGAACTACCCGCAGGCAAATATGACGCTCTGGCTGCCAGACCCGGGTCTCGGACCAGCGACGATACATCGGCCATTGCCTGCGGGAGCGGCGACGTCTAGGGTATCACGTGACCGCTGGCTGTTTAGCGGATGACCACTTGCGAAAGCCCTGCCTGCTCTTGGTTCCTTCTTTCAATTCGTTGTGTGCCGATCCTTCCGTATCCTTCCGCCAAGGGCGAAACAAATAGCACCGGCGTGGCCCGGGGAAGGGGGGGGGGGAAGAGAGGGTGTCCTTGACCCTCGCTGAATGAAAGTAAATCGGAACCCAAACTTCTTTTTTGTTTACAGGGATGTGTAGATATATTAGGTTTGTTCGTGTGGTATACTTTTTCTACTATCTTGTGAGCAAGTGATATTTTTCACGAGCCGAAAAGTAGCAAAAACAGCAGGTACTTTCGGAAGTACGACACAAACTACTAACAGCAGTAAATTAATACGTCAAAAATAAATAAACTACATTTTATTTTTAAAATGTTTATAATCATTAGTGCCTCTGTGTAATTTACGTATGTTAAAAATTTCGGCAACTCAAGGTAAGTTACTTTCGAGGATAAATGTATCTTAGTTATTTTTACTGCCCTCTGCACTTCTTACAGGTTACCGAAACATATTCTCATCATCAATATGCGTAAAAGCAAATTACTATTTGAAATCTACACTTTCAAGACACTTTCGACATTTGTAATTTTATTTTGGCGGCCATTTTTCCACCCTGCTAGTTTTGATATTCTGTTGTACCTCAGCGAGCAAGAGTAGAAATAGCTGCTTTCTATAGCACAAATAGCAATTGCTACCGCCAATCGAACAGCGTACAAAATAAGTGTTTCCGGTAACACGAACGGTAACTAGCAGAAATAGCACTAAACTAGCAGAATAGCAAACCACGCGAACACACCTATTGTACACAGTTATAGTCTATTCACGCAATCTTCACACACTTTAAATCAAACATTTGAAAAATCATCTCACGTATATTTCACGCATTACAAGCGTTGCATACTTCTGTTAACACAAAATCATCTTATTTTTGAGTAGACAAAATTTTTAATCACCCTATATTTTGTCTATAAATTATATTTCATTTATGATTAATATGGATAAAACCAGACAGAAAAAAAAGTGTGTTGGTAATGCCGAGTAAAAAATAGTGCTTATGCAAACTATTGTTAAATTGAGTGCGCACTAATGAGGTGCGTTGTCCCTCTGGTGTAATTTTCTAGACTTAGTTAAGCTTTGTATGCATGACATGAAGGATTACCATAAAAGTATAACTTTACAAGTGCTTCAGAAAAATTGTAAATAACCATGAATGTACTATATAATATATTTCTAATACATTCTACATATTCGCGTCTGTATTATAGATAGAGGCGCACCAATTTTGCATATTCTTTCAGCGGCAGGCTACAGTACAAGAACTTGTATTCATGTGTTCCTTCAATGATTCGATCACAGTATTTACTGACGCGTCCTTGAGAACTCTCCAGTTCATAATAAACGGGGAGAAATAATGTGACGATAGCACGTTCAACCTAGCAGAATAAAAAAAATAAATCACACAGTGAGAGCATCCAATGAATAAACAGTTGTTGCCCGTATAATTGAAGGACTTAGAATTCTTGGCAGCTGCCAACTTAGTTAGCTAAAAACACGTACGCAAAAGTTGCAGAATTTTCTCTATTTTTTTTTCCGCAGCATGTATTTTAGATTTTGATCGAACCAAAATTAAATTTATGATGTGTAGGCATGGCTCAACGTCTCGTCGACATCGAGGTCGTTAGAGCCGGAGCAAATTGCTCAGAAGGTCGTCTTGTCGGGACACACACACAGGTGAACCGTTTGTGAGATGATTCACGTTGAAGATTCAAAACAGAACGTGTGTTACACACCAGCTACGCAAACCACAAAACAGAATAAGGGAATTTAAATAAGGACTTTTCAGGGGTGCACAACACCCTTATTACAGTGATCACTTGACGAGGAAAGTAGTACTTACATTTTAGTCTTTTATTTTCGTCAGGAATGCACTGCCGAAGTTCGTCTCCACGTTTTAGAAACAATTTGTATATGAAATTTGTTACGTGGTTCGTGCTTATTTCTATTTTAACTTCTAAGATAAAATTTTGAAGTTAAAATAGCAAGAGGTTAAACGCTTACAGCAGGTGACCCATGTCGAATTTCAAAGAAACTGCAAGATGCCATACCTAAGAAGACCTCAATAAACACTTGAAAAGAAAGCAAACTCTGTGTAAAAATAACATTTTAAAATTTCTATGAATCAAGATTTAAGGTTAGAAATTTTCATATAAAATGCAGAAAACGTTATCAAGGTAATTTTTTTAATGATCTGGTATTTACATTAAGTTATCGTGTCACGAAACCGTAAAATAACCACAAACTCTAGAAAAAAAATTCGGCTCTCGAACAGCTTTATGCAGAATCCTTACGTGGCCGTAAATTTTGAGGTGCCACGGTGGCTGAGCGGTTATACTGCTCGTCTCCCACCAAGGCGATCCGGGTTCAATACTCCTTCGGTTCACACTGGATTTTCGCATGTGGAGATCGTGCCGGACGAGACGATGCCGTTGGTCGGCGGGTTAATCGCCCTCATCGGCTCCCAAGACCTCGCTTTTATGAGCCGCCCAAATCTCTTCACTCACTCACGTCATGTTTGAAGTGGTGCATGAAATTAGACAATAGGACAGAGCGAGGACGGAACACATCAATAAGGCAAACGAGAGTATCCGTAGAAAGATTGCTGGCGATCGGCAACGTCCGCCACGTTTGCTACGTGAAAAACACTGTCTACGATACACCGGAAGTCGAACACAGACCGTGTTTGTGGACCTGCTGGTCGTACAATTATATTGATCTTGACACAATGTGTGGTTATTCCTTTTTTTTATTTCTTAGAGGTTTTTTTATTTTGCCATAGATAAATGCATACAACCATATGTTCCCATATATTTGCACAAACATTTTCACTGTATCAAAATCAACGGTTGGTACACGTTACTGGTATTTTTTATTTTGCCATAGATAAATGCATAGAACCATACGTTCCCATATATTTGCACAAACATTTTCACTGTATCAAAATCAACGGTTGGTACACGTTACTGGTATTTTTTATTTTGCCATAGCTAAATGCATAGAACCATATGTTCCCATATATCTGCACAAACATTTTCACTGTATCAAAATCAACGGTTGGTACACGTTACTGGTATTTTTTTCATCCTTTATCTGAAATCGTTAAGAATTATTGTACCATGGCAAAAAATACAGCGGAGTAAAAAAAATAAAATAAAATCCAATATTGAGACTGCAATGCTTCAATTAAAGTGGGGCGATCGACAGGGAAAGGGGTATTTGCTGTGTCTGCCTAGCGACGAAAACACCGCCATTAGCGAGGAGGTGCAATCGCGAAGATAGGTTTTGTATATGAAAAAAAAGGGACGGTAGATTTAAAATTTATTTGTGGAAGAGGTGGCGAAATCATCATCCCGTGTACGCTATTGGCAGGTGCCGATAAGTTTTGCAAGTTAAAAATAATAATTACGGTTTATGAAAAATGATTCTTGTGTGCCATTCGTTTGCTAAATATATAGTGTCAAATATAGTATGGTGATTGAAGTCACCTAAGCCCACGTACACTGATTAAAGTTACCTAACCCACCCTTACCTAAACAAACTTAATCTAAGGTAACCTAACCTAACCTAACCTAACCCACTCCGTCAATAAGAAAAAGAAAACTGCTGGTATTCCCGTAGTGTATTGAAATCTAGCATGTGCGTAAATTTTTTTTCTTGAAAATCGGGTTTCCCTAAAAATGACATATAGGCTAGACTGCGCAGTCCTCTCTACACTAGCAGCTGTTCGTTCAATGTTTGCCTTCTTAGTCGGGCATCACACAGCCCCAACCAGCACGACACCGCAAGCACGACACGACACTTAAAACTTAACAACCAGTGAAATACAAGATAGATCTGACGTAAGCCCGACAATTCTGACGTACGACCAGCAGTTATGGATTAGAAATTATTTCTATTCTTCGTCGTGTCGTCCGGCAGGATGCACAGAGTGTACAACCTTGCAAAATGAAATCGTATGATAAGCTTTCCCTACGATGGGAAATACGTAGCTTAAAAGAAAACAAATTATGAAAATTATTGTATTTAACTCTTATAAATAATAATTTTACCTTTGTATGCATTAGCTATAAAACTTTGTCAATATCATGTATTCAAACTTTCCCCTTTGCCCACCACCTCTTAAACTAGCCTAATTAATTAGCGCCTTCTAAATGGATCCGAAAAATTGTACTCGTGCCGCGTCAGTAAACTGTCGGGCTGTAAATTTTAGCAGGCACATTGAAAACGGTCGTGGTTGAGGTTTTTGTCGTATTGTGCTGTGCTCGTCAGGGCAGAAGACAGTTTCGTCCTTGATGGGGTAGCACAAGATTCGCAATGGCGAATTTCCAAAAATCTCCTTCTAGTAAACTTCTTATGGGGCTATCCGACGGATCTAGTTAGGCGGGCATTCCCGCCCACAGTTCCGTCGTGGTTACTCGGTTATTCCCCATCGCACTACAAGTCCCAACAAACGATGATAAGGTTAACAGCCTGACGGCTAGTTGTAACCAAAAGTTCACTTTGTAGGAAACTGCGGTGCTCCTAAGGTGATTAAGTACATCCTGTTATGAATATAACTTATAGTCATACTCATACATGAAAGGGTTACGGGCGTAGCTGAATAATGAGAAATGATTTGTTAGAGTACTACTGTGAATGACGGGGTTTATTAACATATGAACACACACAGTAACATATAACGTCAGTATTAATTACTCGGGGGGGGGGGGGGGGTTTATAATGAATTCACTATTTTAAATTTAACCTGTTATGTGTGTTTACCAGACGCCACTATTATGACAAACTGGAATGTCCCCACCTTAATCATGGTTCTGGGTGGTTATTCTAAGTCTTTCCTTCCGACGAAAAGCGATAGGTTATCTACAACTATCGGCTCAGACACCTTTTGGTATTCTCAGCTTGAAACGAAGGTCGAGTGACGTCACGAGTGGAGTTGGAACCTCTCAACTGCTCACGAGCTGTTGGCAGGCTAGAATTTCGTAGGTAAACCAATATGGCGAGCGTTGGTATGAAATGTGGCCGTGTATTTCAATGATACGGAAATAAATGTTATGTAGTATAAAGTCAGTGCAGCACGTGTTTATATTGTATGGAGTTATAATTTACGATACGAATAAACATGCAAAGATTGGTTATAACTATTAAAAACGTGCATCATACATTGTGCTTAACATGATACAGACTATTTGTTGTTACAAGCGCGTAAATGTACAAATACTAGATCGTAAATATTTAGTCAATAAATTATTACTAAATACACATTTATTCAACCGTTAAACAGCACGTGTTCGTTGGTATAGCGGTTGAGTTGCATGCTTCGTAACACAAGCGCCTCTATGGTATGAGCTCGGAACTCCCCTCCTCTTTAATTTTTGCTTTGTTTTAAACATGTGAAATGCAGTTATGTGATGATATGCGGTAGTAACATTTTTTTTAAAAGCAAGCTTATAAGCTTTGTACATTTGTATTTTGGCCCTTAATAGCATACAGTTTGGAATGTTTTGGGGCTGGCTATGTAATAGTTTATTTCATGTAAGTGGGGTGAATTTTGACAGTTCTAGAAAAGTAGCACGGCCACAATTTATCCTTCGATCACAGCTGTTTTGTCAGTGAAGAAAAAGACGTTTGTAAAGAAATGTTTGATTTCAATACATACTTGCATTTTCTTCTTTCCACGTTCGTGACAGGCACTGAAAGACTAACGTATCTAACTTCCTTCCAGTAATTAATGTGGGATATTATAGCTAAGTTGGCGTTTCAAATTGCTTTTATTTTTGTAATTACCAATATGTTGTGGTTCTGTTTATTTTATTTCGAGGGGAAAATGGAACAGTGATACTTAGGGGGTTGGGGGAAGGGGGCTTTAGTTTCACGTCTTTCGCGAGACGTTCTTACGAGCGTGGGGCATTTTGTTTTGCATATTAGATATTTTGATGAAGCAGTGGAAAATTTTACTCGTATGGAAGTAATATTCAAATTATTTAACTTCGAAAATTTTAACTTTAATTAATGAAAAACAAAACGCGATTCTTATACATCGCTGTTCCTATTCGTATGATTGCAGCAATACACACACACACTCACACACACTTGACAGAAGTTTACCTAACACTCGTTGAATTTACGATATAGACAAATGAACAAATACTATTCACTCACTACAAAAGTATGGAAAGTGCGGCTTTTTCAGGCTACGTGCATTTCAATAATTATATGAACAGTTTACAAATACATTCACAAAACACGTAAACTTACTGTTTGTAAAATACGCAATCTCTTGAACACGAGGTTTTCCATGGCTCTGCAGTAAACTTCGGCGGACACCAAGGTTAGGAATATTAATATAATCGATTTAAGACATGAACATTTCTTTGTTATTCAGGACAGTTTTACGTGAAATATATGATTAACATATTCTTACATTCCTCCACTTAGCCTTGGCCTAATATTTTCTTTTCCACACGCACAAATAGTTTGCTAAACACACGGGCCTCGTCCGTAACACGTAAACATCTATATCTCATGAAAGGGGGGGGGGGGGGGAATGCTGTTCAACATGGCCACCAACCACAGTTTCTCAAACTGCTCACAAAATCAACGAAAACTGTACACTATTATTTCCTTATCAAACACATAGCTGTAATCATATACTATTGTTTACGAGCTAAATAATATAAAGCTTACTATTCGTGTCTTTAAGTAATGTTCTTTCAACAGATTTGTGAACTCTGAAAACAATCAATTCTAGTAATATTTTGTTGGTGCGTTGTCAATCGTGCGCAGAGAGACAAACGCTAGTCTAGCTTGGAGAAGGGGAAGTCGGTAAGCCGAAGATGGCTGATTGTGCCCCGTACTAAACGACTGATAACTAGGAACCTGCAAAATTCGCGTTATTATTTGGGGACATGTTAAACTTGAAACACGTGTATCTTTGCTATACGTTTGTCATTGGACAGTACTACAGATGACACGCCCTGGGTAACTCTGCGCCAATAAAAGGACACTTCACAATTGTGTGCCCCAATCACGTGGAGGTCAGTCAAAAAGGGAGTGACTTCACATCTGTGCAGCAGCCAATAGAGAAACGACGCTCTCTCCTGTACGTTCAGTGCAGTGAAGTTTAGCCTGGTGTATAATAATAACGCGAATTTTGCAGGTCCCTACTGATAACTCTGAATACCGTTTTGGATCCGACGAATATTTTTTTCGGCTGCGAGACAGTAGATTCATGACGGTGTGGGCAGTTACCGACGAAACTTAGAATAAGCCCCAAGGAGGCTGTTTCTGGTAGGCATTTATCGACGGTCGGACAGACCCATCTCTGTATCCTTCTCTTGGCAATGGCTTGATGAGAAAAGGTGACGCACCCAGGGTGACGCTGGCCTATATCGGCGCGTTGTTTGGCATACTCATCACCGATTGCTGGCCGGTGTAGGAGGTTTCTGCACTTGGCGTTTTCCCAATAAGTTGTTGCAATTCCGCTCGCGTCCTGGTTTAATGTTACAAGGCGTGATCAGGCAGGCCGTCTGCCTAAGGCCTGATCGCATCTTAACAACACACCTGTTATTCGCCAAAGATGTAAGCGCCGGATAGAGTTCGATTTCCTAGGTGTAAACAAACTTGCAGCTTTACACTAGATACTAGCCACGTGTCTTTCTGAAAAGATACTTCCTTACTTTACTATGACAATATAATTAATGTACTCCGATACTTAAGCTGGGGTCACAACCTCCAAGTAGCGTACGTACGTAAGTACGTATGAATAAATGTTGAACACTGCATATATACACGCACCCTTTCACATTAACGCTTAGCGCACGTACGTACGTAGAAAAGAGAGACTGAGTTGCTCAGCTTTCATCTTTTACGTACGGCTGAACTCGCAGCCAACAGAATACCATATTTAATAATACGTTTATTATTTTACCCGAAACTTTTAAGGTAAAGACATCAATACACGAAATTCGGTTTTCCTTTGTGGAATGTTTCAAAATTGCACTGTGTTTTATTTCACAAAGCCTGAAAAAACCAAACACAAAATAATAAATAATAATTTTGCTTCGTAATCTTACGTGTTTGTTTGAATATCTACCAACAGAAAACGGACATGTGTGCGTACGCATGTTACGAAGAGGTTGTGAATCCACCATTAAGGTCCCGCCTAGATGGAGGTTTTTTTTTTTCGCGCCCGCGGCCGAGAACCACGGGAGCGATAAGGGCGACACTACCACGGGCATCAAGTGCGCCATCGCCGCTAAGCGCAAGGCTCTGAACCGACGCGCAGTGTTCTCGTAGCACTGCGTGTACCTGTGGGACTTTCAGCTGCGACCTTGTTATTTTATTTGAAACTGAAGTGCAGGGCCCTTAAGAGGTCTGAGATACGGCTCTATGGAAAAGCAATTTTTAGCCGTTTTGGAGAACTCTGAAATGATGTTTCTAACTTGGGTAACATTTTGAAACCATTCAATAGCTCTCGTCTGAAGTGTATGTTCCGTTCATAGATCAGCCCGTTGGAATCACTTTTAATAGTTTCGTAGAAAAACGTCTATTTCGAACGCTCTGCAAGATAGTGAAAACCGGTAATAGTTACAATAGTCCACTCATTAAAGTGGATTTGGGCTGAAGTGTTTTTGAAAACAACCAGTTGAGGAAATATTTTTCACGAAAAACAGGTATCTCTAGCGATTAGGCATGTTGATTCTGCAGTTTGTTTCGCTTTGCCTTCCGCAGTATGCAGGCAGAGAGTAGATAAGTACACAAAAGCGAAATGGCAAGGTGGTTCCTTTCATGATGGAGTGTCCATCGTCTGATTAGTTGCGCGAGGCTCTACGAATGGGCTTTGTGTCTGACTGGCTGCTGCATGCTGCGAAAACTTTCCTATTGGCTACGCTGCCGGCTAGAGTGTAAGGTACTGAAGCTGACTGAAAATACGAAGTTCAGTATGTGGCTGGCCAGTGACACCATTTTGTCCAGCGTATGCGGGTGGAGTTTACGGTATACGCGGCTGTTTCGGTACAGCGTTGAAAATGAGTGAGTGAAGAGATATTGACGGCTCTTAACATCGAGGTGAGTATGGAGCAACGCCGGAGTGAAGGAGCGGTGGCAAACGGGATATCCCCGATCAAACCCGCCCGACCAGCGACATCGTCTGGCACGATTCAAACATGCGAAAATCCGGGAGCGACCCCGCTGGGAATTGAACTTGGTTCTTCTATTTGGGAGGTGAGTAGTCTAACCACTACACCACCGCGGCACCGTAGGATGTTATCGGGACAAAGAAAAAAAGTGTTGGCAAACATTTTGTTGTTTCTCACACTTGAGTGCTGGTTTCATCAGCAAGCACTTCATTCTTCAGCAGTGTCAGCAGAACATATGAATTACTCAGTTCTTGGGACAGCGCACTCGTTATAATTGCTGGTTGCACTAGATTACGTGATCTTTACGTCACCCGCTAGCTACAACAACCACTTACCCTCTTCTTCACTCGCCACTACGCACCAGCTTATACAGCGGTGCTTGGTTGCAACCCCTTCAACTTCGTTTCCCTCTGGGCCCCTCACATATACACAGTCACGTACACATTGTCCCGTTTCCTCAAGGTCAGGGCCCTTGCAAACGGTGCTCTCAGCCGCAAAGCTCCCCCCGGTTAATTGTGTTGTATTTCAGGTTGAGAAGCAGCCAATTGGCTTAATTGCGGGCCATTAACCTTCGCACAGCGGGGGCTTTTTTTTCCTCCCCGCGTCTCTTTCATTCTCCCGCGCGACTCCATTTGCACGTCGGTCGCAAGAGCCCGTGAGACCACAGAATAATTACGAATACAGAGATAAAACCGCTTAAGCTGGACTCACAACAATCCGTCGCTCCCGTCAGTCAGTCATCCGTCAGATGGAAGCGACTCGCAACAATCCGTCGTCCCTCAATACTTCTGTACGGAAAAATTTGACTGTGACAATTTTACATCGTGATCTTTCCTTAGTTGGAGGTATATTTTGGTTGAAAATACATATTCAAGACAGAAACTTTTTTTTTACCCGATAAGAATTCATAGGGACCTGCAAAATTCGCGTTATTATTTTCAACCAGGCTAAATTTCACAGTACTGTACCTTAAGGAGACAGTGTCGTTTCTCCATTGGCTGCTGCATAGATGTGAAGTCACTCATTTTTTGACTGAACTGCACGTGATTGGGGCACGCAATTGTGAAGTGTTCATTTATTGGCGCAGAGTTACCCAGGGCTTGTCACGTGAAGTATGGTATAGTGACAAACGTATATCAAAGATACACGTGTTTCAAGTTTAACGTGTCCCCAAATAATAACGCGAATTTTGCAGATCTCTACTGGACTTCGTAAACGACTCTGGTTTTTATAATGAGAAAACATTTTTTTCCTGGACTGAAGCAACTCAGTTGACACACAGACAGACAGTAGATAAGCGCGCGCGCACACACACATACACATACAAACACACGAAATGCGTGCCGGCTTCTTTGATGGAGCCGCGGTAGCAGAGCGGTTAGCCTGCTCGCCTCCCACCATGGCGATCCGGGTTGAATCCGTGGCCAGATGGGAATGTGGGAATCGTGCCGGACGATACCATTGGTCGGTGGATTTTCTCGGGGTCTCTCGTTTTCCCCGTCCTTTCATTACGGCGCCGCTCCATACTCACCTCAATAACCCTCATCGGCTCTCAAGACCGCGATATTAAGAGCCACCCAAATCTCTTCACACGCTCACTTCTTTGATCTGGAGGAGGCGCGAGGCGCTGGGAACTGGCTTTGTGTGTGAGTGGCTACTGCGCGATGCGAAATACTGCCTATTGGCTGGGCTAAGTAAACTACCACGCACTGATTGGCGAGTAACGCCAAATTGCTGGCGTGTGCGTACGGTGTTCGCGGAACAAGCGCCTATTTCAGTATTGTTTTTCTAAGTACTCTAGTGACGGAGATGTCAGTTCGTGTGCAAGTGGCATCAATATTTCTCTTTATGGTCCGATACTCACCTCTCGTTGTAATTTAATTACCACCCTTTTATTAAGTACAGAAAAGAATTCAAACTCAAATCATATCTGCATCATTAGGCGTGAACACAGGCGACTGTAGGCTGTTCACAGTAAAGTGAGCACTTTTGAAACCCTAGTTACTTTTTACTTTCAGCCATATTGCATTCTTTAAACACCATTTAAAATGTATATTGCCAAGTAAGTGATAAATATTGTGTGCATATTCCATTCCACTCGAAAGTTAACGTATAAGGCTAAAATAGAATATATTGATTGACTGTTATTCCAAATGAGAGGGCTTTCAAAAGTGCTCACTTCACCGTGAACAGCTTGCATAAGTTACTTTTGCAACCGTCGGGAATGCTTGGTCGATCACGCACGAGCGGTCCTCTATAGAGCAGGGCAAGTTTCAGAACTCTCGACGTGTCGTAAGAGGCGTGATTGGTTCGTTGGCCAACTCCCTCGTTTGAACTCATTTTGATGTTTGCCTTGACCACGCGGGATTCGGCTGTTCGCGTTGTTATCGTCTCCAGAGTTTCCATGCTTGACGTTGATGGTATAATCCATGCACGGTTACTTCACACTTTTCCGAAGCCCTGCTAAAGTTCTACTTTCAGGATATTCCTCCGCTTCGTGCAAACTAAGCTTCGCTAAGTCTAGAAAATTACATCAAAGGACAACGCACCGATTTCGAGAGCACTCACATGTAATAATATTTTGCATGGGAACTATTTTATTACTAGTGTGCACTACCAATACATGTTTTCTCACTGATTTTATTCATATTTATTATAAATGTAATATTATTAATAAATTCAATTTAACAAAATTTTAGATACTTGTATGTTAACAGAGGTATAAAACGCTTGTTATACATTCCATGTAAAGGAAATAACTAAATACCGGTTACATAATATGAATTTTAAAATATTTATTTAAAAAGTTTAAACAAACTGCGAATAGACTACAGTTAGATCGCGCGAGTTACATGTATAGACTGTTCTCCGTAAAATGAGCACTTTTTAAAGTCCTGCTTAAGATCTACTTGTATGCACGTCATATAATCTTCCACATCACGTAAAAATAACATTTGTGCGAGCCTCGTTACTTCATTCATTCGTCGGTCAAGAGAAGATGTAGAATTATCATGGAAGTAAATATCTTACAGATATTACGAATTTCAATCTTCGATGCATAAAAAAAACAGAAAGCGAAAGAAATAATTTAAGTTATCGCAAATGGTTACCTAACACTTTTTATTCGAAGTTAAGATATAAAACTACTTTCCAATCATTGCTACTAATTTTGCTGGAAGCATGTCACTCGATGCGCCAGTTAAAATATGTGCAGGCTGGGGCTGTGGCTTTTTTTCTGAGATTGATTTCAAAAAGTGCTCACTTTATGGTGAACAATCTTTACAAGAATGTATTGAAGTATAGACGTGTACAGCGTGACAACCGACATGCCCTGGATATCAGCTCATTTTGAAAGCGACAACGGTAGGAATTTATATGAGGTCTACTTGCTGTGTAAACATTCCAACGCCTGCACAATGGAAGAACTACTATTATACGTGAGTGAAGAGATCTGGGCTGCTCTTGACGTCGAGGTTTTGAGAGCCGATGGAGGTGAAGTGAGATTGTGTACGAAGCAACGCCGAAATGCAAGGACAGAGGGGATGGGATATCCCTGAGAAAACCCGCCGACCAGCGGCATCGTCCGTCACTATTCCCACATACGAAAATCAGGTTCGGCTAGGTGTAAGGCGAGTAGTCTAACCACTACACCAACGTGGCACCCACGAGGCTCTGGGAACGGGCCTTTAATCTTATTGGTTACTGCGTACCGCAAGAGGTTCCCTGTTGGCTAGGCTGCTGGCTGGCAAGTAAGTTACCATCCGCTGATTGGCGAGAGTCATTCCGGCATGTAGCTACAAGGTAAGCGACGCCGTTTTGCTGGCGTGTGTGGTAGAAGTTCACGGAATAAATCTGGGCTCGCAGCCATACGTCGCACCCGCCAGTCGCCCGTCCATTAGTCATCCGTCTGTTTTTTCGTCCGTCAGTTGAAAGCGACTGACAACCCAGCGTGACAACTTAACATCGCGATCTTTTTTTTTGTAGACGGTATATTTTGTTTGGAAAAACATTTTCAAGAGAGGAACATCCCAAGTAGCAAACAACAAGCAGATAACAGTTGGCCAACTGTTGGCACAGGTGGTACATGTTCGCCCAAATGACTGTAAGTGTTTTCTTATGATGTACACAATAAGACCACGTGAACAGTAGTGACTATTTGCTTGGGAAGTATTTTTGATGTGGGCCATTAAACACAAAATTATGTATGTCCCACAAGCAAACATCAGTGAGTCACCCACTGGCATCTTAGATCACGTAGAAAACATGTGGGTGATGTATGCCAATGAGTGTGAAAATAAGATCATTTTCCCATATAAAACCATCATGCGGTAGACAGGCTCAATTATGATAGTTGGGTATCATCGTGTGGCCAATTACGGGCCACTTATCACAAAATGACTGACAGAATTTCCTATGTGGCCCACAAGCAAACATTATTGAAACACCCACAGGCATCTTAGAGTATGTAAATAACGTGTGGCTGATGTATGCAAAAGAGTATAATTATCAGATAACGTTTGCGCATAAAGCACTCGAGTGGTAGATTGGCTCATTTCTGAAAGTTGGGCATCATCATGTGGGAAATTGTGGGCCATTTAACAGAAAATTACTGACGGAATTTCATATATAGTGCACAAGCAAATGTCTGTGAAACACACACAGGCATCTTAGAGTATGTAGAGAATGTGTGGGTGATATTTGTCAAAGAGTACGCGCCGCCTTTTGTGGTATGCCAACTGTTCCTTATAACTGAGGAAACATGATCAGCAAGCTTATGTTCCATTTATGGCATACCGACTATATATTGTTGTGCAGTGTCAAATAGCATCTGCATATTCAATTGTTTTTATGTCATGTATATATGAAGTAAAATTATCACGTGGCATTGCTAGTAATAGTAAAAAATAGTTTTTAGACCACAAACCTGCAAAGCATAACACGCGTAAAAAATTATTACTTTGCATTTTAAAGTCTACCTGAAAGTAGTCCGAAACTAAAAAAACTAGGCTTTTAAAAAAACACAAAAATCCTAGTATTGACTCGTGATACTAACATTGTCTATATAGCAAAGATAATAGTGCATTATGCATATGAAATAAGTATCCAGATTTACTTAAGAGATCGTACACACATACATAGTATAGTGGTTGATAGCATACTTGACTGCTGACTAAAGGTTTGTGAGTTCGATTCCTGGTTTCTCCAAAGAATTTTTCTAATTGTGAAATAAAGCTGAGGATAACACATATGAATATGGTAAATACATCAATTTTATTTGGGTTAGACACAATTATTTTTTGGTTTTGAAAATGCATGGCAACCAGCATCTGTGTGTGACACAAGTGGCCAATAGCTGGGCCACAAGTGGCTTACCAACGTGCGTATTTGCGTCTACGGAATGTCGTCAGAAGGCGGTGGCTCGTCCGTCGGATTGACGGATAGAAGAAAAAGTTGCCCTGCGATTGGTCGAAGGTCACGTGGCCGCCTGACGGACGGACGACTGACGGATGCGGCGGATATTAAGAAATCTGTGTCTCGGGTTTCCTGTCTAAGTTGCAACACTTGTTAGCAGAGGTACAGTAACGTCGTAACGACAAAAAGCTTAAGTGCGAAGAGCGGTCATTCTGTTTCACCAGCGATATCGCTTTCCCTATAGAGTTGAACTAATAAAAGTGTTCGCCTCCTTTCGCGTTTCCAGGACGGGCTTCGCATGGCTCCTAAAACTCGCAAACATATGTTTGCAGTTTGCTTCCAGCTTGCGTTATCTGTTCGGCGTGTCGGTTTGTGTTATACTTGTATTTGAACCTTACTTTTCTAGCCGCCTTCACGTATGGAGCAGTGGTTTTTGTTGCCTTTTTGAAGTAAGATTATTGTACGTAGAATACGTTGCAGCACTACAATCAATATAGCTTTGACGCCACGTTAGCCTAGCCTGAATCGTCTGCTGCTAACAGTCCGGCAACATTCATACCACGAAACTTGTAATTTGGGTAAAGATGGGAACTTTCGCATTATAAGTTTCAGTTTCTACTTATTTTAGTGATTCGTTGCATTCTAGCCTATCTTAGCGACATAATGGGAATGCGCTTTTTAGGTTAGATGGTGGTCAAAAGTCAAGATTTTCGGGTGTGTTTTATTAAGTACTAATTGTAATATTAGTAGTAGACAACTGCAATGTGAAGAAGTGTAACTGTATAATGTTTAATGTTAAATTAATAAATTCACATTTTAACCAAATTTGGTGTTTTTCTTTTGTGCTGTAGTTATTAGTGAACTTTTTATTACCGTAACAATCTACCCCACATAACCTAATCTAAACATAAGCATTATCAAAACTATTTTCAGGATGCCTACTACGAATATGTAAGATCAATGAAAGAAAAAATATTGTCTATAGTTGACCTTACGTATATGTGTTGGTATAATAATGTAGTAGAATGGCGCAACGATTATATCCAGACCGATTATTTACACAAGAAAAGGCAGTTAGTTGTAGGCGTACTTGTGGGGCCCCTCTAGAGTGGGCAAGACCGTTTATTGCAACGAATTACTGCGTGGTGCGCGGATCTTTTACCCGGATGTAAGTCCGCTTTCAAGACCTTGATGACCCATTTTATGACGTCATTGTGTTTGAGAAGTACAAGCATTCGTACACTGTGCCGATGTATGAAGCTGTCTGGTAGCATGCCACAGCGAAGCAGTGCACAACAGAATTATCAAAGTCTACACAGCAAAGAAAATGTGAAGTGCCCAACAGACCGCTAATTCCCACGGCCAACGAGCGTGACATCACGGCGTCTTACAAGGGTCTAATATGGCACTGTTTTACGGCATTACAAATAACCGTACAATAATTCACCGCCATTAATCAATTGTAATTTGAGAACATTGTGAAAAGTGTTTTGTATCACAGCTTTTATACTTCCATCACTCCGGATTTTCGCAAGTGGGGATCGTGCCGGACGATACCGGTGGTCGGCGGGTTTTCTCGGGGATCTCCCGTTTCCCCCCCCTTCATTCCGACGTTGCTCCATCCTCATATCACTTCACCCTCATCGGCTCTCAAGACCTTGATGTTGAGAGCCGCCCAACTCTCTTCACTCACTCACTTTAATCCTTCCCTTGTATGCACAATGTGTATTCTTCCGCCTTATGTAAAATCAACATTTCCATGGGCCTCAACAGTATTTATTGGTCTGTCAAGTGAAACAATGAAATTATTAGAAAAGTAAATATTTTATAAATCTGCTCGCTTTTACACTTCGATGCATAAAAAAACCAGATAGCGAACGAAATAATTTATGTAATGACAAATTGTTGTGTAAAACTTTGAATTCGACGTTAAGATATGGAACTACTTTCCCCCCATCGTTACAATCTTTAATTAGTGCATGTCGCTCAGTGCGCCTGATAAAATATATGCAGGTAAGGGCAGTGAAATTTTTCTACGGTTGATTTCAAAAGTTCTCACTTTATCATGAACAGCCTTTAGTGTTATCATTAAACGTATTTCTGCCCAACGTCCTATGTATAAAGTTTTTTTTTTTTCCTTCTTGGCTTTAAAATACATATATAACTCAATAGGCTACATGGGTTTGGGGGCATTTATTAAAAACATTTTCAGACACGAGTCAAACATATTATAATATATTTTTATTGGAAGCGGCAATGGATTACTAACTGAAACAGGCCCGGTTAGCTTACATGCGCAGCGGCGAATTAACGCGTCTTTTATTGGATTTTGTGGGTAGTCGGCCGGCGGCCACATGTGTTTTGCGGAAGCTTTTAGTGTGAAACCCGGAAGGTACACACACTAGGGGACCGGCGGCGGTGCATGCAAAGAGTATACGTTAGGGAAGGGAGAGAGGCTCCCCTTTACCATCCGGCTCGTGTTGTGTGTGCATATCGCCCGGGGGGGGGGGGGAGGAGGCGTGGTACGACGACGCCTGCTGCATGCTGAGTGTCTTGTCGGTCGTACCGCGTTCAAAACAAGAAGACCGTCGCTGTGGGAGAGGATGGTTAAAGCGATGACGGCGTGGGTTGGCGGGGAACATTATTGTGACAGCTCGGGACAAGAGTGGAAGACACGACAACGTACCGCTCGGCAAACTTAAGTTAACCCCAGGGAAAATTAAAAACAGGCGCTCTTTCCCCAGCCCTCATTCATCATTCTTTCTTATGTACGCAGTAGGGGGCCTGGGGTGGCTGAGCGGTTAGCCGGAGTTAGTAATGAACGAAGTGTAAAACCAAATTATTATTTTTACTCTATCTAGTGTGCAAACATTAAGGCTGTGAAAGCAGTTGCAGAAGTGGTTAATGCGTTTACCCAATCGTAAACTAACCAAATCTCGAAACATTGAATACTTAACTCAAGAGCGGATATTGATTTTAAATTTTTGGCGTAGGGGTAGCAGCTATCTCATAATTTTTCAATTAAATTAATTGTTTGAAACAATTATGATATAATTTCATTTCAGTTATATAATAGATCTTTCATTCGGCAATTTCATGTCGACGTATGGTATTTGTGGTGTTAGGGGGGGGGGGATATAATATCCCCTATGACCCCCTTATAGGTCCACCCTGACTGGACTACATCATACTCGAAATAATTCCGTTATTTTTTCTGTGTTTATGTGGCCTGCCAAGGCCGTTATTATTGCCCATGCGTTTGGGGGGCAACCATAATTACCGCTCATGAGCGTTTTCGCCCATTATTTTTCATGGTATCCCAACCTAACATGATCATAAAACTAAACTAGGATACTTGCCGAATACATGTTTTTTGTATAGTTTAAACAAACCTTTTCTAAACTAACCTGTAGTACTAGTCGAATGAGTGTTATTGCAGTTAAAAATAACCTAGGTTTGTTGGTGAATTAGTGCTTCGTTGTCAGGTATGCTACGTGGTAGCCACTTAAATCAACTGTCCACCTACTCTTATTTTCGAAAGCCCTGCTTTGAATATACTTTTTTTTTTTGAATATTTTTTATACCCCCCCGCATGCAGATTAACATTTCCATGTATCCGATCACTTTATTCGTGTGTGTGTATCAAGGGAATCACAGTAATGGTTAAGAACGTTGACATGTTTCTGAATGTGCCAATTATTTCTCTAACGTGCACTTAACACTCAGAAACCAAAGTCAAACACTCCGCTGTAAATACGACGTTAAAACGTGGAACAGTTTATCCTGTTTCTCTGCCAACTTTAAAACATAAATTTTTCAGCAAATTCGCACGTTAAAATGTACGCAGTGTTGGGGCGGTGGCTTTTTTTTTTTTCCAATGTTGGTTTCAGAACTTCTCAATTAACTGCGAACAGCCTACTAACGGTTTTAATGCTTACTCTATCTCAAGTTTATTAGCTATTTACTTTGTTTATATACTACAAGATTCAACTCTAGTACTAGAATTGTATTTCGCAAAGTAGGTTATCTACATCTGCTCTTTCAAAACTAGATCTTTATGAGGCAATATAAAAAAATTAAATTGACTATGATAATGCTATAAAGGCTTTTCACGATAACGTGAGCACTTTTGAAATCAACCTTAGAATACAGTCACTGCCCCTGCCTGCATATATTTAAATGGGTGCACTGAGTGACATGCACTCAGTAAAGTTGTTAACGAAGGATGGAAAGTAGTTTAATATCTTAACGTCGAATAAAACTTGTTAGGTAACCATTCGTGACACCTTAAATTATTTCTTTCCCTTTCTGCTTTATCAATGTATAGAAGATTTTCAAAATATCTGCTTTACTAACAATTTTAGTTTCACTTGACCTACTCATGAATGAAGTGCTGAGGCGTAAGAAGATGCACACAACGTGCATACAAGTAGGTCTTAAGAAGGTCTCTCGAAAGCGCTCATTTTACCGTCAACAGTGAACACTCAACAACACAGTTATACCTAGCGAAATGTGTATTCCGTTCTATATTACGGAAACTATAATAACTTGGCTAGTAATTTAGTTCAGAATATCGTTACACCAGTCCCTCGTTCTCTAAGTACAGCTCTCGGATGTAAACTTAGGCGGGAAACAAAGAAGCGAAGCACATCGGCTGATGGAGAGAGAGAGAGAGAGAGAGAGAGGAAGAACGAGCAGTAGAATGGTTGTTCCATTCGCCGCCGCCGGCTAGCGCTAGTGTCGCAGCTGTCTGACGACGGGAGGAGCACGCTGTTGTCTGTTGCTGTCCTACCCCGGCTATTGTTCCAAGTTGCGAGGTTTCACGTTACCGTGCCTTCACCGCGATACGGAGAATATGTCTTGGGCGCGCCTCTGTAATGAAAACGGCGACGAAGTAAACTGTAACAGCCGTTTCATTCCGGCCGCGTTCTAATTCGTTTCGAGTTAATTTTTCCGTAACTTGTATTTAGCATTTTGTAAGGTTTAAGCTGGAGTCACAATAACTCGACGAACACGACAGACGGATATGACGTCAGGGCTCGACGGAATTTCATATTAAATTTTATTCAGTGCTTACAATACCCCGACAAAATCTGCGCGACAGGTATGTTAGTTGGCTGTTGGAAAATTTTAAAACGGCAAGTTATCCTTATAATATCCTATGTTTACTTTTTTAAACTTGCGATAAAGTGAAGATTATTTTCTTTTGAGGTTATTTGAATTTATACGAGAGTTAAAAAGTATTTAGAAACAAACCGGAACATTATTTTGGCGCCAAGTTAGTTTATTATTTTCCACAGTAGGGAAATACGCGCGAAATTTTGTTTTCAAATTTGTATTTACATTTTTGGCGCGCTCCGATGAGTCCGACTTGATGGAAATTAGAAATAGAATCTACTTTTCTCGGGCTGTCAGGGCTGCGATTTGGTCGGACTAACGTCACAGTGATCATGCTTTTCATTTTCATTGGCTGCTACTCAGATTTCGTCGCGTTGGGGTTGTTGTGTCGTGGTCATCGGGGTATTGTGACTCCAGCTTTAGTCGGAACACCACGACATTCAACTGTCTAAAATGCCATGATTAGAGACCTGGACAATTCGCGTTATTATTTGGGGACAAGTTAAACTCTAAGCACGTGTACCTTTGCAATAAGTTTGTCATTGGATCATACTTAACCTGACACGCCCTGAGTAACACTGCGCCAATGAATGAACACTTCACAATTGTTTGCCCCAGTCACGTGCAGTTCAGTCAGAAGGGCGTGGCTTCACATCTATGCAGCAGCCAATGGAGAAACGACGCCGGCTCCAGTGCTGACAGTACTGTGAAGTTTATCCTGGTGCCGGATAATAACGCAAATGTTGCATGTCTCTAGCCATGATGCTATTATTTTGATGTACCATAATTCAAAAATTAAAAGTCCACGGAGTCGTAAAATAAACAGTAATTATTTCCGAAAGTTTTTTAAAGGACCTTTCAAAATTGAAAATTAACGAAATAAAACAAATATTATGTGAAATTGTTACTAACATAAATTGTGCCATGAGAAAGTACCTATTTAAAAAAAATATTATACATACTTTATTTGTGAAATAAATATTGTGAGTACAGTACACATTTGTTTATTCCATTAACCTCGTCTGTATGTGTATTTACACGTTTCAAACAGGCAAAACTAATACGGCGGCGGTTTGGTAATTCGTATTTTACAATTTGTCAGCTTCGAAGCCGACAAGATGCAAAATGCAAATTACAAAAATATGTCATAGAAGTTGTAGAGAAAACGAGTAACGTGGCCATTTTTTTAAACAAGAAGTGCCAATTGGAACATGGTCTCAGGCTCGCCCTCTCACACATGTTGCATTACTCGTTTATAGCTTATATCAGTTGTTTAAAGCGGTACAATCCATTTCATCGTCTATATTTCTTACAAATCTTCGTAATGAAAATTTATGACCAGGCACAAAAAAAAAAAAAAAGCTAGACATGACATAGAGGACTGCTAATGAATTTTTTTCAAATTAGTAGGGTTACAATTATACCAGCATTTCCCCATGCGGAATTGACATTATTAAACAATTCGGTAATATGCGATTACGGTTAGAGATGTGAAATTAATCACGTAAGAAAAATATTAAGATGTCTTGACTAGCTTGGTTTTTAAATATTGTCTCCGAAAATTAAGTTATGGAGGAAAATTCGTAAATCCAAGATGGCAAGAAGACTTCCTCCTTAAGGTCCCTGCCTACCTGCTGGCAGCTGCGTAATTTTAATAGGAAATCCCATATTAAGGGAATTTCGCCTCAGTGCGTTAATTTTAAAGAAGCGTTACAAACAAAATGTATTATTCACGAATTTTTAGGAGAAGATCTCAACGAGCGTGTATGTTCAATATAGACAGGCAATATCCACTTTTATGTAAAACATAAATTTATCATTAATGGAAACATTTCCGCTGTATGGAACTTCTCCTAAAAAAAATTGTGAAGAATATATTTGATTTGAAACGCCAATCTTTCAAATTAAAGCACCGATGCGAAATTTTCTTACAGTGTAATTCCCTATTTAGGTTTCGCAGCAGCCAGCCGGTACGCGGTCACCTTAAGGACACTTATTTTGGAACCATAACTCTACTTCTCGACGTAAGTAGTGCAGCCTTTTTAAATCATGTCATACTTCATGAAGGGGAGTCAAGTTCAAATAGTTCATGGAGGGAAGTCGGGGGGACAATTATTGCTATACCTGGTTTATTTATAGTGTAGGGCTTACTTTTTGTTGAGGTTGTGGGGATCTCATGATGGTAATGTAAGTGTGGTAAATAAATACAAAGAGCTATAGGTACACATGCGCGTTGACCTGTGTCAACTACTGGAGAAGGGGGGGGGGGGGGACAACGCTAGGTCAATGTAAGATGAATGAATGTAGGAGATAGTTTCTCATCGACTGTGGGTCATTATATATATTATATATATATATATATATATATATATATATATATATATATATATATATATATATATATAAACACATATATGTGTGTGTGACAGATGCAAATGATTTATAAGAGGTGCAGACAAATTTAAATGATTAATCATTTTAATTCTTAAATGTCCAATAATACAAGGTTTTAAATTTCTTAAAATGTCTTATTTACACACGCAGAATTTTAACCAAGCGATCTTCTAAACGTCGTTATGAGGCAGAGTCTGGCAACAGCTCGCTCTATCTGTACTGCTGTCTAAGTACCTACTGTACTGCAATATGCATTGGATTTAGCCTCGTACTTTGTATCACCAAAACCACGGTCTCGTAGCTTAAAGCCTGTCTGGCTGTCTGTGGTATGAAAATCATTTTCTGTTCCTAGTGGAAAGGAGGTAACGATACTTTGTTTAAGCATGGACATGACATCCTTAAATTAATGCTTCATGGATTATGTTTCTCGGTGCATATACTGTACCTCAATTAAGGCGTATGTTTTATTTCGCACTCATAACTGTTTTAATTACAAAAAAGCGCTGCGATACATTTTAATACAAACGGTGTGGTAAGTAAAAATATCTGCCTGGGTGAAAACATATGAATTTACATTATTTTAAATTTAGTTTGTTAAATTAATGGTGCCAACATAAATGAGCAAGCTTGTTAATATGATAAAACTACTGATAACTATGTCTAAAAATTGCACACGTTTATAAAAGACTATGCAAATTGTAATGTACACATCGCAGTGTACAGCATTAAGAGTACTAAGTTAGTTGACCCCACATTTTAAGAGAAAATCATAGCATAATACTGCACAGAAAACATAATCGAGTATTGTTTGTACCACTCTTTTCAACGAATGTGAATTTTCATTAAGATAGCCATAGCCAATATAAGCACACAAAATATAGTTACCATAATCTATTGCCATAATATTTATTTTAATTGTTTTTTTCGTCATATTTAGAGCAAGCAACTAAAAATGCATACATTCATAATTCACCGACACATTTTCATTTTCTATAGACCATTCCAGATTGGGAGCGACTTATGAAAATCAGCCTTCGAAAAAACACTCTAGACATAACATGTCAACTTGTTTTTTCAATAACCTGTATTCCACAAATATATAACACTGTAGTTAACTTTAGAGCACTGTATTACTGAATAAATGAAACTTTACATTAATATCTTCTATAACTTGTAATATTTATTTATTTTTAAATACGAATTAACAACAGCGAGAGCAGCGACATGGTGGCAACGACCGGTGAGAAATAGTTCACAGTTAAAATATTATTTTAACCTAGTTTTCAAGAATACTATTTGTAAATTAAACGGTGCCTATTGAAATATTGAAATATTTAGGTAGTCCCGATGGCAACATACATCATTTTTACAGTTTAAAATAACAGCGGAATATATAGTGAGTAGGCCATAATGGTATGGTGTTGTTTTATCGAGCGAGATGGCAACTGAAAAACTGTCTGCTGGGCGAGGCTTGTCGCTATCTTTCTCTTTCTTCGTCTCTTTCAAACTCGGAAAATTTCACTTCGCTAGTAAGCAGGGGCCTTTATGAATGTTTCCAATTTAAGCATATTTCATAGTTATTACAGCCAAATAATGATTTTTGAATTTGTAATTTACAACTGAAAAGAGATTTTAATGTTTGAATACTTAATTTAATATATTTATATATGATGGCGGGGCAGTTACCAAGTGAAGTTGACAGACGTGGCGAGCCATGACATGGCGTGTTGCTGTTTTACCAAACGAAGTACAAATTATACTTACTGCGAAAAATACTTCAAATTATCACGTTACGTTTATAGACGTTGTGTTTTTTAAACCTCCCTAAGCAAGTTACGATGTTGTGATAAAATTTGTTTCCGCAGCAGTAATAAATATACTGTGACGTGTGTTTCGTTAATCATTGCGTCTGTGAAATGGCTTGCCTTTGTGCATCGTGGTCGATACTCTGGCCCTGTGTGTGCGTGATTTCAAATATTTGATTAGCACTATTTATACTTTTTAACAGTGAACTGTTTTTATGACAAAGTTATTTATTAACATCCAAGTTTGTTTATTTATCACAACGTAGTACCTTTGCCCTGAGGGGTTTGAAACACAGTCGTGTAACGTAATTTGCCACAATCCCAGAAGAAAAATACTAAGTATACGAACATATGTACACACACAATGTAATGTAAATATTGATTTTGACAGATGCTACATGGCAGTCACATGGCAATGTTTGTTTACATTTGGCGGAAGGATACGAAACGGGCCTGCAAATAGATATTTAGCAGGGCTCCGAGAAAGTTGCTTCCAATGGGGAATGTACTATAGTTCTGTTAATAAAAAATGATAATATATTAACATACTAGCTGCTATCCACAACTCCATCCACGTGAAAAATTCAAACCTTAATTATAATGACCAAGTGCGCTATCTTAATTGTTCTTCTTTAATACTCCAATATTATGGATTAGCAAATAGGGTACTTTTACCCCGGAATAAAAAACAGACTCCAGGATGAAAATTACGCTATGTGCTAATACAGAATATAATCTACCCCTGTACCAAATATGCGAACAAACTTTCGCATTTATAACATTATTAAGATAATTGGCGTGCTTACTATTTATATCATCACATTCCTGAAAGAATGATGTAACATTCTGGCACCTTCTTGCTGCACTCTTTATGCCTCATTGCGAGCCGAGTACTAAGAGACACTATTCAATTCGTACAACTTCACTCCAGTACGGGTCCTGGAATACTAACTCAAAAATTTCTTGCTGGCTGAGGAGGAAGCAAGCAAAGTATTAAGAGAATAGGGCGTCCTTAGTCATTATCACGCGGGGGAGGGGGGAGTGCGCTAATGGATGGCCCCCGAGATTCAAGAAAGAATGTGTTGGAGAGGAGCAGGGGACACGAGCAGGTAGAAATACCATCGTACAAATACCTTTCAGGAATAAGGGTAGGTAAGTTGTTGTCACACATTTGAATACTTGAAACATGATGTCAGTTGAATATTATTGCCTACTTGCAGGGTAATATAATGTGAAGAAATGAGAGAAGAATCCTTACAGTTAAATGAAAAGTATTTGGCTAAACTGATAAAAATGCAGTTATGAGTTTTTAAAAATTATCTTAATCAAGGGATGAGATTTACCACCACTTGCTCCCCCTCCCCCCTTGCCGGACACTTGGGGAGGGCAATGCCTCCCCTCCCCCTTGTCACCCTGGTGTCGACGCCCATGTAGGTAGAGACCTGAAAGATTCGCGGATTCATCTCGGGACAAACTAGAATTCAAAACACGTGTGTTAATAAATCTTCAGTTATTGGTCCACACTGTGTTTGACAACTCCTCGAGAACGTTGGCCCAATCGTCGCCATCCACTGTGACAGCAGACAACCAATGCGTAGTTGATATCGACATATTTGTACAAAAGACTATAGAGTCTAACCTGCAGATCATTGAACTCGCGAATTTTCCATATCTCTAGCTATAGGTTACTATATCGTTATGTAATTAAACATCTAGACATTACATAAAATACGAAATGGTCGGGTGAGCATTGTTGTGTTAACTCCATCAACTAGCTTATTATGTTACGTGTCCCACCTTTCGAAGCAACCGGAGGCTGATAAAGTATACTGATTTAGGGCGGTCGTCACAGCAGGCATCTTGTGACTTCCATCTCGGCCGGTGTCACATGGAGAGAAACACCTGCCGCTGCTCTACATTGCCCTCATATCGGCGTGGCATAACGCAACACGGCCTGATTCCCTGGCTGGTAGAGGGGATTCCTGCTTACCGGGGTTTGGCAATGCGCGCCCCGATTACGGCAACTGGCTGTCCTCATTACCGCTCGTGTGATATCGTGTTCAGGCGAGCCGTCGAACTAAGGCCCCCTTCACGCTACCGTAACAATTAGTATATTCTTGCCGTTTCACGAATACCAAATAACGCATGGGTAAAATTTGGCGACTGCATTTGAAACCATTTGTTAAAGGTAAGTGTATTATAATACAAAAGTATTCTGTTACGTTGCCTCATTGAAAAGAAATTAGAGAACACGGAAGCTGAAAGTGTGTTGAATATAATAACGGGACACTATCAAATTAAAGAATATTTAGCTAAAATAAGTAAAATAGAAGACGACAGTTGTCAATGCGAAAAGGGAGCTCAGACGGTACACCATATTGTGTACTTGTGTGACATGTTTAAAGAAGAAAGAAAAGAATTAGAACAGAAATTAAAACCTTTTAATGAAAAATGGCCATTACAAAAACATAATATATATGTCAAATAAATTGTAGAAATAATAAATGAAAGTATTAGTAAAGTTTATGATTTGATAAAAACTATGAATTATGATTTAACTGAGTATTGTAGGGATCGGATGAGTGCGTACTGGAACTAAGGTAATTATTGAGTGAGTGTTTGTGTTTGTCTAGTGTTTTATCGTTTAAATTAAATAAAAATTATAAATAACTCTCTCTTTTCGATAAGAATCCGAAGAATTTTCAATAAATATTAAAAATTGAAAAGCTCCAAACACGAAAAAGTTATAAAGAAGAACACAAGATCCGAAATGAATGCAAGAATAACTGAAGGAAATATGGAGAAAAATAGAAGAACAAGAAGGAGGAAGAGAAGAAAAAGACGAGAAAGAAGAAGAAAGAGAATGGGGAGGAGAACGGAGAAGGAAAGTAGAACAACAGAAGAGAAAAAAGGAGAAGAAGCAGTAAGAAAGAGAAGAAAAAGACAAGATCTGAAACGGATGAAAGAAGAACGGAAAAAAATGCGGAGAAGAAAATCTAAATGAGGGAAAGATGTGATTTGTGATAATATGTTGGTTTATGTCAGTGTATGTGTCTGTGCAAAGAAAAAAAGGAGCGGAGTTCCATTCCCTCGTCTGCCGGGAACCGAAGGCTTGGGTGTAGAGAAGGGGTACTTCGATGTCCTGGACGATACTTAGGTTGGAGCAGAACGACGGGCGAGGGGGAAAAATAAAAAGAACAAAATTGAATAGTACAGATAGGGAGGGGACTGGTGGCCTTCGGGTTCGTGGGCGGGGCCATTCGACCATTGGGTGCCATGACGGACCGGCGGAAAGGCTAGTTAACTGTGTGCGGGCCCGACGGCGTCTGGTCGCGCGGTCTAATTCATGGGAATCCCGGTCCCTGGTCTGTTCCGGCGGGAGAAGCGAAACGGGGGGGGGGGGGGGGGGGCGAAAGGATACCCGTTGGGGAGCTGTCTCGGTCGGGGCAGAATAGCTCACCACCTTCCTTGGAAGTGTGAATTATGCTTTTGAATAGAAATAGAATTTGTAGCTTAAATTACGGGTGCCTAGACCAACAGCCGCCCCTCCCACAAAAAATTTGTATTTATATAACTTATATACTGTTTGTTAAACTGTAGTAGTCAATATAGAATTGAACACCCTGAATGGCTGTACTGCTAATTAGGGTTAATAAAATTAATAAAAAAAAAAACCGGAAGCTGTTGGAAACGCACATCAAACAATTAGTAGAAAAAATATCTAAGCCATTAAATATAATTACTCGGCAAATAGTTATAATAAATATAATTAGAATTCCTGATATTTCGTCCTTTATGGGCTGCACAGTAGCACAGCAGCAGTATTCCACTTTTAAAAACATGTTAATAAGAAATAAGACTGGATTCATTCTTTAAATAAAAAAACTTTGAGGGCATGACAGATATTCAAACATGTTCAAGATTATTCCAACTAAATTAGTTTTAAGGGAACAGTTTATGGCAGTACTTCGTTTTCATATTTAATTGAGGAATATGTATGTACTATTTAATGACAGTGTGACAGGAGTTCCGCTCCGTGGCCATTACCGGCGCTGGTACGTAGGAGGGGGGCCACGGTAGTGTCGTAGTCGGACTACTCGCCTCCCAACAAGGCGAATCGAGTTCGATTCCCAGCGGGATCGCCTTCATTTTCGCGTGCAGGAGAAGTGGTGAACGTTTCTGTCGGCCGGCGGGTTTTCTCGGGGCATTCCCGTTCCTTCCGCCATTACTTTCCATCTTCACCTCATTCCATCCACACGTGTGCTCATTACCTCAGTGTTAAGAAGGGATGAGATATAAATTAAAGCAAAAATAAATAAATTCTTATTTACATATTTATGGCAGCCAATATAGAAAATCCAAAGAAATTGGAATCCCCGGTGCATTGTTTTGCCAACTTCATGAACGAATATTTTGGTAAGGTGATGCAAACCTGTCGAGTTTCTTATTAGGCTGTAAACTGGTACATTTGTTTGAGGCGCAAAATTTCCTGCTCAAAAAAACCGTCTTTCTGGTGTAATGCTTTCTCACGAATTTCGGGACAACTGTTATCCAGGATATCCGTTTCACTCGTTTTCTAACTACTTGCCTACCACATATACGAACCGGGTTCGATTCCCGCTCCCGGATTTTCACACGGGGGAATCGCACCGGACGATGCCGCTGGCCGACGGGTTTCCTCGGGGATCTCCCGTCCGTTCCCCCCCCCCCTCGCATTTGCAATTCTGGAGCTGCTCCCCACTCACTCACTTCGCCCTCACGCGCTCTTAAGACGTCGAGCCAGCTAAAAACTCACCACCTCATCTATCATGTTGGGAAGGGGTTCCCTAACAGCAGAGACTCCCGGCTCCAGAAACGACGATCGGATACCACCACTGCCCGTCCTTGAACGATCGCTCGCCTTTTCTTTTTATGGCAGCGGGAGAATCGGGTCGGACGCCCCGCCCATTCGTCGTCCCTGCCCGGCCCCACTGACGGACCGATCACCGTCCACTGGTAAAGAATTCATCAGTTCGACACGAACGCGCGCGTGCCAGCTTCCAAACCCGTGCCGGCTCGCGTCAGCGGCCCTCGGCGAGCGAACCCAACCTACCACTCGTGGGCTGGTGAATCGGCCACCTAAACATTGCTCACGATTTACTGAGCACTTTCGAAATCTGCATTTATTTTAAGGCCCACGCTTGCCTAGAGCTTTTATCCGTGGGTGCGATAAGGGTGATATTACCAAGCGCATAAAGTGCTCCATCGCCGCTAAGGCTCTGAACTGGTGTGCAGTATCCTCGTCGCACTGCACCGAGACTTTCAGTGGTAACCCATATCGTTCGATTGGTGGAAAGTCTCTATAGGCTGTTCACGATAAAATGAGCACATTTGAAAACCCTGCTTAACGCTTTCACGCCCACGTTAATTTACGATTTCAGATGTTTGCAAACAAACAATTTTATGATGCGTGCTGTACAAGTGGACACACAACACTTGTTTCGTTGTCACAGCCAATTAACTGTGGGTTGTATTTTGGGCTACAGTCATATGAACCAATTGTGATCTATACCAGTAAGACGGTTTTCGAATCATTTAGCCACAGGGAAGATCATTTGTACACGTGCTTAATGTGCACAACTGTGTACACTGGGTCGAATGAGTTAAGATCTACTTGTATACACGTTGTGTATTCCTGCGCCTTATATAAAATTACCATTGCTATGGGCCTCATCACTTTATTCATGTGACGGTCAAATGAAACTGAGAAATTATTAAGAAAGGAAATACTTTACAAATCTGCTCATCTTTACACTTCGATGCATAACCCCCCCCCCCCCCAGAAAGCGAAAGAAATAATTTTAAGTTATCACAAATGGTTACCGAACACTTTGTATTGGACGTTAAGATATGGAACTACTTTCTCCTACGTCGGTACCACCTTTACTGGGCAAATGTCACTCAGTGAGTCTATTAAAATATATGCATGCAGGGGTGGTGACATTTTTTTCTAAGGTGTATTCCTACAAGTGCTCACTTTATCGTGGAAAGTCTTTGGGAAATTTCAGTGCAAGGTCCCTTGAGTAGTTCTGCATAGGTCTGACGCGTATATTTTGAGATACAGAGCTTTCAAAAAAAAAAAGCTGTTTTTAGCTATGCTGGGGTACTCAGAAATGGCGTTTCGAATGTGCTATCGTCAGCTTCAACAGCTATCGGCTGAAGTGTGTGTTATTTTCGTAGATATGTACATATGAGAACATGTTTAAAAGTTCTGTGGGAAAACGTGTATTTCAAAAACACTGCAATGCAGTTGAATTAAAAGTTAGATAACCATAACTAAATATGATATTATTTATTTTGCGTTCTGTTGTTTTTAATGTTTATAGTTAGCAAATTTGTAACATATTTACTTTTTTATCGTTTCACATAAATTTACCTACATTGAAGTCAAACACAATTTTTTTTATAAGAAGTTATTATCTCTCTTCTTTTTCTATTTCCTGCATTGACAAGTCTATCTGGGACGGAGCTATATTAATGCAAAGGTTTGACCTTAGCCATATCAATGACCGAAAACCTACCTCTAGAAGTGAAAAACCCGTGGAGAAAGTATTTTATCCTAAAACTTTCACGCCGTTCCTGAGCACGAAGCAAAATTATTGCCTCGTTACCATCTCTTCTCGTATGCAAATCTGTACTACAGTAACTTATCACATGTTCCAAGAGTGAACTATCCGATTACACAACTCTTTGATTTATTAGCCAGGTTTAAATGTAATTTGCAAAACATTTTCAATACACTATGCCTTTTGAATTTGTACGTGTAAAAGGTATTCAAAATGAAATGTGTCGTTACACCTATATAGGGGGGTCAGATCGGATTTTGTCGCGCGTAAGTTAACGTGTAAAACACGTATCGTACTTAAATCGTATCGAAACTAAAATACGCGCACTCTCGGGTAACATCTGTGTTCTACATACAGACTATTCACTGTTTCAGCTTTTCTTCTGCGGTTAAGTACTAGGATCGTAGCATTAAATTAATATCAAAGTGAAGATTTGGTGGAAAGGAAAGAAAATAAATTTAATTCCTTGCCAGCAGTGTTGTTATTTCATAGCAACCAGCCTAACTTCAATCTCGGCAACATAAACACGCACACAAGCCACAGTACTGAAAATTAATTTAATTTGAATCTTAAATTTTCACCGAAACAGGTATCGTACTCAGTGGGGACTGAATACAAAAAATAATGAAAACGTTTTGAAAACTCATGAAAACATGGCAGTAGAGAAACTTAACTGTTGCTATGTATTACATCAAGTATACGCTGGTATTCGAAGCACATAGTTTGAGGAAAAATTTGTCTTGTAGCTTAATTATTTACCTCTAATGCCACTTACTGTTCAGAAACATATATTCAGGTGTAACTGAAAACGCGCATTCGTCTGGAACAGAGCTGGAACAACCACCAATGAGTAGCAACAGTTTGGGATCGAAAACAGCTTCTCGAATGAGTAATAGATGCTAACTGCGTGCGGCCTAATTCTTTCGGTTTGTATGCTTTGAAGGTCAGCTTATGTGTTTTTATTAATTATAGGCTGTTCACGGTAAACGGCGCACTTTTGACAGTCCTACTTGTGTGCACACTGTGTATTCTTCCACGATGTGTAAAATTAACATTTCCATGAGTGGCTAGGGCGCTCGCCTCCCACCACGGCGATCCGGGTTCGATTCCCGGCGGGTTCATTCCTGAATTTTCGCATGTGGGAATTGTGCTGGACGATGCCGCTTGCCGGCGAGTTTTCTCGGAGTACTCCCGTTTCCCCCGCCCTTGCATGCGACGCTCCATCCTAGGGTCTCATTTCATGTCATGCCCGGGGATGACGGGCACCTACGGGTCCCAGATGGAAAGCCCGTCACTCGGAGAGTGTTGCCTCGCCCTGGGTTCACTCCCCACTCGAGTCTTTTTTTATTAGAAAAGTAAATATTTTACGAATTTGCCCGTTTTACACTTATGAGCAAGAAATAAAACAGATAGCAAGAAAAATTACTTTCAGAATTTACGAATGTTACTTAAGGCTAAATTCAACGTGAAGACAGAACAACTTCTCTTCTATGCTTACCAACTTTACTGGGAGCATGCCAGTCTGTTAAGAGTGGAATGGACCCCCTAATTTTTTGTGAAATAATTGTTTGCTTGAATACGCGTATCTCGGTAAATAAATGTTCTGCAAATACGACTTTTTGTCAGAAAACATAAAAAACAATTATATATGCCCATTTTTTTTTTTTACTTTTGTTATATCAAGTGTATTCTTGGAGAAAAAAAAATTGGTGGAAATGGTTAAATATCGCATTTTTAAAGCTTGTGTACGCAGTTATATTAAGCGGCAAGAGAAAAGTATAAAGATACGGGGGTAGTTTAATCTGTTGGCTTTCATCGCGTGTAATAAAACCCCTATGTTCCAGATCTAATTTGCGCAGTACAGCATTACGACGGAAACACTGCACCTCTTGCGCGTAGGAGCGATGAGGCACGAGGCGTGCATGTTAGTGTCGCCCGTATCGCTCCCTCGCTTCTTGACCTTGGACGGGAGGGTCCATCCCACTCTTAATAGGGCCAGTGACATTTTTCAAAGGTTGATTTGAAAAGTGCTCTATCAATCATGAACAGTCTACACATATCAACCATAATGTTCATAGCTTTCATACGTGCGGCAAAACGTTGTGAGCACTTGTGGTTTTGGTCTCTCTGTGGAGGCAGACTGGTCACAACGGATAAGCCGACCCCAAGGTCATGAAGCTCCCCCCCCCCCCCCCGAGTTCTGACTGGTTGTTTTGTCCGCTTTTATATCGATTGGCCAGCCTTCCTGATGCAATTGCAACCCCTTTCTCTTGCTGCTCCTTCCACCTTGACGGCCAGAACACGTGGTCTCATATGTTCACGTCTGAAGGTTCCGCCCCTTCTGTAGGTTGGTACAATCGGTTCCCAGAAATGGACCCTAGGGGCAGTCATTAATTTCTCTGACTTAATTTTAAGCCTTTTCGGTGTTTTAGTAGTATTTAAGGCTCGGCATCATCCATTATATCGCATTCGTTAATTTACTATTGATTTGTTTTTTTTTTTTATAAAGAAAAACTTTAAAGATTGCTGTAGAGATGTTTAGTTATTCCCTTTATTCGGCAGTTTACACATGAAATATTAACTACAAACAGAAACTTTTTTTATCATTACTAGTATGTCGAAAACTTTTGAAATATCGGTACTATCCTGCATTCTTACAACGAAATAGCAGGTAGTGATAATTAGGTGCAAAAATGTAAAACAGCTTATAAAATGTTAAATTAATGTAGTCAGAAATTTGTAATAATTACTATGAAAGCGAAATTGTGACACGAAAACGAAGAATTGCTTTTAAATTCTGCCGTTTCGTGGGACTGAAGGAGATTGCGGCGAACTCACGTAGGGGCGCTATTTTCTTCACTGTCCTTAGAATTCACTCAAAGTAATGGAAGCGCATGCTGCTGTTCGCTCATAAACGGCGTGCAAGTGCGCCAAACGACATAAAAACTTCCAACTATTATTACATCTTACATGGGACGTGTACAGCGACTGTAACACTTGATGTTCTGGCGCGGCGTGATGGGCAGTTACAGCTGTTGGAACTGCTTCTCGAGTGTAATATTTTTTTTTAGTAGGAAAATAGCTAAATCGCAAGTCCCTCGGCGTGAATTTTCAATATCATAGTTTCCGCCGAGGAACGTAAAACCTCGACGGGGAAAACAGCGCGCCCTTATCTTTATAACAGTGCAGTAAAATTTTACTGCCACCTTCTGAATTTCCCAAAAAAAAAAAAAAAAAAAAAAAAGTCATATTTTTTACGCAGAGGCTTCCCTCGATTTGAGCGAAGTGTTGTTGAGGCGCCTGTGCAATAGATCGGCGTGTGAATTTTCTCTTCTTCTTAAGAGTTCTTCCCTAGGTAAAAAAAAAAAAAAAAAAAAAAGTCACGTTACATGTAATCAGCCTGCGTCAACCGTGTACAACTGCGTGATATAGGCTATCCACGGTAAAGTGAGCACTTTTTAAGGCTCTGCTAAATTTTCCATTCAACCTATTTCTATCTACCCATCACTTTTTAATATAAATATTGCCGTGTTATCAATAAACACAGTTTATACATTCCACCACTCTCAAAAGTTAACGTCTGAGGCTGAAACAAAATATACTTGTTAGTGGTTAATGCCTGTTTGGAAAGCCTTATAAAGTGCTTAATTTACAGTGAATAGCGTATACCAGGGTTTTTTTTTATCCCTTCGATACATGCTACGTGCTAACCGTAGCGACCCCAACACGATGTATCGATTCCATCAAGTATTGTGAAAAAAAAGTCAATTTGGCATGCCGGTAACACCGCTAACATGATGACAATAACTTCTGATATTCTAGAAAACCTACCGGATTTTCTGCACTAGAAATACTAACCCGTTAAGCTATGTCATACTTATAGCAGTATCACTTTATTATCTCAAAATACCAGAGCAAATACATGTTACCAGTACTTCCTGAACTATATAGCAGTATCGCATTGTGAGCGGTATATCGAAATATCGCATAGCCATTAGCAGAATGAAATGGGGAGGGCTGGGTCACCTGGATACTGGATACGGAACTGCGGCGGCATGGCGGCCATATTGGATGACGTCACGTCGATACCTCCTGCTCTATCATTCCTCGTCAGCAGCGGTAATCTTGGAATTTCCCTTTTCTCCTTTTTACCGACTTCGTGATCTATCATTCCACCTCGTTTGTTCATGTTCTTGCATTTCTATTCTTTTACTTCGTGCTCTGGCATTCTTTCCTGTTACTCTCTCTCCCATATCTGTTTTCTCTCGTTCGTTCTATCCCTTGGGGTTTTCTCATATTCCTTCTGGTCCCATTAAGTTTTTCTCTCTTGTTTCCCATCCCTTTTCTTTCTTGCTTTTTGCGTCCTCCATTACCGTCGTCTACTGTAGGCGACCATATTTAATTCCTGTGCCTGCCACCAGTCATCTACTGTATGCAGCCATCTCTGATTCTCACACGCCCGCCACAGAGAGCGCATACCTGCCACCAGTCATCTGCTGTAGGTGGCCATCTTTATCTTTAATTCCCGTGCACGCAACCAGTCGGCTGCTGTAGGTGGCCATCTTTGATTCACGTGCCTGCCATCAGAGTGTGTGAAGTTCTATGGTGCACAGCTAGGAATGCTGGTATCGATGTAGCCATTTTGTGTAAGTTGGTTCACTAGTCACCTACAGATCATGCTAGCATCGGCGAGTGTACTTCCAATGGTGGTCGCCAGGAGCGCTGGGAATTAATTTTAGTTGGTAGTTGTTTTCGAAACTCAAAAAATGTCGGAGGCATGTGGGAACGTTCCGGCTTTCCTTGGGTCGGCAGTCGAGCAGCTTGTCCACAAGACAGAATGTGGCATCTGCACAAAATGAAGAGAATCTAAATGTGCTTAAAGATTCCATAGAGCATACATTCACTACCTTGGAATTACTCGTACATCAACAAGATTATATCCATTGTAGATAAACTGATGGAAGAATTCTACAAACGATGAGTCGGGATGAGAATCGCCCACGAACTGTATCCCGCTGCCAGGTGCAACTATTGTCATCGCAAGCTCATGAGTTGTGGGATGAACGACCTTTTTCAAGCCGACCTCGTCGAGATGATACCGTATGCTCGGGTCAACAAGGGCTACAAATACATGTTGACAGTCATCGATGCCTATAGTAAATTCGCCTGGGTTAGTCCAGTCAAGTCGAAGAATATGCGTGACGTCACCGAAGCCATGACGGATGTGTTGTGCGAAGGCCGCATCCCGACTAATTTGCAAACCGACCAGAGCAAGGAATTCTACAATGCAAAGTTCAGGACCCTGATGAAGAAACATACCATAAATCACTATTCCACGTACTCTAGACTCAAAGCATCTATCATCGATAGGTTCAACAGAACTCTGACGGGCAAGATGTGAAAGAATTTCGCGACGAACCGAAACTTCAAGTGGCTTGAGCTACTGCCGAAACTCGTCCGCGAGTTAAATTCTACCATTCATTTGACTAATCGCATGAAGCCCGAAGATTTCAAGGACGACTCCCTAGTTCGGACCATGTATGCCGTTCTAAAGAGGAAAGACCTACGTAAGCCTAAAGTCAAGATCCGTGACCTGGTGCGCATCTTCAAACAGAAACGCATCTTCGAGATAGGGTTCACAGCGAATTGTAGCCCCGAACTGTTTCGTGTGCGACGTATTTGCAACTACACTCCGAGGACCTATTATCTCGAAGATCTGAACAATGTACCCACCCATAGTGGTTTCTGCACTGAGGATGTCCAGCCGACGAAGTTTCCACATGTGTATTTGGTGGAAAAGGTGCTGAAACGAGGTAATGGAAGGGCGTACATCACGAGGTGTTGTTTTCTTGCCTACTACAATTCCTGGGTCGTTGAAGTGGTAATGGAGAGGTGAACTCGCTTTGGAAGAGGTCCCAATGTATATGTAAAGACTTTTATTGAAAGGGCTTATGTGTTTCCTCATGTTGTACACTACCAAATAAAATTATTTTGTTTAATTTATTTTAAAAACATGCTTTATATAAAAACCAATTTAAGTAAAGCATAATTACATTTAACAATAACTAAAAAAATTTAATATCTCAATTTGCATGATGTTATTACCTTTGGTACGGGTCGATAGCACTTTTGACGACAGAAAATTATCTCTGATGGTTGAAACATTAGTTACAAACACATTCTAGTGCCTAATACTGGAAACATATATGTTAAAGTCATAATTTAGTGGCCAATGGGAATATTACATTGATTGCTATGGGTGGGGGGATAAATTCTTTTGTATAGGTACAATGATTAATTTGGGCGAGGAAGGGTGGCGGTGGTGGTGGTGGTGTTGATTAGTGTTGTGGGTTAGGGTAACATAATGTTTTTAGCTATTTAAGAATTGTTTTACATTTCCCAAAATTTCTAATTTCAAGGTTACAGGGGTCAAGGTCATATGCCAAGATCATGGGTCAAGGTCAGAGGTTGAGGGTTAGGGTCAACGTTCTAGATCAATTTTTATAGGTTAAAGTCATGTGTCAATGTCAAGGTCATGTGTCAAGGTCAAAGTCAGGGGTCAATGTCAAGGTCAGGGTATCTGGGTTGTTGTAAGGCTTAGGGCGGTGAGGGGATGCGTGATGGTGGATGTTCATTTTTTATCACTTTTATTGAGATAATAATTTTTTTGGGATGTGGGGTAGAAGAAAATTCAACATGGCTACGATGCCTACCTAGCTGGCGGATGGTGGCTACCATCCACTCCTGTGACGTCATGGCTGGCGACTCCTACCTCATGTGCCAAATGCCAATGTCCAGAATCTCCATAAGTAGAGCCACGAGTATTTCGCGCATTCATTCGGAGGCAAGGCAGACTACAAACACTTGTTCTTTTCTCCTAAAGTTTTGATTGGACGACAGTTGTTTAGACGCGCCCCGTTCACTGTGAGCCAGTAATAGCCAAGAAGCAGTAGTGTGAGTGAGTCTTTAACAGCCCTGTACAGAGGCCTCACTTAATCACAGCAACCAATGAGCAAACGATATTGTCTCGAGTGTATAGAAGGCTGCCCAGCCTAGCTTGCTGCCAACTCAGTCCGCGAAATACTCAGGGCTCTACCCATAATGCTTCTACTTACATAATTAATAAAATATTTTTTTCGTCATTAACATTAATTACTACATTACATACCTGTTGTACAAAGGAAACTATAGTTCATTCATGATTACTCCCAATTTTTCTGCGCATCTACATTCAGGCCATTCCTCCGCCTCACGCAAACGTTAAACAGGTCTAGAAAAACACACCGAAGGGACAAAGCACCGCAATCTTGCGGATTTACTTTAATAACATTTTGAATGAAAATGATTTATTACAAGGCATTACCAACACCCCAATTCTTATCTGTTTGTTTATTGAAATTAATTGTAAATAAAATAATACATCGTAAAGTTAAAATTCAAGTAAAAGTTCTCTTTAACGAAAAGTAAGGAACTTAAAATTTAATGTAAGTATAAAACACTTGCGATACATGACATTGGCCTATTAAGAAAACAACCAAACTTGGGGTGATTTTTTTTAGAAAGGTTTAATTAAAAAAGTGCGTTGAAACTGTGAATAGACTATACTAGTTTTCACAGTGAGAAAATACCCACTGCCCTATTTAATTACACGACCTTAAAAATTAAATTATTCCTATTCACGAAAAGTATATAGTCTAATAATCTATATCACTCATAGTGCATCAGTTACGTTAAGTTCGTCAAGGACTTCCCCATCAAAGCTCTGTCGGCTAGGTGGGTAACATAAACCTCAGCTTCGCCCTAGAGCACCCCAATCACTGCGTATAGTTTCTCCTGGGCACATGGGTCACTGTCTCCGCTCGTGGAATCACCAGAAACACTCCCTGGGCACGACCCGGCCAGGGGTAAACGGGCTATATTTATACCTGCGCTTATCCTTCCCGGTTTATTTCACCCTCTTACGTATGCCCAGAGATGGTCTTATTGGGAGTCGAAACGTTTCTCACAAAGGAAGTAATTACTCCTAAGTTTTATTTAAAAGCGGCCTTTCCTCTGCCTCGTGTTCGGCGAGCTCGATGTCGATGACGTCACAGTAGGGGTGTCTGTCAAACAGTAGGCTGTCGAAAACGCTATTTGGTGTCTGTAAGGCGTGTTCGTGGTGATCCATCTTGAGACGATCCCCTTCACCGTTAAGCCGGAGTCACAGTTGCCCGACGAACACGACACGAAATACCAACATGTCGTCAGAGATCGACAGAATTTCATAATAGCGTAAGATGGTGTTATTTGGGCCATGGGGCTTTTTGGATCAAAATTAGAAAATTGTTAATTGCTCATCTTTCTCGCGCAGCCTGGTCGCCATTTGCAGTGTGGTAGGTTGTGTGTGATGTTGCAGAAGAAAGCACTAGAAGAGTTGAATAAATATCTTCAATGGATCTCTCACGAAATCAATTTGAAACAAATGCGTTAAGTGTTAATTTTGTATAAATGACGCTGATGTAGTTTCCAAAGTTTGTAATTTAAGATCTGACAGGAAAAACGATAGCCAGTTTGAGCATGTTTTGTATATATCATGGCTAGCGAAGACCGCGCAGCAGTTCTATATGAGCAGAAGCGACTTCTGTTGCTTGATAACAGAACTATTATAGTTGATGACTGTTGCTACACGTGGGGCTATTCGAACCACTTTTGATGGGGCTATTTGAATCACTATCAAATATTAGTTTCTTTTCTTTTATTTTGTGTATTAATTTTATTAAGATACTCAGGCACTTTTAAACGTGTACTTAATTACTAAAATAAAAATAAATAAAGTATTTTTATACGAAATATTTCTTGGCGAAGCTTAAATCGTTCCAACAAAGCAGTTTGTATAATTTGTAGTGAATCTAATTTAATAAATTTTACGAATACGGTTTCCATTAAATATAAAATCAGGATATTCTTCACAGTCATTTTTATTGATTAATTGTTGGTCGTGAAAAATAAGTGGCCAATTTGGTTACAAGAAAGGCCTATCTTAATAGAGCAGATATTATCATCCTGAATTTTTTTTTAAATATAGAACAATATATTAAAAAATGATTCTTAATATCTTGCAGTTAAAATCTATTTTCGAGATTTATACCGATGCGGCTTTATAGCTTTTTTATGCTTTCAAATGGCGAGGAAATATAAAACGAATAATGCATATTTGTATTGGTCCAAAGAAAAAATGACTCTAGCAAAAATGAGTGTACTTAATGGTCATTTAGATACGAGCTGCAGCATCGCTTTTCAACGTACCATCAACAACTCTGCAAAGAAGAGTTCAAGAAACTCGTATTCATAGAGACTTCGTGAATGATCCGAACAATGCACAAACCTCTACGATTCCACAATTTTGTCTCCAGAGCAAGAAACTGATCTGGTGGACAGGCTTACAAGTCTTTCAAGTCGTGGTTTTGATCATCCATCCATGAGTGTGAGGAGGGCAGTGCACCATTATGCAAAACTGAAGAACATTAACACTCCATGGAGTGATGGAACAAAATGGCTGGGAAAGATTGGTTTTCTTCTTTCATGGACTGACATAGAGATTCCATTTCCTTGAGATAATACCAACCGCAGAGCATCTATAGCGCTGAAGAAAGTGGGTTTCCGATAAACAACAGGCCCTTGAAAGTGGTTAGTGAAAGAGGTAAGAGAGAGAGAGAGAGCGAGAGAGAGAGAGAGAGAGAGAGAGAGAGAGAGAGAGAGAGAGAGAGAGAGAGAGAGAGAGAGAGAAGTTACATCGCTGAAAAGTCTAGAACGAGAAGAAAATGTAACAGCAGTTGTCTGTGGTAGTGCCAGTGGGGGTATTTATTCTCCTACTAGTTATATTCAAAGGGAGGGAAGAATATCAGCATGGAATGCCTCCTGGCAGTCAAGTTGCAATGTCAGATTCAGATTACATTGACGAAGATTTGTTTGTGGTTTGGCTGCAACATCTTCAACAACACCATTTCCCAGGACGATGCTTATTGTTACTGGATGGACATACTTCACACCTGTCACTACACAGCTTGGAGTATTGTGTGGAACACCAAATAGAATTGCTGTGTTTACCACCACGCACCACTCTTGTCTTACAATCGCTGGAAAGAACTATTTTCAAGTCACTGATATATTAACACAACGAAACAAATTCGTTCGTGCACACCAACCCCACAGCTACTATCACAAAGTTAGTTTTGGTGATATTTTCAACGCAGCATTTATAAATGGTGTAACTGTAGACAATGCACTTAAAGGATCTGAATTCACTGGTATTTATCCTTTCCATCAAGGTCAAATATATCCAGAGAAGTTCCTCCCTTCAGCCATTTTCGATAATGAAATGCCTGGCGATCATGACAATGAATGTACCTACAGAACGTAGAATCATCAGAAGTGGCAACGCCATTAAATAGTATATATGTGCACCAAGAATCTGATAATGGAACACTTTGAATGCATCCACGTCCTTTACTGTTGTGATACCAACATCACAAAAAGAAAAAAAAAAAAAAGGAAGAAAATTTTTAGTGGAAAGGGATCAGTTGTCACCTGACATCTCCAGAACACATTGAAGAAACAAGAACAAAGAAGATGGTAACTTTGGAGAAGGTAGCAGTGGCAAGAAACAAGTCAACAAGAAATCGCCATGTTGAGCATTATTAAAAATGGAAGCGACGGAGCAGAATGATGAAACAAAGCCCATCTTCTACGAGTTCCAGCGAAGAGTTCTCAGAATCACCAGACAAAGACAACATGCCATGTGGCTTCTGTGCTATGGGATATATGGAAGAAAAGTCATTAAGTAAAGGTGACTGGATAAGTTGTCAAAAGAGCTGCGGATGGTCTAATGAAATTTGTGTAGATGCTCGTGGGGAAAATTTTATTTGTGGGGAATGTGTTTAAAATGTTTTTGTAGACTATATGGACCTACTACATGCGCTATGAAGCAGCGAATTATGTGATCCAAATAGCCCCATTGCAATTCCAGATAGCCCCACACTTTCTGAAATTTCATACTTATGTAGTGTTTTACTACATTATTTTTTATCAGCAAATGCAAATGCTATTCAGTTTTATTGTGGCTTCATTTGTTGCACAACATTAGGAGCTAAATTTATATGTTATGTTATATCTGATGACATGCACTGGTGAGACATAATAAGGCTTCAATTTAGAAATGGTCCAAATAGCCCCACCTTACCTATATAGTATTGTGTTTACAATACCCCGACGAAATGTGCCCTAGACAAGTGTGTTAACTGGCTGTTGGAAAATTATAAAACGGCAAATTATCCTTATCATATCCAACAATTTCTTTATAAAAATATATCCAGAGATAATTAGTATTTAAAAAACGAACCGGAAAGTTGTTTCGGTGGCAAGTCAGTTTATTATTTACTACAGTGGGGAAATAAGCACGACATTTTGTTTTCTAATGTTGTATTTAAATTTTTGCGCTTCCCGACGAGTGCGAAATCAGCGGAAAGTATAAATAGAATATACTTTTGTCGGGCTGCTGGGGCTGTTATTTTGTCGGACTGACGTCACAGTGACCTTGCTTTTCATTGGCTGCTACTCAGATTTCGTCGTGTTGGTGTTGTCGTGTCGGGTTCGTCGGGGTATTGAGACTCCAGCTTTATGTGTGGAGAGATGTATCTGCCTCCCAAGCTGAGCTTGATCTTAGTAGTTTTTCATTGATGGTGGGAAAGGATAGCCTCGGTATGGCAGAGGCTAAGAAGGGGGGGGGGGGGGGAAATGAGTCTAAAATTGTATTTATTCTCTGTGAAAAGTTATTGATAAAGATATTCCAACGAGCGAGAACTGGGAATGTTACTACTGCATAAATGAACCACAGCTGCATCCCCCCTGGAACAAGTACAGAAAACAACCTGAAAGCACGTGTCCCCAGTGTTGACGGGCGGGTTCGAACAAAAGAGCTCTCGTATTGAAAGCAGGCTTTCTGTCGCATCACCAAAACACTCTCGCTTATCCTGGTGATTATTCCAGTGGCTAAATTTCTCTGATTTGACGGTCGTTCACCCTAATTTGCAGTAAATTTCCCTACCTCCGGAGTAGACTTCTGGTCGCCCGCTGCTATCGTCTCATCAGATGAATTTCAATGCGTGGCGCCTCGCCCATTGAAATCACTGATCCAGCTTATACAGCCGTTTTAAAAGTAGGTCGTCAACCTGTGCAGCGGTATTTTAGCGACCGGGCATTGCTAATTACAATTTATAATAGACGAGTTCTTCTCCCCACCCCTCCCTTTTCATTGTATAGGCTGTTTACGGTAAAATGAGCACTTTTGAAAGCCCTGCTTAAGATCTACTTGTTTACACGTTGTGTGTTCTTCCGCCTTATGTAAAATTAACATTACCGTGGGCCTCATCACTTTATTCATGCGTCGGTCAAGTGAAACTGTTTAATTATAAGAAAAGTAATTATTGTACAAATCGGCTCAATTTTACTCTTCGATGCATTAGAAAATACACAAAGCGAGGGAAATAATTTAAGTTCTCACAAATGGTTACCCATCTCTTTTTATTGGACGTTTAGATATGGAAGTACTTTACCTCCATTGTTACCAACTTCACTGGGCAAATGTTACTCGTTGCGCCCGTTAAAATACATGTAGTTAGGGGCAGTAACATTTTTCCAAGGTTGATTTAAAAAGTGCTCACTTTATCGTGAACAGCCTTTATCGCCTGTTCACATGTCATCGTAGACCCGACGTCTGGCGGTACAGGCGTAACCCTCGCCCAGTCGCCCACTATTCTTTGTGATGTTGTTGTTCTCGTTTATACATGGAAGCAGAAACACACGCTTTCTCTCTGAAGCAGATTCTGAACGAGGCCAATGAAATCTTTCAGGCCCACTTTAATTTAGCATCTGAGGGTGTCGCAAACAAGGAAATGTTATGACGTGTGCTGCACTTCAAGTCGACACAGCACTTGGTACGTAGTCACGACCAGTGAGTAGGGATTGAAACATTTCGTGAATCAATTTCGGGACAAGCCAGACCTCAAAACATGTGTGAATACTTGCAAGGAAGGTAGCACCGAATCCTGTCTCACAGAACAGAGAGCTAAGGCTTGGAAATACACAGAGCCGTGGAGTCTAGCCAACACTGAGAAATATATTTTGTTGGATCAAACAAACTTGGCTTGGCGCAACCAAATTAATTGTATGTATAGGGGTAATTAATTATATGTATTTGTTGAAACCAAATTATTTTGTGGTTTTTATGGGGCTGCCCCAAACTAAGATTTGGTACGTTCAACTAAAATTGTTGTTCTGCTTCGCGTACGTTAAACAGATTCGGTTAATATAAATTACAGAGACTCGAACCCAGATCGCTAGCGCCCAAGTGCTACGTTATAGCAATCTCAGCTGAAGTGACTACTATTCGAATTGAAATGTTTTTCAAATGCGTACTTTTCAAGACTGGATAACGCGCGTAAATAAATATTTAAAATTTCACAACTTTACTGTTTAGTTTCCTGTTGATCCTGTATTATTTGGATGTTTACGCCATTATTAAGAATTAGCAGTCGAGTAATACTTCGTTAGCATGATATTTAGCACTTTGAATCGATCTAGCAACTTCTCTTGGGAAGGAAATGGTGGATAGCCCATAGAAAAAAAGAAGAAAGTAAGACATTTTTTTTAAACAATTTTTTTTTTATTATGCAGTAATCCTAAGAAAAGCTTAATCCAGTACCTATTTACATCCCTGATCATCATTCGCTCTAGCCACTGTGGCCCCATCTGATATATATCTATCCTCTGAGCCACTACGGCCCCACTTGATATAGTTCTATCCATTAAACCACTACGGCCCCACTTGGAATAACTCTAGCCACTGGCCCACTATGGCTCTTGGGAAGGAAAGGAGGACAGCCCATAGACAAAAAAGATAGGAGAAATGACAGAACCTTCTTTTAACAATTCTTTTTGTTTATGCAGTAATCAATCCTAAGAAAAGCTTAATACAGTATCTATGTACAATCCCTGATCATCATTTTTTCCCGGAACCGTTTGAGATATCTCTATGAAACAAAGACTAAGTTGGTCCTGGGGTTATTATCAATAGACTGTGTAAATTTCGTGTCAATACGTTCAGTGGTTTTTGAGTTAAATCCGGTCGGACAGACAGACATAAAAAAAAAAAAAAAAAAAAAAAAAACATTAGCTATGGCTTAGTTAGCAATTATACTATATAAAGTTATAAAAAAATTAAAATTTGAAAATCACAGACAGACGCTTCTATTTTATTTAGTAGTATAGATAAATGGATACAATAACAAACACTGTCACCATCCTAAATGTCACAAAAAATACAAATAAACTCTCGAGCTGTATTTTCGAACGAAGGCAGTGAGATGAGTGGCCGACATATACGTGCAGCTGATTCAACTAAATTTTTTGTTGACAAACTAATTTATTTTGAGACAGAGGTTTTGTTTATTAGAGCATGTACTTTGCTAGATGAACAAAATTAATTTTGTTGCTTTTCAAGTTTTGTTTACTCAACAAAATATTTAGTTGGGAAACTAAACAATTTTTGAACTTATACAAAAAAAAAAAAAAAAGCATTTTAGTGGGATGGGCCAAACCTTTCTCTCGGAGCGCAGGTCGTTCAAAATGCAACATTTTCCTGTCCCTACCAGAATTCTGTAAACATTGTGTTCGGCTATATTATTATGAACCTAAACCAGTGGCATGTGGTGAAGTGTCGCAAGGTAAGCTGGTGCTTTCTCAGTGCTGTACACACTCGGCAGCAGCCAGTAACCAGAGTAGAGCCGGGAGAAACAGAATGTACAGCAGCCACTGACGAGAAAGCGGTGAGGTAGCCATTACAAACGTTCTGTGACGTCAACTGTACTACTGCCTTAGAGTGTGTAAACTAGTAAACGATAAGGTATAGCACAGAGCAAAACACAGCTTACCTTGCAACAGTTCACCACACGCCGCTGACCTAGACCAACAACACGATTTACGCATCAGTTAACCGCAGGGCAGATCATTGGGCATTGAGTCTCGCAGAGTATGGTAGCGGTTAAAAATAACCTCCATGTGTAAACAATTTTGTATACTGGGTTTGAATGGATTAATGGAGCCGTCCGTCCTTCCTGAGTGACATAACTGTATTTCCCTACCAAAGATGGAAATGAGACGGAGTGAAGTAAATCAATGGCGCAACAATGATGTAGAAATGGAGGGGAAAATGGGAGCACCTAAGAAAACTCCCAAGCTAACCACAAGATATTGTCACCTAATAAATTCCTGATCTACTAATGCCTGGATTCGAAGCGGAGACCTTATAAATGGAAGGCTAGCTGTTCATCACAGGGTCAACATCAAGAACGATCAACTAAGAAATGATAAAATAATATATCTGTATTTAGTTTTTAAGGTAAGCAGCATCTAAACATCAGAACCAATGTCAATAAATTATGTAAGTTTTTTCCAGTTCTAAGTGTTGCAGGGACGATACAAAATTGATGAAGACCGACCGACTTCTTGATAGTAAAATGTGTGCTCTACTACAGTAATTACAGTTACACAAAAAAAGTACAAACAAGACTACAACATACATTTTTGTTGATATTACAGAATAAGTACAGACATTACCTGTGGGATAGAGAAATAATTAAAATGTGCCAACGAAAGCCTAATTTCTGGAGAGCTATGGTCACAGATATTCGTTTCCTACAGCTATGTACTTTGTCAGTGAAAAATAGATCCGAAAGTCTAAACAACAGTAAAAAAATACATATATAAAATCAATTTTTGAATGCTACTGTTGTACAGGACAAAATGCATCAGCAGCGGGCAGTTAATGTGAGCACTGTCTGTGTACGTGACTCTAAACCGGTATTTCTGTAATTGTAGTCTGCAGACTACTGGTGTTATGTCGCTAGAATGGTCTGTGAAACCTTATGAATACACCCATAAGATGTTTCCAATGATATGAGATGCCTAGCTCTCAGTCTCGACAGTTAGGTTTGTTACTCTCTGTTTAATGTTTTATTCTGTTTTTCACATTTTTCTTTTATGTTTCAAAATATAATAAAATAGTTTGACTTTTACTAAGTTATTCTACTTTTTCTACAGTAAAATAACATTAGTATGCAAGACTTTTGATGATAGATCAATCCAACAAGTTATTAAATGACGATGTTAAAATTTTGATTCTTTAATTAAAGAGGTTGTCAAGGCAGATGGGCCGTGTTAGACGGACACAGTGCATCTAGTGGGCCGTGATAAAGGTAAGTTTGAGAACCAGTGCTGTAAACTATAACTTAATCCTTGTGGAAGAACGAAGAAGTTATTTTTACAGAGGACGGGGTATAACAAGTAACACGCATGTATATCTCGTAGGGACAGACCTGCTCGAAGGCAGGTCTAGGCAAGCTGGCTGAACGTATTGTGGATTACCTACCTTTTCCCTCGTCTATCCCATAACCGCCCCGTGACATATGATACTCCGGTTATATAAATTGCGTGAGGGTCGGACAAAAAAAAAAAAACATTAGGGAGTACGTAGATGGGCGAAGAAGGAAGAATAACGGGCGAGGAAAAAGTAACAAAAAAAGATTGTTTGCTTCTGACAAACTTTATCTCGACCTGCAGAGCTATTTGGGGTGACACTGGTCTTTCCTTCACACTTATCTGATTCGGTAGAAACACAAACAAAATAGGGTCCCATTAAACACCTTCCACGTGTTTTCATGTAAATAACATGGCGTGAGAGATCTTGAAAATAGGCATACAAAGGAAAAAAAAAAAAAAGATACTGGTTCTGTTTCCTTCGGGGCCGCATCAAGAGTTGCTGATGCGTAACATTGCGCCAAAATGGATACAGTTGCTTTTGCTTCATAGTAAAGTATACACTATTTTTTGTATATTAATAAACCTATTTTAACATTGATATTGAACCTTCTTTGGTACAATTTAATAGCGAATTTTCTTGCAATAAAATAAAATGCTACTACTTTATTAAGTGTGTTAAATGAAGTCTTATTAGTTAGCAAACAAACGGAGATGCGTTGGCTGGTTAAAAATAATTTATACGTAACGGTATTACATTTGATATAAATTCGTATCGTTTACAGTCTTTCGTGGATTTTTTTTTTTTACCATGTCTGAGCAAAAGAGTTTGCGGTACTAATGAAACAATGCTTCCCCAAAAGTTTTGTTACTTTCTACTTAAGAATTTATTTTCCATGGGAAAATAAATATGATGTCTGGGTGGCATATACAGTTTGTTAATAATAATAATAATAATAATAATAATAATAATAATAATAATGAGGGCTGCTTGGTGCATGTTACCAAAGTAAACATTACATTTTAAAAATATTTATTTCCGTTACCTGGACAACGGTATTGATTTCGATAAAATATCGTTGAAATATATCAACAGTTTTTATCGATATATCGTTCATATAATATGTGATTAATCATTATTCTTTTTGAAATCTGAAAAGTTGGCAATTATTAACGAAAGCAAACCTAAATGGAAACCAGACAGGTGCCCTACCTCAAATGATAATTTCTTATCCAGCACATAGCGTAGCTACGTGTATGGGTCATCAATAGTTTTTCCGACACTGTCTATTAATACAATAACTGCATTCACTATCTTGGTGTAACAATGGACATTACAATGACGATTCTGTGATGTATCATATTTGGAGACAAAAATTTCTAAGTTAATTATTGTGTTACTATAGATGTATGTGAACATAGTTGTAGTGATATTCTATGTTTCATGTAAGTACAACCGGACATGTTTATAGTGCCTTTGACCAATACGTAGAGCATGTATGTTGCCATGTTGGTAAAAAAAATACAAAAATAGTAATGAAATCTGGAATTTGTAACTCTACACTTTGATTATTATATTTCGGTTTGAATAATATTTTAAGAAGGATATATCTCTTTCAAGAGATTTACACCACTGACTATCAAATCTATATTTGCTACATATATTAAAGTTTGTATACAATACATGTAAGTAGTTTTCAACAATTAGGCCTACCTTGTTTAAAAATTGTAACTGAAAACTGCCCATAAACATTGTTGACTTTACGGCAGCAAAACAGCTGATAGCTGTGGTGGAGAAACACTTACTTCTAAAAACAACAATTACACAACATGTATTGTACATTTCTGGAACTCAAAATTTACCACACATATATGAAGCAGAGTACAGTTGTTAACAGGATTTCCTTGTAGAATTCTCGTAAGGAATGTTGTGTAAAAGGATACTACAATACAAGCTTGTCCAGAAATGTCCCAGTTATTGTAACATGTTTACCTCAATTCTTTGCTGATCTTCACAGCCCAAACTACTTTGCTGATTTTTGATTATGTCAAATGAACACACAATCGCATCATTTGAGAATTTGGAAGGTCCCAAAAATACGATAGAAGCATCTCTAAAACTTCATAATAATTACAACATAATTTGAGGTTTGTGTATTTATGTTATGGTTATCCGTTATTAGTTTTTCTCAAGCCTTGCATAGGCCTACATACTAAAACCTGTTACACTGAAAGAACTGACAGACCTAGGCTACACCAGTATTACAGGTATTATTTAAGGTTATTCGTAAATTCGAAGGAATCCTGTAGTGTTCAGCAGCTACAAAAACCACATATTTCATAAATTCGAAATATTAGCCTCTTTTTTTTTTTTAATTTATTTGACATTTTCCTTGATCAGTGCTTCTTAATTAACAATAGTGGCTATAGGCCAAGTGACTAAGCCAGGCCTTAAAGTTACATACAACTAAAAGAAAAAGTTGCAAGTTATCACTACTAATACTGTCGTCGCTAATTGTGAATGCAATAACCGTATTCTAAATGGTAATTTTCTGGTGGTGCGGGGATAATCACTTATTCATTCCAACAAAATATGACTCTACAGCAACAACTTATGATTACGGACACTATACGCTATGCTGCAAGATTTTTTTAAAGTATATTTTATGATTTTTAATGGTTATGTTTCAATAAAGTCCTTTTTCTGGGCGTGCTAGAAACGTTACACACAGAAACAATGACGCCCCAACTATCTTAGCATTATTTTAGTGTTATTTTGAGTTAGTAAATTCAGACGTGCAAATAAGTTTAGGTTAAGTTTAGCTGTTATGCATTGAGACATTATAAGAAAATAGACAGTTATACGTGTTTTCCAGGTATTAAAATTACGTTTTCTGTGATTTTACTGTTTACAGGATATAATTTTATTTGCGCCCTCTTCAACTCCAGGAATTAAGTTGTGTGAAGAACCTACGAAGGCAAGATGTATACAATTTTTTTTTTTTTACACGTTTGCCACACAAGTCAAACAATGGCAATACCTTTACATATGCACGTTTAACGTAATATACAATACCTAAACAGATATAAACTGATACATTTAAGCCTCGTGTTCCTACATTCTGACATGCATTAAGAATTCCTAGGACGAGAAAGATGTGCTAAATATTACGTGGGGAGTAACTAACTGTACATATTATTAGTAACTTACTTTTATAAGGTGTCCGGGATTTGATTTGAATAACCACTATTTCTTCTATCTTCTAAAACACCACAAACACCAGACAAAACGGCTAACACATATTTTCGTACAGTGGATATAAGACATGCGAATATCGACGAAAGCACCAATCATATTACCTGCTACACATGCGTGTTGCTGAGTAAACCCTAACGCGCCTGAACGTACCGTCCGTGACTGTATGATAGTAATAATTCCAAACATGTTTGGTACTTTCCACACACATTACACATTTTCAGAAACAGTTGTAGGAATCGTGAAATAAATTAATGGGGATTTCCTTTTACCAAACACATGTTTTCCTCATTTCTATTTCCCGGTTAGGTAAAATTCGAAATAATTTTTTACAGATGTGATTCAGTTGACTGTAAGCTACCTTAATTTTAAGAGTTTTTCCGAATCGAATCCTGGCGTAAGTCACTAGTAGTAGGAACGTGTCGATTCTAAAACAAAGAGAGGCTGCCATTTTTATATTAAAAGGTTAAATTGATTGAAAGGGTTAATAAAATTGATTGAAAGCGTTAATCCTTAATCAGATTGAATTTTTTTAATCCGATCATTTTTTTGTTTGAATTGATAAATGTATACTTTGTTGCAAGACTGCATTAAAGACCAAATTTATTATTTTCGTTCTTTATTTTTTTGTGGGTTGGAAAGCAACTGTGGTACATCCTCTCCGTTGGAGCTCTGGCACTTGACTTGAGGTGTGGCGTGTTGGGGACAGGGTATGTGTGTGTGTGTGTATATATATATATATATATATATATATATATATATATATATATATATATATATATATATATATATATATATATATATATATATATGTGTGTGTGTATATGTGTGTGTATGTGTGTGTGTGCGCTGAGTTTTGTGCAAGAGTGGCATAAGTGTTAATTTCTTGGGTTTGGAGTGGGAAATTGCTCGTAGACGGTGTTAGGAGATAGGCGACTTTGAAAGATATTATTATTCCGAATGAATAACAGAGCTAACATAATACACGAAAGAAATTTCAATGAATTAATTAACGAAGCAAAAAATGTCGCAAAGAATTAAACGGCTAACGAACACAATAACAAGGTAATTGAAAAATGACACTAATTGATGCCTCTCGCACGTACCTTACATGATTTTAAAACATGTCAGTTTGGTCGGGAGATGGCTGAAGCAATGACTGCAGTGTATGACAGGCATCTGTCAGGCGACTAAGGATATAGCTACTATGAAAGAGAATGTGAATACGATTTACATGACAAATGAATAAAAAATTATGTTTACAATGCACATAGTAATATAAAATTACACTAGTTGAATTAAAAACATAACGAGAATCGTGGCTGACAATCAGTGATTTTAATATATGTCCACTCGCTTGAAAGGTCGCTGCAGCACTTATTTGGATACACCACTTACGTTAACTGATATAAGCTGAACGAATGTGTTGAGAGCAAACATAACCTACGTCGGCCTATGTTTGATTATAGAGTGAGGTGAAAAATTCGGAAATGAGAGAAAATACAAACTAATGTTTCTAAATAAATTAAACGGCTAACTAACACAAGTAGATGACAATCACTAAATGAATTACAGAACCCAGCTATACTGTTTTTTTTAATAGATGAAATTGAGCCAGGAGCTCTCCCAAAACATATCCATCTGCCTGGGAGGCTGGAGAATGAATGACTATAGTGTATGACGTGCACCCGCTTATTAGCTGTTGAAATTACAGCAAAAATTCTGAATGCGACTGATCAAATGAATTACAGAACCTATTATATTTCCCTACCAAGCTATTATTAACGACTTGATTACACTACATCCTACAACAGACAACGAAATGATAATTTAAAAAAAACTTACCCAGTATTTTTAACGAAAGTATCACTATTGTAAAAAGAATTCACTTTTAACACATATTTCTGTCAAAGCATAATGCTATTCGGCTGGCTTAATCCCGCAACATTTGTAGAAATGTACTATATATTATTTTTAATGCACGAAAGTTTGATCTAAGAAATATTATTAAAAATAACTGATGTACTAAAAATTTTTCCATTAAGTCTGTGAAATTCACGGCACTAGTTATTGAAACGATAATCAAAAATGTTATGTAGTTTCGTCGACCGAGCTCAGAAACGGGGTTTACACGATAAATTCACTATATAGGTTTAACACACTAAAATTAATTTTTCCCGATTAATTAAAATAACTTATAAAATTTTTTGTATTAAAACGTGTATGTAATATTGCTTAAGAGAGGTGAAGCCCGCCCACTGCCATGTCTGGTGAATAGATGCTTCAGAGGAGAGAGGAATGTATACATGTATCCAGGATAATTGTTGGCGTCAAACTCAGATGGCGCCAGACAGCTTGAAGTGTGCACATCGGTCCTGCCTGCAGCCGCCATCCCCCCTCCACTTGTTCAGAAGATGACTTTGTGCAAAAAGAGAGTTTATATCCAAGGTCACAAATCTCTCCAGCCCAGAGTGCATTTTCATCCGAAACGAGGGTTCTTCTCTAAGGCCACGCACTCCCGCTATCGATCCAATGCCGCACTTTGAAAAACCTGTTCATGGCCCCCTCAATGTCATAACGCATTTTCAGAGGACTGCTCTGTCCATGGCTACACACCCCCAACCCCCTACCCTTACACCAGCCCAGAGCGTGTTTTCTACTGGCAGGAGAACTGTATTTTTCCAAGGCCATACACACCCACCCATCTCCCTTCGCCATGCACCCCCTTGTCAGAAAGGTGTCTTTGTCCAGATCAAGGTCTAGCTCCTTGAACTTTCCCTTGGACAGAGAGTTTTGAACTCATCTGAAGTGGTGAGCTGATTGCAAAAATACGCTCTAGCCATGAATTGTGGGCTCTCCCGGAAAATCTGCCCTGTCCGATTCTGTGAGAGGAATAGTTATTCCCCCACCAGCCCTTTCCCTTGACTCGCCATACCTGGAGCTGGTCAACAGCATTCAAACCTTTGTGACATGGAATGTTTGAAAAATTCTCGCATTTCGGGTCTCAGTGTCTGAACATGTATTTCCATCGAATAAACATTTAAGAAATTGTGTTGAAAAATTATTCTCTTAACATTAATAACTATATTGAAATAATAGCAGTAGATTTGTAACTGTATTTACGCAACTGTAATTTATTGTTTCTGACTAACTTTTGCTAACACAATAAATTATTTTTTTACACCTCTTTCACCCAATCCTGCATAGCAAAGTGAAAACTTTTCTAAATCTTTGATGAAATTTTTCCCAAAAGTAATATATTTCATTCTTATTATTATTACCGAATTTAATTCTATGAAGGAAATTATATTATAACAGTTCTTTTCTAACACCGAAACCCAAACTTGTGTGAATGGTCGTCTAAACCCATTCTGGATGTTTAAGGGAACTAGATGAAAGCGATGCTCAGAACACACAATGAACTTCAACCTATATTTAGTCATATCTTACTTGTTCTTCTATCCTCTCTCTACACCATGGTATCCTATTGTTAACACAGGATCAATATTCCCTTTCTTTTGTAATAGACATAGGCTATGGAAAACTTTACACTCTCTCTGCATATAAGTCTTGTTAGAAAAAAATCTAAGTTAAGAAATAAATAAGTTGGAAATATTTGAATGATTTTAAAGAAATGTATAATTAAAATGGTTCAAGCACACAGGATTATCACTCAAATGATAATCCAATAAAAAAAGTTTATTGTTACATAATAAGTACTACATCCATCACCTATCCAGAGATTTATTTAGAAAAATTAAACATCAAATATGATTTAAAAAAAATTATTTTCTATCATAATTTTACAATCATTGTATTGCGAAATTTTAATATTTTTATTCTTAACCCAGGAGTCTTGTGCTTTTGAGAAACCCCTCCATCAAACCAAGGACATATCTTCTTTTGTTTCAATTATTTATCAATCAAATATTCAATTGGAGAACTAACTTTTTTCAGTTAATGTTCGTAAAAACCAACTTCTATGGGCTGTCCATCATAGATTTCCAAGTAATACCCTCTGGGATGTGTTTGTCTAATTGAAATAATTTTAAATATTTCATAAGACTAATTAGACATACATTTTTCTCAAAGATTCCTTTCTACTTCGAGATACGTATATATTGGCCAACTTTGAACTTTTGTTTTCTCTCATCGATGATTTTATCATTATTATAAATTGTTTTCACTAAACTATTATCCGTAACTTCTTTGGGTGCCATCTTGAAAGTTCTGTATCTGGAATTATAAAATTTAACCATTTCAGGTAAAATATCAACTCATTTGTAAGTCCATTTTGACATGAAATGTTTATATATTGACTGCTTAATTGATTTGTTAAATCATTCCGCAACAATGGCTTTAACTTCCGAATATGTTGTGTAGTGAATCATACAATAATATGTCATTAGTTTCTGCAATGGCACAGAAAACATTTGGTTCCTCTGTCGGTTTGGAGAGAATTTGGGTTTCTCTCATGCAAAACGATCTTCATTGCATCGCTAACATGTTCCCCAGTTTTGTTTTCAAAGGTATACCCCAACAACGTTTCGAATAAATGTCTATTATGGTTAAAATATACTTGTATCCTTTATTGTATTTGGAAAGCTATGTCATTTCACACAAATCGGCTTGAAAAAGATCATTTAGCCCTTTAGTAATAACTTTACTTCTGGGATATCTTATCCTTGCAGGGGCATCAAGCTCTTCAGGAATATTACCAAACTTCATTTCTTCTTTCAGCTCTTCAATAATAGAAACAATTTCATTCATATATGATATATTACCAGTTTCTTTAGAAGCTATGAGAAATTTTAATCTATCAACCAATTCATTAGGATTGTTCCAATATACAGATGAAAACTGGTTGTCAATTTCATCTTTATATACTCCACTTCCTACTATATCTCTTACGAAATTGAGGTTTGGGTGGTTTTAATCTCCTAAACGCTTATTCACGTTCATGCGACGAACAATTTCTTTATATTTCTGCAAATCGGTGGCAGAGCATCCATTTGGAAAGTTTTAAACAACAATTCAAACAATCCTTGACTCACATAAGTTAAATAATCACCTATTTTAATTTTATTATCAAGCAAAAATTATATTACTGAATCTCAAAAGAACCAGATGTTTTCATGTCGATAAACACCAAATGTTGTATCGTGTAGAGGTAATGTATGTTTTTAAACTAAATAACAATATGTTAAATGAGAAAGTGTTTTTTTTTGTTAAAGGTTATTCTTCTGATTTAATTTCCAGCACTGTTTCTTTAGGTTTATTCAACACAGAATGCAATGCATTCATTCTACTCGTAACAGGTTTAAATATTTCTTTGTTTAAAACATCGTGTTCCATTTGGGCTCACTTAGCTTGTAAATATTTCTCCTTCACAGCAGATATAACGATATGGAATTCCGAATCAGAGGCAGACATGTTTTGATTTTATTACAGTAAATTCAAACTATTTATATATGAATTAAGTTGTTGGTTTTTTAACTGTTGCAATAGATAAAATATTATGGGCTTTTTCAATCTTATCAACTTTACTCAAAACAACATGTAATTTAGCTATAGTCTTGATTCTCAAATCAGTAATAAAATAATTTGTTCCTGTTTCCAATTCATTATTTTGTTTTCTCAGGTCTGTTTGCATAACTAAAGTAAATTTTTTATTAACTAATTAATCTCTTATATTTTATGTTATTTATTCCATTCATGTTTCAAAGAATTTTATAATGGTAACGTTTACCACTTTATTTATCACATCTCTTAAATTATCTTGTATTTCTGCAAGTTGTGTTGTAAAAATTATGTTTGTCATATCATTAAAGTCCTTACTAAAACCATTTAAAAGTTCTTTTATAAATTCATTACCCTGCAAATCATTACCAATATAGGTCTAAATGATTGCAAAATTACACTTGTGTATTTATAAATATTATCAATCAAATCAATTAACTTTATTAATTTCTCTTAAATGTCATTTGATAGCGATTTAAATACGTTTAGCATAATGGTGTTGAAATCTTCGCCATAATGTTTATTTACCACATCAGTATCTTTCACAGCCATAACCATATTATGTAATATATGTTCATCCAAATCATGAATCCCATCGCGATTTTTTTAAAATAACTATTGTAATGATTGTGTTTTATACCACTATGTCCAAACTTTGAAATACTCATTATTCATCGCCTGGCAGTAAAAAACTGCCAAAACCAGACCTATATCTGCCTTTATATAAGGGAAGCATTGGTATAATCACTAAGGGAAGCATCGGTATAATCACTAAAAAACCGTAGTTGTCTTTCAAACTGTAATAACACTTATCTTTAAAATCTGTAAAGTTCATATCGCCTAAAACATGATCATTTAAAATATGTTGTTGGTTCATATTATCCATTTTTAACACCATTACAATATATTCGAATTATAATGCAAATTATGTTTTGGTAAACATGGGTAACTTTGCAATAGATAAAAACATATCGACCAAAACTATAATATTATTGTATTTCACCCTGAGGTTCGCACCACACATTGTCAAAAATAAATAAGGAACTGGACAATGCTCCATTCGGAGGCACGATAACTTCTTTATTTGTAAAAGGGAAACTATGCATTCCTTCAATTAATGACAAAATGGTCTCTGATCCTTGATGATTCTTTAAGTTATTTTGTTTTAGAAAACACATATACATTTTCAAATTTAAATCCGTTTGTATGTTCCAACAGCGACATAATAACACAAGTTTTTCCATATGAAGAAGCTTATTATAGGTAGTATATTTGATGGTAAAAGAATGCCATGTGTCTGTTCAATTGTGTTTCTTTTGTATTTACAATTACCAGCTGATGTATATTTTGTTTTATAACCATGATTTCTAGATAATTAGACAGTATAGCGAAATGTATCATAATGTAACATAATGTAACTTAACACAATGTTCTAAAATAAAAACTATAAATAGAAGTCTATATATAAATTTGCATTCAGTTGAAAATAATGGCTCATACTAAATGTATCAAAAAAGGAAGCAGTGTATTGAATACGTTGATTATTAAATTACCATTTCAATCACATTTATCAAAATACAAATATTGTGGACCAGGTACTAAACTTTCAAAATGTCTGGCACAGAATGATTAAGTAATAAACTCTCTGGACAACACATGTAAAGAACACTATATAGTATATGATCGAACAAACAATTTGCAAGAAAAACATTTGGTGGAAACAATTTTAGCCGATAAAGCAGCATATATAAAGAAGAATCCATCTACAGGTGAAAAGCTAGATGAATGGGTTGTTGAAAAAGTCATGTGTGCAAAGGTGAAAAGAGGAATGGGCATAACATGTAAAACCAAACAAAAAACAAAGGAGGAATCATTCATTGCTATTTCCAGCATTAACAGTTACAGCACTTGGACCAATCCTCAGAGGAGCATCGGCAATGGGTAGAGCAGCTAGATCAAAAGGTAAAGGAATGTATTTGAAACCCTATAAAGTTGGACAAGGAAAAAATAATTCGAAAAGTGGAAAAAATGTAGAATATCCTTAATAGTCTTCCAAAATGTGCATTAAAAAACAAAGATATTAATGTATGTGTAAAGAAGCTGTATTTTCCCTATTTCCGAGGTGTGTATATGAGGGATGATTTGCAAAAAAAGCAAATCTTCATGAATGTATGATTGTTTATTTAGATTCGAAGCAAAACAGAGCACATTGGGTTGCATTAATTTAAAACTAAAATCAATCATTGTAATATAGCAGTTTTGGTGATTTAGGTCATCCAATTTAAATACGTATTTATTTTTTAAAAACATGTAATTAAGGTACAATTACCAAACAGAACAATTGCCAAATATAATCAATTGTGGTCATTAGTGTTTACATTTTTTTTACTATAAACAGGATTTATAAGTAAGTGTAATTTAAAAAGAATAATAGTTTTATTTTAATTATGTTGATATTAAGTAGACATTTGTCACAATTGCATGCTGTATATTTCCCTGAATTGGAGTTAGATGGGGAATGGCAAATAAGTCTGATTGAATTCATAACCTACAACAGTATACCAAACATTGATATGCATAACCAATCATTTATGGTTAACATTGGTGAAAAAACTTACAAAATTGTGATACTGGTCGGATCTTATGAGTTGGATGACTTAGATACATTCATTAAAGTCGCATTATCCGAAAATGTACATTACCAATTATGTGAAAATCCAAATACATTAACTAGTGCAATATATTGTAATGTCGATATCGTTTTATCAGAAGACAATTCAATTGCAAATATTTTGGGTTACGAACAGAGCGTATATCCATCTAATCAATTGCACGAATCGTCGAAACAGGTTAATATATTCTCGGTAAATGTATGTCATATAAATGTTAATATCATAGGTGGTTCATATTTAAATGGGAAACCGATAAATACATTACATGTATTCATGTGTGCTGTGACTCCAGGATATAAAATAATTGAAAAACCAAATACATTGATATATCTTATAGTAATAGTTTATTGTGTTGATGAAATAGTTGTTCTTCTTACAATAGTGAAACTTTCGTTAAGAATTCTGGGCAACTTTTTTAGAAAAATTATTGTTTCGTCGTCTGTTGCAGGATGTAGTGTAATCAAGTAGTTAAATAATGTCGTTAATAGTAGCTTGGTAGGGAAATAGGTTCTGTAATTCGTTTAGTCAGTCATATTCAGAATTTTGCCATACTTAAACTGAGTTGCCTATGGGCAACGCTCCACATATATAACAGCTTATAAGCCGGCGCACATCATACACTACAGTCATTCATTCACCAGTCTCCCAGGCGGATGGGTCTGTTTTGGGAGAGCTCCTGGTGCAATTTCATTTATTAAAAAAATACAAAATAGTTGGGTTCCATAATTCGTTTAGTGATTGTCATGTACTTGTGTTCGTTAGCTGTTTAATTTATTTGGAAACATTTGTTTTGTATTTTCGCTCATTTCCGAGTTTTTCGCCTCAGTCTATAAACAAACGTAGGCCGACAGGTTGTGTTTGCTCTCAACACCTCATTTAGCTTATAAGTTGACGTAAGTGGTATATCCAAGTTAGTGCTTGCAGCGACCGCCCAAGCAAATGGACGTATATTAAAATCACTGATTGTTAACTGCGATTCTCGTTATGTGTTTTTAGTTCAATTTATATATCAGTACGTACATTGTAAACATAATTTTTTATCCATTTGTCACATAAATCATATCCACATCTCTTTCCGAGTAGGTATATCCTTAGTCGACTGTCAGACGCCGACCACACTCCACGTATCTAATAGCTTATAAGTTGGTGCATGTTATACACTGCATTCATTGTGTCATCCATCTCCCAACAAAATGGATGTGTTTTAAAATCATGTAAGCTACATGTGAGAGGCGTCAAGTAGTGTAATTTTTCAATTACCTTGTTATTGTGTTCGTTAGCCATTTAATTTATAGGGGCATATTTTGATTCGTCAATTAATTCATTTCATACTGGAGACTCATGTAATTGTCATCGTTTAGCACTTGTCGACACCAGATTATTCGCATAGTTAAAATCCTCTCTCATGTTATTTATTCATAATTAGAACACGTTTGAAATATATTTCGTTTAAACACTCCGAATTTTCTCTAGTGTATTACATCAGCGCTATTATTCATTCGGAATAGTTGTATCTTTCAAATTCGCCTATCTCCCAACACCGTCTATGAGCATTTTCCCACTCCAAACCCACTCTTGCACAAAACTCAGAAGCTCTAAATCCTGTCCCCAACACGCCACACGTAAGTAGAGTGCCAGAGCTCCAACAGTGAGGACATATCACAGCTGCTCCCGAACCCACAAAAAGAACGAAAATAATACATTTGGCCCTTAGTACACTCTTACACCAAACTATGCACATATCAATTAACACACAAAAAGATTTGATCGGATTAAAATAATTTTAATAAGAATAAAATTGGATTAAAAATTTCGTTCGGATTAAATCGGATTAAGGATTAACCCATTTAAAGCAATTTGAGTAACTCTTTCAACGAATATAACCCTTTTATATGAAAAAAAAGTTTCATCCGCTTTGAGTTAGAATCTACACGTCCCTACTACTTTCACTTGTTTATTTTAATTGTCTTGGTAGTGTTTCACATGTATTTGGTTTCATCTCTAATGATATTGTCGCAAATGAGGCGTTAACGCCTACATAACTTCTAAGCTTTTAAGAACTTTAATGAAGTGCTTATATCAAAGTTTCTTGAACTATTCAGATCAAATACCAGAAGTCAGTCTTTAATACTTTGTCCTGTGATATTTCCGGAACGCTAACGCGACTCATAAATATTTTCCAACAACTATGTAATAGTGGCGAAGATGTACTGTAAACGCCTCGTAGCCGAATCAGTACCGATTCCTGGTGGTGTAGTGCTTAGACTACTCGCCTCCCACCAAGGCGAACCGGGTTCGATTCCCGTATTTTCGCATGTGGTAATCGTGTCGAACTATGCCACTGGCCTGCTGTTTTTCTCGGGGGCCTCCCGTTCCCCCCGCCCTTTCATTCGCCCTCATCGGTTCTCGAGACCTCGATGTTAAGAACCGCCCAAATCTCTTTACGCACTGAGTCACTGGAGCTGAAGTAAGCCTAAAGTTATAACAGCAGGTCTCCCAGGCTGTTATTGACACATCCCCACGAATTATTAGCATCTCTTTTTTTAAATATAATTCAAGGAAGGGTTGCGCAACATATAAATTCAGGCTAGTAATTTCGTTGAGATTGCCTTCGCACGAGGTCACTAAGACAGCGGTCTTGGCTGTGTCTTTCTCATCTGCAGAATTACCTCCCACTCGGCCTTGCAAGATTGCAGAACGTGGACGTTGCGAAGAACTGCTCATTTACCTTTCCCTGCAGACTTCTAAAGGCTGTTCACGATAAAGTGAGCACTTTTGAAATTAACCTTAGAAAAAAGTCACTGCTCCTGCCTGCATATATCTTAACTGGCGCACTAAGGGACACGCACCCAGTAAAGTTGGTAACGATGTATGAAATATAGTTCCATATCTTAACGTCGAATAAAAAGTGCTAGGCATCCATTTATGATAACTTAAATTATTTATTTCGATATGTATTTTTTTAATGGATCGAACTGTAAAAATGTACACAGTTGTAAAATATTTACTTTCCTAATAATTCTATAGTTTCACTTGACCGACGCTTGAATAAAGTGTTGAGGCCTTTGGCAATGTTAATTTTACATAAGGCGGAATAATACACAACGTGCGTACTAGTAGAGCTTAAGCAGGGCTTTCAAAAGTGCTCATTTTACCGTGAGCAGCTTATACGTGCTCCAATGCCGTCGGAAACGCCTGTTCATCGACGTGATTTCGAACCTGCTCTGCAAAAAAATTGCCAGCTCATTCACGGAAATATTTATAGAAATGTAGAACAGTTAATACACTGCAAACGCTTTCCATAGTGGCGAGCAGAGGAATCGCAACTGTCATAAAAAAAAAATTATTGTTTTCGGGTGTAGTTTGGACAGTCACGCCATTTAAACGGCAGAAAGTAGCACAAGCCAAATCTAAGAATAAGCAATATTTCAAAAAAATCAAACATTACTAGAATTAGTTATGCGCCCATCATTGTTTTGAAAACAGCATCCTTATAGCGACTAGTTTTAGAAGGTGTGAAGGGCGAATGGTATACTTATGGGGGTTATTAACTATTGTAAACATTTTAAAATCCCCGCTTCTATACTAAATTCTGTAAATCTCTAACATTCAATTTTTTTTGTACGCAGTAAAACATCCGCCTTAGAAAAAATTAAATGCCTCCCCCTAAGTAAATCAGAAATTCAGAAAATAAAATTACAATTTTACAAACAGTATCCAATAATTCACGGGAATTTTTGTAAAATTTACGTTAAGGCAGTTATTAAAAAAAAAGGAGTGTAGCTAATTTTACGAAGATATGTGGATATCTATTACTAGTGCTTTTACGTAATTTCATGGAATTTTTCTAACTGTGTAGATGCTCCCACCTTAAAGACAACAAAGAGTGCTTAAGAGCACAGATTTTAAATGACCGCTTTCCCCTCGAATTACAGCGGCACACGCCTGAAAAATGGCGTCACTAACCAAGCAGCACATCGAAGAGCCGTTCGTCAATCAGCGCCTCTTAACATACTTGCAGCCTGCAGCCCAACCAATAGTGGACTTCTTGCAGCATGCAGTAGCCAATCAGACAACAGGCACGTTCCAATATACTCGCGCATCCAATCAGAGTATGGGTACATCCACATCAAAGGAAACGCCATGCCATATTGTCTTCTGTATTCGTATGGCTTCGATTTTCAGACACGAACAATGCAGAACATACCTGAAGCGTACTGTTACAATTTCTGTCTCTATAAATTAAGTGGGCTAAACCAAATTTGTTAAGGGATGGAGGTATTAATAAAATAAAATAATTAATTATAATTTTCAAATTTTATTTACAATAACTACACAAATTTTCTCTCAACTTAACTTCTCAGAAGAAATGGATATCACAAACTGTTCACAATTGTCACCAATCAATAAAATTTATAATTACGACAAAGAAATCAACGGAATTTAATAATTAAAGATCATTCCCAATAGACAGTGTATCAAGCTATGCAATTAATTTATCATTTATGCATCCATATTTGATAGTTCAAATATTTACAATAAAATCCGTATTACACTTCTATTCAGTCCCACCTCAGTTCAATCCATGTCCCACCAGTCGCAATGTTCTAAAGTCCTCCAAGTGTCCTCAAGCACAGTAGGCTTCACTCGTCGGTTTAACACCCTCTCGTCCATTCATGCCACGAACACCTCGCCCGCCGTCGTCCCGCAATCTCCTTCCGTCATCCACACCCAACTTCGCTCGCGCACACTCGGCCAGATGGCCTCCACCAAAGACTGCCGGCCGCTGGGCTGCGGCAGTGTGTGTGTGTGTATATATATATATGTATGTGTATATATATATACACATACATATATGGACGATATATATGTATGTGTGTATATATATATACACACATACATATATATCGTCCAGGCCACCACCCAGAATCTTCCCCAACTCCAACTCGCGAGTTGCTCCTAGGAGGGCCGGGGCACCAGCCAGTCCCACCAGAACATTCTTGCGTCGTCGCTAAACTATCGGAAACTCTAGCAGGCGAGAGGAGGTCTGTGACGCCAACAAGTCTCGCCGCTGCCGGTATTCACGGGATTCCAGAAGGGACGAAACAGGCCGCGAGCGCATTGTTCCAGTAAGCGGGAGGTCGAGGTGGGTCACCTCCCACGGCGCCAGATAGCCGAGCGGGACAGCTGCAGCACTTAACAGTATAAAATCCCATCTTCACAATACTACGTCGGCAAACTACTTACGGAGTGCCAATTCGTTGATTCTTTTTCATACTCCGCTACAGTAAACCTTCTATATACACAGTGAAACACGCACATAAAGAAAATAAAACTATTTTTTTCGTATAACCTCGTGCTATAAACCGCAAATATAGCAAGCGCACCAACACGACTTGAAACTAAGCAGACGCGTAAAGGTGTGGTAAGTGAGTAGTTCGAATTACTGGTTGTTAACTTTTCGATTCGTGTTCAAATTCCACTACAGGACAAAATATTGAAACTCTTTTAATTTCTCTGTCATATACAGTGAACTATATTACGAGAATAATTCTTTCCTTGCTCCTGTTTATAAACCTGAATAAAAAAAATCACAATCACTCTAACATGACTAGAAACTAAGAGAGTACGTGAATAATCCTACATGAATCTCATATTTACATTAGTTTTTCTGAAAGCGTGGAAGATGAGTGGACAGGTGAATGGATGGTTGTTGTTGGACTGAGAATCATTTATTTTCTTCGTGTTTAAATGCTACCACCAGACATTTTTTAATAGTCATGTTTATACACAATGAAGCACCCACATAACGGAAGTGAAACTTTTTTTGCTACGCCTTTGTTTAAAGAGCAGATAAAGAAAGAAAATGAACTTGCAAGTTTGTGGCCATGTTCCGTGAATTTAAGTGGAATTTACGGAGAGGACGTTATTGAAAAGAACAAAGAAACCGTAATTTAACGCAGATGTCTGGATAAATATTAACCGGTATTTTCCGTCATTTTACGGGCTTTTTTCTAACATTGCGCATACATCAAAGGAACCGCTACGCAATTCAGTCTTTGTCCTTGTCTACTTTGTGCCAGTATAGTAGCCGGCAGTTATCTGGGAGCGTACCAGCGCCTGGAAGAGGGGTCGCCTGAGAAAGAGGAAAAAACGGGAGAAAAGGGAAAGGGGACACCGCTCAAGCCTATGGAGTCCACGCACCCAGATACCTGCCGGACACTGTTTGTCGGCAACCACAGCCACAAGGGAATATCGCCAACTCCGTGCGTGATTGAGTTTTACGCTTGCAATATTTTTATGCCGGCAGGCCAAGTTTAACGGCGCTGTATCTACGAGCGTGCGATCTTGAAAATCCAATCTCGTCAAGGGGGGAATTTTATCTGCTACCTGTCTGCTTGTGGCCGCCAACACCACCGTATATGGAGTTCCGAAGGTCATGTAGAATATAATCGGCAATGGCTGGACACATGGGAAATTCACTAGATACTTCTGCCAAGCTAGATCCGTATTCGTTTTGACCTCGAGTTAGGTCAAGAAGTAAAGCACACTGCAAAATTTCTGCGCATGGAGTAAACGGACTTCGCCTATATTTCTCAGGAGTCTATTTTTTACATGTTTTATGCCAATAACTGTGTGGATTACAAATGTTGCTAACTTTATATATATATATAAAACTATGGGGCAGTTACTTGAATTTATAATGAAATACGGGAATATTAAAACTAGTTTTACTCAATACATTTGGAAAGTAACGTTTGTTTGCAAACACACCGAAAAGTATCATTAAGATTCAAATCATTTTCCAAACACAAAACCCAAATACTACCACTTCAGAATTGCGCCATTTTCGATTTAATAAAGCCTAGTGATAACACACGCAAAGTCTAGTTTGTAATCCTGGTACGAAAATAAAAAACAAACAAATTTTGTTTGTGTAAACTGACCTTCCAACAGAACACCGAAGAAAAGAAAAAAAAAAAAAAAAAAAAAAAATCAGTATCTCTGTGAATAATTGTATGTTCTGTCCCTTCTGCGTGCTCGACGTAATCACCGAACGACACAGGATTTACTGTTGCAATTGTACGTTTTATTGTACGCGCCAAGGATATCTCTAAATATATATGGGGACTTCAAACGTATCAAGGTCCGATTCGTGTGCACACCCGCCATTCATCGAAGGTTCGGGAATTTATCTCCTGCGATAATAAGGAATTTCTGCTATTACATTAGTTTTCCCATGGGTGTTGTGTGATTGGCTAGTGGTGATTTTATTGTTGTTTTGGGTAAATTACTTGCCATTAACCCATTCAGTCACAGTGTCACATATCTGGCATGTTGCGCAGGAAATGGATTTGATATTGATAGTCTATTCTATACACAACAGGAAAAATGTGTCCAATGAGGAAAAGTTCATCACGAGTAAGAGGTATCATCCGCAGTTGACTTGTTATATACAGGCTGTTCACGGTCAAGTGAGCACTTTTGAAAACCCTCTCATTTTTGGAATAATAGTCAATAAATATATTTTATTGTAGCCTTAGACATTAACTTCCGAGTGCGGTGGAATACACACACTGTGCTTATTACTTTCATTGCAACATTTGTTTTAAACCGTTCTTAAAGTATTAAAATGTGGCTGAAAGGAAAAAGTAACTAGGGTCTCAAAAGTGCTCACTTTACCGTGAACAGCCTATATCCATGTCTTATGTATACCTACAACTGCTACCATTAATGTGAAACACAAGCACGTTATGATTCGTCCCGATACGGTACATTCAGAACGTTATACCACACAGAGTAAATAAGTACATAGAGGCGAAATTGTTTGGCGGTTCCTCTGATGGAAGTGTGCCCATTTTCTGATTGGCCACACGACGCTGGGCTAACGGACCTTGTGTCTGATTGGCAGACGGGGTTCCAACATGTTGCTAGCTAGTGGCACCACGGGACTGGACAATTTTCCGCGTATCCATTTTAGGACACGCTAGACTTAAAAAAAAAAAAAAAAGAAATGTACATTTACGTTAATTTTGCAATTAGATGACAGATTATTAGACACGCCCAGTTGAAATCTGAGGTAGTGACGGGCACGAATGGAAACAAGTTCAGAATAGCGTGCCATATCGCCTGATGATGAAGTGGCTACACACTGAGGCATCAGTCCGTGAAAAGAAAACTGGACCTCGCAAATACATAGGAAGGTTGTGTCTAGCCTACAGGTAGTTTTTCTGTTCGTAGACTGACACCAATCCGGTGACGTGTGCGGATGAAGTCAGCGGAGTAAGTTACTGTTTCACCACTGTACATCAACCGCTTAACGTGTTATCTCGAGCGAGGTGGCGCAGTGGTAACTCACTGGACCCGCATTCGGGAGGACCCGTGTTCGATTCCCGGTCCGGCCATGCTGATTTCTGCTTTCCGTGGTTTTCCGAAACCACGATTCCTTCTCATACCTCCCCACTCTCTCTTCCTTTCGCAACTTGCACCGTCTCTAATGACATCGCTATCGACGAGACGTTAAGCCCACTTACCTACCTCCCTATCGCTCTCGTATGACGTGTTACAAAATAGGTAAACTCAGTGCTGTACGAGGTCGAGATCTTACATCTTTTTCCTGGTTAATGCTATTGGTGACTGCTAGTATTCCAAATTGTTGTTATTGGTCACGGCGGGTGCTCTAGACCAATGGAAATTCTTCACGTAGGTTCAATCATGTAAGTTATCACTAGAGACCCGAGAATTCCGCGGGTTCATTTCTAGATAAGCTGGAATTCACACGCTCGTACGTTCACGTACTTCTGTAATTTGTAGGCGTGTTGTTTGACACCGCCTGGAGATAAATAAGCCAATAACAAACATGTAATAAGTTGTACGCTCTACCACCGCCTTTTACTACCTCAACTATTAACCAATAAACAATTTACATCTGAATTAGATTATATAAGACTGTGAAGTCTAGCCTACAGGTCACTGAACTCGCGAATTTCTCAGTTCTATAGTTATTACAAGGAATTCGTAAGTACTTGTCAGACCAAATATATCCTCTTTTGCAACAACTGGAACGGAAAATTACTGTGTCAGTTAAGGGGCTAAGTACTCCGGGGTCATACCGATAGTAGTATGGTTCCGTTCAAGAAATGTGCACTTTAAATTCGAATCATTTTAAAAACCACTGATTCTCAGTGAAATTCAACTACTCGAATCAGTGAAAATGGCCCCACTTAGACCCCCTTTTCACTGAAACAATTTCACTGATTGAATAAGTGACATAGTCAACTAAGTGCGACAAATTAAATATTGTTTTTATTGAATTTAAAAAAAATAGAATTTTACGCATTTCCTGTAGTCACTGACTATATTGTACAATTTAACATATGTTTTTAAAAAAGAAAAAAACTGCGGTGTGCGTTACCTTATCAGTAGCGCCACGAAACCAACGTTGCCTGCAAAAGGGGAAATATGTGTATTATAATAGGCCTCAATCGAAAAAATTAGCATTTAACTTTAATTTCTTTTCGTTTTTAGTTTGATTGGTATCATTAGGATTGTGAAAACAAATATTACCCTTGAATGCACTCACTTCGCAGCATTTAATGAAGTTTTAACCTTCAAACTGAGCGCTGATTACGTGAAAACGAAGTGAAAGACGTAAAAAACGAAATGAAAAAACTGAACGTTCGTGCTGCCTCACAAAATGCCTATTATGAAAGAAGAAACTCGCCTTTTTAAAACATATGTTTTATGGGTTTTATTAGTTTATGCGTTGTTATTTCATTTGATACTCGTTGTTTGTCTTATCTATCAGTCAAAACACAAATCACTGAAATACAACGAATGAAATGATTGACGAATCATTGGAAAATGTTACTAAATCAATACGTGAACGGAAAATGGCATTTTTTTTCTCACTAATTCATCAGTTAAATTGAATGAAGTGCCTGTTGTGTATATCAGATGATTTTAAGTGATTTAAACAGTGAAATAATCATGCCTGAAACGGTATAGTTATCTGCAAATGAAAAGGTTTATAAAGTCCTGTGTTCGAACCTAAGCAACAGAATCGCTCATGGTTCATCTTCAAGTAGTATTAATGTCCCCACTGTAGACAAAATATTGATGCAGATTCATTTTGAAATGCGCATTTTCAATTCTGAACCCCTTATTAACTTCTACGCATAAAAAGAAGTTAAAGGTGATTGTTATTACGTCAGATATGTACAAAACTACAGGTAAATGTAGGTAGTTATTAGATTCAGTATTCATAATTAATATCTAAATTTTAGTTTTTCGTTGCAAATAAATTCAAAAATAAAGTAAACTTATGTGTACCTCAATATGATCAGGAAACGAAAAATATTATCACAACGAATCCAAAAACAAATTATTGCTGTGTAGAACTTGAAAATTATTATTTTTTCTAATTCACAGTCATTAGAAAAAATATGACCCCAGGATTAATTTGTTTTTTTTAATCACTAGTCTTTTAACTTTCAGTGTTACATAGCATATCATTTTGCAGTTTTAAAAAGTGTTAAATAACCAGTAATGTTATACGTTGTTTACGTTTTAGGCGGTATTATTGGGGCTGTGGTGTTGTAGTGGTTAGACTGCTCGCCTCCCACCAAGGCGAACACGGTTATATTCTCGGCGGGGTAGCCCCAGATTTTCGCATGTGGGATGGTGCCGCTTGTCGGCGGGGTTTTCTCGGGGATTTCCCGCTTCTCCCGGTCTTGCATTCCGACGCTGGCCCACACTCACCTTGCTTCGCCCTCATCGGCTCTCAATACCTCGATGTTAACAGCCCTCCAAATCTCTCCAATCACTCACTTTAGCTGTTATTTTGGGTTCTTATTCGTGTCACCAGTGTCACAGACTTCCTTTGATGTCGTCATGTGCGCAAGGATTCGGGAACGGGTTTCGTGGCTGATGTAGAGCCGCGAATATTTCGCGACTCCAAACGCTCGTTCTTTTCTCCTGCTGTTGTGATTGGACGACAGTTCTTTAGACACGCCCCGTTCAACTGCGAGCCAATAACAAGCCGGCAGCAGTAGTGTGAGCGAGTGTTTAACAATCCCGCACAGAGGCTCACTTTATCACAGCAGCCAATAAAGAAACGATAATGTCTCGAGTGTATAGAGGACTGTCCAGCCTAGTTTGCTGCCAACTTCATCCGCGAAATACTCAGGGCTCTACAGATTAGCTACAGCATGTTGCGAAACGTTCACTAATGACCGGCCTACCTGCTAACTAGTAGGTTACCAGATACTAATTAGCGAACGGCGTTCCACAATGTACACTCTAAACTTAATTCAGTGAGAATTGAGCCAAATCAGTGAAAATTGAGCCAAAGCAGTGAAAACATCGAGAACTGAGCAACTAATAATCAGTGCCGGATAACTAATTAATGAAGTGGGCGAATTTCACTGATTTATTTGTGATTTCCCCACTAAGTGTCAAGGATGTCACTCACTGCTATAAATCACTTGTTCCCACTTAATTTGCTTGGTTCGCTGGTCAGCAGTAGCTTATTGTGACATTCAGTGAAAGATTTTTCATTGATTGATATCACTGATTCGTGTTTAGAGTGTAGGCGGTAAGCGAAGCCATTTTGCTGGCGTGTGCGGTATGAGCGGTTGTTTTTCCTCTGCATCCTTAGTACTCTTTCTCACAGAGTTCAATGTTTTCCCCCTTTCCTTAAAAAAACAAATGTGCTGTAATTGTTTTGTATTGACGTTGTATAGCAAAATTTTTCATTTGTGTATGTGCGTGTTAAATGCCTTAAATATTGTTCCTGTTGTTCTTAATCTATATTTGTGTGATATGCGGAGAAATAAGTGCAATGGAGAAATTCGGACGGCTGTTAACATGGAGGTCCTGAGAGTAGATGAGGTTGGTGTGAGGTGTTCATGGAGCGGCGCCGGAACGATGGCCGGGCGGGGGGGGGGGGGGGGGGTGGCTGGATATCCTCGAGAAAACACGCCAACCAACGGCTTCGTCCGGCACGGTTTCTGCGTTTGAAAGTCCGGGAGCGGACCCCGCCAGGAATCGAACACGGTTCGCCTTGGTGAGGGTCGAGCAGTCTAACCACTACACCATCGCGGCCCCTATGTATAGAAGTGCTGGGCGTCATTTGTCCTCGAGATTTTGACTACGATAAAATACCTTAATAAATACATCTAATTATTAACACTCTGAAGACTATGCCCTAGTCAAGCTCGTGAAACGCTAGTGTAAAGGATCCTTTGTCTTTGAAGACGAAACTCTCTCGGTTATGCTTCCGCGGTCTCGTTAATTTTTATGTCGACTTAACAACAATGCTGTGCAATTTTAGTTTTAATTTTTATAAACAAAAAGTTGAAAAGTCGCTGGGACACAGCCATCCATCTAGTCCATTGGTCAACAGCACGGTAATAACAGCAACTGTGAGTATGGTAAGCACGTTCGGTGTCGTTTGAACCAATAGGACACCGGTAAACCAATAGAACTGGTATTTCAATAGAAGAGTGTTAAAAGCACTTACCTCTAGCTTGTCGTAATTGCCAGTAAATATGTTGAGACCTGAAAGTGTTATTTCTGAAATAACTTTTTAGGGGAATAAACCATAGACTGAATTTAGGCTAGGCTGCTTATTCGTCTTCTGCGCATGAACCCAACACTGCCCTACCGCAAAAGAACACAACTGTCAAAGTCACATGGTCATCAGTGTTGAAAGTGGATGGTTTATATCTTAATTTTTGAATGACAAGCTCTATTATATTAGTAAAATACTACTTATACCAATTCGAATTTAATCTAAATGCATTACAAATTGGTCACAGGAAGTATACATACGTCTCAAAGCAATTGTTTATAAATGAGTTTTCTAACCTAAAATCCAAACCACGCCGTTTTCGCTAGACGTGTTGGCAGAAAAGCAGTTCATTGTTGGGACACGGAGATTAACTGGTATAAACTGCACTCATTAACATCTCTCTGAGCGAACTAAGTGATTCTCTTCTCACTGTGGTCGCAGTCAAGTATCATATGGCAGCGGCTCGGGTGCAGAGCGCAACCTACAGGCCGTTGAACCCGCTAATTTTTTTTTTCCACCCAATCCTCTGGAGATATCCTGCCCGAGGCGCTGATACTATCGTGTAAGAGAGGCGTTTCCTAGTCGGCATTCCGGCGAGTGCATGCGGTCCGTATGTTGCAGCGAGAATTATACGGAGCGCTGGTATACGCGTCTCGCGTGTACGTGCCTTATCTCGCAGCATTCGCTATCGTTCCCCGCTCGTGCAGAAGCAGCGCTGAACGCACACACGAGAACGCGCGAATGAAAAAAAAAAAATAACGTTCCGGGATTCGTCAGTAACCAGGTTGGTAAGTCAAACACCAATTTCAACATGTATGCTACATATTATTTCTCAACTCTTCAGCGCATAGAAAATAATTTTCGGATATCATGCTTCCAGGAATAGTACAAAAGGCTGTTCGCGATAAAGTGAGGACTTTTGAAATCAACATTAGAAAAAAGTCGCTGCTCCTAACTGCATATATTTTAACGGGCGCACTGGGTGACATGCGCACAGTAAATTTTGTAACGGTGACGTGAAAGTAGTTCCATATTTTAACGTCGAATAAAAAGTGTTCGGTAGCCATTTATGATAACTTTAAGTATTTCTTTCGCTTTCTGTTCTTTTTTTAATGCATCAAAGTGTAAATATTAGCAGATTTGTAAAATATTTACTTTTCTAATAATTCCACAGTTTCACTTGACCGACGCATAAATAAAGTGATGAGGCCCATGACAATGTTAAATTTACACAATACCGAAGAATACACAACGTGATTACGAGTATATCTTAAGCAGTGCTTTAAAAATGCTCACTTTCCCGTGAACAGCATATACCGAACTTCTCGAATAAAATATTTGCTTCTTTTTTTAAATGCGAAAGCCGTTAGTAATTGCCTTGAAAACGTCTGTTTCAGTTATAAAATTCCAACCTCACAAATAGATTAATTTTTGCATTAAAAAATAGTACGTAGGTATTATAAGAAAAGCTGGAAAAATTTACCTTTGAGTGAAATTTTGTGACTATAACTATATGTTTAAAATAGAACGCTCATACGGTTACGACAAACTTGATAAAAGGTCTTGCAAAAACATGACTAAATAATGCGTAAACTCTTTTAAATAATTACACTTGCTTCGAATATGTTAGTGATATGATCCTGGCTACTCGGTGCGATGACTGCATTTGGTACAATAGAATAGCTTTGTTTACTGAATCCCCGTGGGTCTGGAAATGCTGGCATTTATAATTATTAATATTTAAACAGTTGTACCAAGACTAACTTTATTTCTCAGTGTGGCATTCTAAATCCATTAAAAAAATATTATGATAGCTTAGTAAAATCATCGCATGCTTGTTAACATTACAAACAGATATAAATGAGCAAACACATTCTGGTAGTTTAAGTGACTATTTTTAATATCTAGGAAAGTTTTGTATTAGCAAGGTACTGTAAGCTCCCCCGGACATATTTCCTGAGTAAGAAGAATAAAAGACGTGTCCACAATAGTATTTATAGTAAGCAAATTCTACTGTAGGCCACTAACATGTAGCTTTCAGGGGCTAATGAAATTAATAAATCCGTCGACAAGACGCACAGAAATTCGTCGTTTTTACTCTCGGAAACTTGTTAAAAATATTCAGTACACAGAAACAAGGAACGTATATTCATCCAGATTTAATTACGTAACTTTGCTCCTCTGTAGTTACGTAACAGTTAAGAGAGCATGCTTGACCCTGAAAAGATATCTGTGATAACGAAAATGCAATTATAAAAGTAATTATTTCTTATCTTTGCATGCTACTGCATGAAATCAGCGTCTATATGTATCGAGCGGATGTCTGCAAAGTGCAGAGATCATACCATTATATTTCATGGACGTATCTTAAGTACACTATTCGTTTCACAAAAACTTATTCAAAGATAATTTTATGTTACTTCCTAAGTGAAAGATTACATCGTCAAATATGTTGTGTTTCTAAGGCAGCTTGCGGTTATTGTAATCTAAGGAAAATGTACAGTACCTTCACCGTACTTCGGAAAGTAAGTTCATGTAGATATAGGCTGTTCACGACAAAGTGAGCACTATTTAAGGCCCTTCTCAATTTTGCTTTTCAGCCAATTTTTGTCTTTCTGGCACCTGTTGGTATAAAATTCGTCATGAAACTAACAAATGCAGTGTATACTTTTCACCATTTTCAAAAGTTAACACCTGAGGCTACAATAAAATACATTTATTTTCTGTTATGCCCGTTGTGAGGGCCTTAAAAAGTGCTCACTTTACCGTGAACGGACTATATTAGCATTCGACGGATTCATAAAACGTGTTATTTCTCCGTATCATAAGCAACTCTTTTCCACGTTGACCATATTAGTAAAGCATTTGGAATGAGTGAGTGAAGAGATTTGAACGAGGTCTTGAGAGCCAATGAGGGTACAGCAGGAGATCCCGAGAAAACCCGCCGACCAACGGCATCGTCCGGAACGATTCCCACATGCGAAAATCCGGAGTGACCCGGCTCTTTATTTTTTACTCTACCAAATTAAGTTAACGCGTTTGGTCATATCGAAGCTAAACATTTATATTTAAAGCAGTGAGGTACATTTTTTTTACTGTATCGTTAGTGTAGAAGTATCTAGCGTGATTTTTTAAAGCAAAGAGAAGGAGCAGCTTCTGGAAAGAAAGCCTTCCTTACTTAAACGAGGAGAAACAGTAAATCACAGTGATTAATTCTTCGGCAGTGCTGATCAAGTCGCTTACGCGATTTACAAACATGGCAGCCAACCGTGAGTTACACGTGGAACAGGTACATGAGCAGCCGGCAAGGTGACTGCAAAGTGATTTTATTTGAAACAATGTACAGCTGTAAATATCACGCGACAAGTATCCGATGTGACGAATGTACAAGAGACCAATTTTCCCGGATAGACGGTCTTGCTTCTGCATGAACGTCTGTGGTCGCTCTCTGCGTTTACAGTAGTTCCTTAGTCCGCGGTCGACTGCAGTGGCCAGTACTAGCGCCGCGTACATCTTGCAAGCTAGAAGAAGTCCGCATGCACGAATACTCGCTCGCCTGACAAAAAGAAGAATCCTGTTGGAAGGTATTCAAGTTCTGTGAACGCGCAGTAGTGGCTCGAGAATGTCGCGTTACGCTGCAGGAGTCACAATAGCACGACGAACACGATACGACCGTCCGCCACGACATCAGAGCACGTCAAAACTACTGCACGAGATATTTTATTCGGCGTTCACAATACCCGGACAGTATCTTCCTGGCAAGCGTTCTATTTCACTAGTGGAAGATCACTCAAATAATATCCAATATTTTCGTATAAAGGCTGTTCACGGTAAAATGAGCACTTTTGAAAGCCCTTCTTAAGATCTACTTGTATGCACGTTGTGGATTCTTCCGCCTATGTAAAATTAACATTGTCATGGGCCTCATCAATTTATTCGTGCGTCGGTCAAGTAAATCTGTGAAATTATTATAAAAGTAAATGTTGCACAAATCTGCTCTTTGTTACGCTTCGGTACATAAAAAAAAAAAATACAAGCGAAATAAATAATTTAAGTAATCACAAATGGTTACCTAACACTTTTAATTCGACGTTAAGGTATGGAACTATTTTCCATCCATCGTTACCAACTTTACTGGGCGTATGTCACTCAGTGCGCCCATTGTAATATATGCAAGCAAGGGCGGTTAATTATTAAGTAGAGACCTGAAAAATTCTCAAGTTAAATGAGCTCTAGACTATTCGCCAATTTCGCATGGAAAATCATGCAAATATCACTGTTGCCTGGTGTATTAGCGGAATACGGTGTTTGGGTCTGCATTTTATTGTCTGTTTATTATTGGTTCAGAGTTGTCCAGGAGGTGTAAACTAACGGGCGGACCAATAGCATAAGCAATACAAACGTACGATGTTTTTAATTCTAGCTTGTCCCGAAATTAAACTGCGAATTTTTCAGGTCTCTGTTACTAAAGTTAATTTCAAAAGTGCTCATTTGACTGTGAACAGCCTTTACCTGAAGCTATATTCACGTGTGAGACCCAGAAGCGCGGGAGATATAAGGACGACACTGTTACGCGTATCAAGAGCGCCATAGACGTTACGCCCAACGCTGTTCTAAGTTTTTCGAGACGCAGCTCCCGATCGTGGAACTACAGCCGCACACGCCAGCAAAATGGCGCCACCGGCCCTTGTGTGCGGTAGGTAGGGACTGGATAATTTCGCGACTTCATTTTAGCACCAGCTTGACTTCACACACGTGTATGTACATTTCTGTTATGCTTGCAGTTTGATTGCTAGAGACATGCAAAATTCGCGTTATTATTCGGAACCAGGCTAAACTTCACAGCACTGTCTGTACTGGAGCCGGCGCCGTTTCTCCATTGAGCTGTTGCATAGACGTGGCGCCACGCCCTTTCTGACAGAACTGGACGTGATTGGCACGTCAAGAACTGACACAGTTGTGAAGTGTTCATTTATTGACCCAGAGCTACCCAGGGCGTGTCAGACATTTTATGATCCAATGACAAACGTATTGCAAAGTCACACGTGTTTAAAGCTTAACGTGTCCCCGAATAATAATTCGAATTCTGCAGGTCTCCATTGATCACATACACGGAAGTGAACTCTGAGCCAATAACAGGTCTACAGGGGACAAGGGGTGGATCGCGCGCCATCTGGTCTGAGGTCAAAACTTGCCACACATTGGGGCAACAGCCAATGAATAGTGACACCCGAATTTCGCGAAAAGATTTCTGCACGTGCTAGATTTCAACAGCCTACCGGCGTATCAGCAGTTTTCATTTGCTTATTGGCCACGAGTCTTCACGCGAAGACGTTTTCTCACTTGACTGGCCAATCAGAATTAGATAACTCCGATCCTGTACTCCTGTGATTCGCGAGCTCACACCTTGGCCGCGTAGCATCCAGATAAGCCAATCAAGAAAGGTGAGCTGAGATGTGCTATGAAACACAACTTATCTTGAAATCTTTTCGCGGAATTCGGGTGTCCTTACCAATGAACACACAGCGGAGACTCGAAAATACACACGACCGAGTCTACTCTGCAGGACGTTTAAAAAAGCAACGTTTCCTGTCCTTAGTGACGTGCTACTGCGTATTCGAGAGGTTTTCCTATTGATTTGGCTCTCCGGCCGAGGAATGGGTTACCAGGCGCTGATTGGTGAACCGCGTTCCGACATCTTGGTGGCCATGTACGCCATTTTGCTGACGTGTGCTACTGGAGTTCGCGGTGTAAGCGGCTCTTTCACCTCTGTATTATTAATAGGGAAAGGAATATTTCGAGTTTTAAACTACCTGTATGTTATACTTCACCGTCTTATGCATTTTCGAGCTTCATGTTTGTGTTAATTGGCTGCTACCCCAATATGCCGCCAGTTTTATCTCGGTGGCACGGGATTCGATGCTTGTTTTCTTACGGGTCTGTCATTGGCTCAGAGTTCATCTGGGCGTGTCTAATAAACTGTGCTCCAATTGCAATCATATATAAAGGTACATATGTATGAATTCTAGCTTGTCCTAAAATGAAATTGCAAAATTTTCTAGTCTTGATTATTAATAGAGACCCGAGAAATTCGCGAGTTCAATGACCTGTAGGTTAGACTTCAGAGTATTATATACTGTCATACAGATATCAACTGTTTTTTGATTGATTGTTGTAGTAGTGAAAGGCGGTGGTTGGGCGCACAATTTACTGTATGTTTATTATTGGCTCATTTATCTCCAGGAGGTGTCGAACAACACGTCAGTCAATTACAAACGTAACATGAACGTACATGTGTGTGAATTCCAACTTGTGTAGAAACGAACCCGCGAAATTCTCCGGTCTCTAATTATTAAGTACTTTGTGACGAGAGTCCATGTTCCAATCTCGGTGGGCCAATCAATGTGCGTACATATAAGCATTCCCGCGACTACTTCCCCGACAAAAAGCGGCGGCATTTAGAAAACAATTCGATAGTAAGATGATACAATCGTGTGATCTGTAGTGTACGGACGTTCCTGAAGAAAAATGCTTTCTCCGCGCGTCTGTGAGTTTCTCCGCGTCTAACAAGAGCGAGGGTCGACAGCTGGTTATTCGTACACGTGGCAACATCCCAAACGTTTTCTCCCGTGGTGGACCGAGAGTAAATCGAGTGACCGCCTCTATAGTTAGGGGGGGGGGGGGGACTTTATTGAGCACTTGCCGCGTGAGGAATAATGGATCCGCTTCGAGCGAACGCAGCACCCCGGTTCTCAGGCAGAGCGGCCAAGTCGCGAATCCTGTTCCTGAAGTCCGGGGGATTAGGTTTCCAAAAGACACAGCAGCAGCAGTCTATGAAACGGCGGTAAACCGAGGAAATTTCAGTTCGCGACGATTTCGTAAGATACTGCAATCAAAGCAAGGTAGTATCCCATCGAGGTACTGCGAATATAACTATGGCGCATATTGTTTTTCCTGTAGAAAAACGAATAACTAGCCAAAGTTATACTTTCCTCAACCTATGAGTAGGGATATGAAAATTTCGCGAGTTAAATAACCTGTTGGTCAGATTCCACAATACTGTATACACTCCAGCCTCAGATGTCAGTCCACTGGCTGCTTCCTCGGTGAGTAGACAGTGTTACTGTACACCTGGCAGTATGGCACGCGCTACTTGTTTCCTTGCATGTGTGCTATTGGTATATAGTCGTCCAGGGCGTGTCTAATGAACTGTGCTCCATTTGCAAAAGTGACTTCAATGTACACATGTTTCACGTCTATCTTGCCCTGAAATTAATTCGCGAAACTTTCCTATCCCTACCTACGAGCTTCAAGTAAACGGCACTTCTTTAGGTTTATAGATTGGTTGAATGGTCAGCTGGTTGGTCCTTACACGAAAATTAAAAAACGCGATTGGTCTGTCCGCTTTTAAACCTAAATATAAATTTTACTTCAGTTTTTTAATGCAGTTTTGTTTGTTATTTAGGACGTGATATAAAATGGTATTGTTATCGCGGACGATTGTACCTGGACTACAATAGCACGTCCACACCATCTCTGTTCTGTTCTCCTATAATTAGAGATATGCGAAACTCGCGTTATTATTCGGCACCAGGCTCATCTTCACAGTACTGTCTGTACTAGAGCCGGCGTCGTTGGGGGACCTAGTTGTGAAGTGTTCATTCATTGGCGCAGAGTTACCCAGGGTGTGACAAATCAAGTATGATCCAATGACAAACGTATTGCAAAGGTATTTTTAAAGTTTAACTTGTCCCCAAATAATAACGCCAATTTTGCAGGTCTCCTCCTATAATTTCCATTGTAATAGTTATCAACATTTCCTGTGTAATAATGGCTAATTCCATCGATGTCACAATGCTTCCTTACGGTCGGACGTAACTTTGAGGCGTGAAATTTTTTTTTACCGCCACTTTCAGGCCCACTTTAATCTACGGTTTCAGGTATCGCAAACAAACAATGTCATTATGCTTGCTGTACTCAAGTCGACATGACACTTGTCTCGTCACAGCCAATGAACTGTACGCTATATGCCCGGCTACAGTAATAATTAACCAGTTATGACTAAGGCCACCTGTTGTACACGAAAAGATTTCCGCACGTGCTAGATTTCAATACCCTAAGTGCATACCAGCAGTATTCTTTTGCTTATTGGAGGCGTATCTCTGTGAGAAGACATTTCCTCACTTGACTGGTCAATCAGAATTAGGTTATTCCGATACTGTGCGTCTGTGATTCGTGGGTGGACACCTAAGACGCATACTAGTTGAAATAATTCAACCGCGGTGCTGGTTCTGAACTTAGGCCCTACGTGTTTTGGAATAAAACTAGTCGTGGCATCTATTCGCGAGACACAGATGGCACTAGTTATGACCTATACTTAGAGATGGGTGTTTTTCGCGAAAGGATTTCAAGACCAGTTGTAGCTACTCCAAAACACTTTTGTACATATGCACTTTCGTGATTGAATGATTCTAAATGTTACGTGCCTCAAGTGATTGTCCGCGAATCGTGGACGTTCAGTAACGGAGTACTGTATTACGATTGGTCCAGTAACATAAGAACACGTCTACACCTGGCCAATAACAAAATGAAGTTGTGGTTGTTTGTGGACATAAGATAATGAAATCTAGCATGGCCATAAATATAGTCTCGAAAAACACCTGTCGCTACTTTTAACTAGAGCCACGAGTATTTCGCGAATTCATTCTAAGGCGAGGTAGACTCCAAACACTTTTTATTTTCTCCTTCTGTTGTGATTGGACGTCAGTTGTTTAGACACGCCCCGTTTAACTGCGAGCCAGTAATAAGCAGGAAGCAGTAGTGTGAGTGAGTGTTTCAACATTCCTGTACTGAGGCCTCACTTGATCACAGCAACCAAAATACAAACTATAATGTCTCGAGTGTATAGAGGAATGTCCAGCCTAGCTAGGGTTGCTAGATTCGTGGTATTCAAAATGAGGACACTCTCAAGTAACTACCATTAAAAAAAAAGTACACTTGCAAGAAAATGAAACGAAGAAAGAGGAAACATAATTTTAGAACGAAAATATACAAAATTTGTTTAGTATGTCGCAGGTCAGTTAAAAATATATATTGCATTCAAAGTTGTATCCCAAATTGAGTTAAGTAATACAATTGTTTTTGCGACAAGATAAAGTGATAATAATTATGTTTTCTTTGAGTATGAAAGTCATTTCCACTTAGTTTGTAGTCGCTACAAAATACTTTGCAAGTAAATAATACAGAACTATTCACACAAAACACAGTTGTGCACAAGCACTGAACACAATTTTGTTAATTGACAGTGAAAATCGCTCTCGTACAGCTCAGGTACATATACATTTCGATCGTATTACTTTGACGATTTCATTAGTTCAAACAGGTTTCTATTTCCTAGCAAATAATCGTAAAATTTGGAATATATTAGGCATGCCAACTAAGACATTGAAAAAAAAAAAAAAAACTGATAAGAAAAATATACGAGTGTTGATAAAGACTAAAGAATCACGAAATTTCTCCGAAAAGTTAGCACTTTTGCAGGACGTTCGTTGACACCGTTATTAAATGTTGAACGACATATAAAAACCCCCAAAAGTCAAACTTCGATGTATTTTATTTATTGGAAAAGATGACATTTAAATTTCATTGTAAAATCCAAACGGACAATTTACAAGGCATGTCCGGGTAAAACAGGACGTCTGGTAACCCTAAGCCTAACTTGCTGCCAGCTCAGTCCGCGAAATACTCGGGGCTCAAGGTATAACAGTAAGAAGGTCTGCGAATCATTCACCCACAGGCGAGATCGTTGATCATCATCGAGCTTCGCAGTGTGCAGTACAGATCAGAAATTACCGAAACACGCGCGCGCAATACGTACACTGGGTGCAGCGAGCGCCGAGATAACACCAGACCAGACCTAGAGTCGCGGGCGACCCCGGTCGTTACGTACGACCCGCTGGTCACTTTCACCTTGTGCAGGATCTGGAACACGAGCCGAGAGCCCGAAGGACGTTTGAAGGACGTCGCGGGCGCCTACTCGGGGAAAGGTTAACGGTTATAACCAGCTGGCCCGCTGCCCTCTCCACCCTCAACTAGCTCCCGACTACGTCGGCTCCCGCCGCGCAATCACACCTCTCAGAGAGATGGGAATTGAAACAAAATAGTCGCTTAGTCACCTATCGATTAGATCAGACGGATACCCTCAGTGAAACCGATTCATCCGTTCTGAATCGTCGACTTACTACAAAAGACAAATATTTTTTATTTGTTATTTATTCCGAATTATTAATTAAGACCAAGAATGTTTCTACAGTAGTAACACAAATGTGATATGTGCTTTTAAAATAAAAATTCGCGACAAATAAAATTTTCGTTGCAATATTTAAGGAATAAGTCGACAGGCTCACAAATGAGGAAAGTTACGCCGTAGCTGGCGTACTGCTCACAGATTCTCTGTTAGTTATTATAACTGTTATTTCTAATATACACATTGAAAAAAAAAAAAAACTCAAATTCATATATATGCTTTTTTTTTTGTAGATTTTACAACTTAACACAACGAAATACGCGTTAATCTAAATAATAACGGCCGATTCCAAAAATCGATTAGTGACAATGAAAAATTGGTCACGGTACTTATCGACTGGTTATCGAACATCCTAGGGAAAATTTGTAAAGTGACACAGATTGCCTGTAAGGACTCACCAGACACAAAAACACACACACACACACACGAGTAACACTAATAATTAATTAGGCAGGAACACGCGATTTTTGCGGAAATATTTCTTGCCTGGCTGGTCTGTTTCAAAACACTTTCACTCATAAAAATCCTCGTGATAGGGCGATCTACTTGTTACGCGTATTAAGTGTTTGCCCGGGGATAACAGGCGTTGATTATCGGAGTAACTTAATTCTGATTGGTGGCCTGTCATACAAAAATATGTTTTCTGACTAAAACACGCGGCCAGTAAGCGAAGGGAAACTGTTAGGAATGCCACTAGTGTAATCAAATTCAGCATGCAGGCCTCTTTTCATGAAATTAAAGTATTACTAAAGGCTGTTCACGATAAAGTGAGCACTTTAGACATCAACCTTCGAAAAATGTCACTGCCTCTACCCTGCATATATTTTAATGGGTGCACTGAGTGACATTCGCCCAGTGAAGTTGGTAATGATATATGGAAAATTGTTCCTTAACTTAACGTCGAATAAAAAATGTTAGGTAACCATGTGTGATAACTCATATTATTTATTTCTAGAGCCACAAGTATTTCGCGAATTCATATGGTAACGATGCAGACTTCAAACACTTGTTCTTTTCTTCCGCTATTTTGACTGGGCCGCAGTTCTGTAGACACGCCCCGTTTAACTGTGAGCCAGTAAGAAGTAGTAAGAAGCAGCAGTGTGAGTGAACTTTGGAGAGTGCTGTACGTACAAAGGCCTCACTTGATCGCAGCAAACAATAGACAAACGATAGTGTCTTAAATGTATAGAGTACTGTAAAGCCTAACTTGCTACCAAATCAATTCACGAAATACTCGTGGCTCTATTTATTTGGCTTTCTGTTTTTTTTATGCATCGAAGTGTATAAAATGACCAGATTCGTAACATATTTTCTTTTCTTATGATTCCACTGTTTCACCTGACCGACTCATGAATGAAGTGATGAGGCCCATGCCAATGTTAATTTTATATAAGGCGGAGGAATACACAACGTACATACAAAGTAGAAATTAAGCAGGGCTTTCAGAAGTGCTCATTTTACTGGGAACCGTCTATATATGTAGACTGTTCATGGTACAGTGAGCACTTTCGAAATCAACCATTAAAAAAATTAATTTGTCGTTAACTGCAAACAGTACGTGTAACCGTGCCCACTACAATGCGGCTTCCGGTCAAGGGAGAAGGGGATTGTGCGGTTAGCCTGCGCGCCTCCCATCATGTCGACCCCGGTACCAATTCCCGGCGGGGTCTCTGCCGGATATTCGCAAGTGGGAATCGGTGATCGCCCGTTTCCCCCGCCCTTGTATTCAGTCGCTGTTCCATTCTCACCTCATTTCACCCTCATTGGCTCTCATGACCTACGCAGAATATGTATATATTTCGATAGCATAAGGTATTTTCACAATACGAAACTTACTGGTGTTTGCCTTTTTCTAAATACAGTTCAAAACACGAGAGCGTCTTTGATAATAGCTGATAAGACGACTAACACTTAAACTCAGATTATGTTTTTATACTCTGGACGGAGGTTTGGTTCTGACCACACCCATAAATTTTTTGTGTGAGTTATGTTTTTGTTTTACAACAAAATAATTCTACTTAATTAATTTTTTTTAAATCCTTGTTCTATTTTATTATTTAACTATAAATAACTTATTTTCTACTGCTACAGTTAGTGTGTTTGACATACTGGTCTCCAAAACCTGCAGACTCCGATTATCTTATGCGTCACACCCTCACAACCATACACAAACCAGTAATAAAATTTAATTTTTTAATCGATGTTTAATTGATTTTATTTGCTATCCACCTAAGCTAATTATTCTAGCCTACCATGTTCCTTCATTTACAACTGTATATAGGCTGTTCACTGTAAAATGAGCACTTTTGAAAGACCTGCTTAAGATCTACTTGTATGCACGTTATGTATTCTTCCGCCTTATGTAAAATTAACATTACCGTGGGCCTCATCACTTTATCCATGCGTCGGTAAAGTGAAACTGTGAAATTATCACAAACGTAAACATTTAATAAATCTGCTAATTTTTACACAATGATGCATTAAAATAACTGAAAGCGATATGAATAATTCAAATCATCACAAATAGTTACCTACCTTATTTTATTCGACGATATGGAACTACTTTTCATCTATTGTTACCAACTTTATGGGGCGCATGTCACTCAGTGCGCCCGTTAAAATATACGCAGGTAGGATAAGTGACTTTTTTCTAAGGTTGATTTCAAAAGTGCTCACTTTATCGCGAACAGCCTTTGACTATGTCACTGATTGGGATCGGACTGTGACAACAAGATGAGATATTCATGGTGCCAAAAATAAAAAGAAAAAAAGACCCGTTCTCCCGTCTTCCGCGACAAAAACCATTCCCACAGCTGCGGCGTGGGCCTACGACATTGACTTACCGCCTTGCCGACGCCGGTCCAGGAACCGGATTTCGTGAAGGAATCGAATTTCCCCTGATTAATTCGAACTTGCCGTATTTTCGTATATAAAAAAAACACCTGCTCTCTCCGTCGGTCAGTTACCCGGAATCTAGCGACCTTCGCCCACGAGGGCGGTGTAGGAAGCCTTTTGTCCTCTTTATTCCGTCTTCGAGCGACGTCTGTTATTTCAAAATATTGGTCTGGCAGCACAATGGCGAGCGTTTAGCCTCACGCAATCCTCTATTACGTACTTTCTCCATCTTAATTTTTTTTTTTTTACTTGCCGGTGCCGTGTAATTAGTCGCCTAAACGTCACCGAAGCAACGATCATCTTTAATTACATTTCCTGAGTCGTCCTGCGTCGTCGTAATAGCCGCCATCTGCATCGAGCGGCATCGACGGTCTGCACTATTCATGACGTCCTCGGTTTTCGCCACCGGCGAAGAACGACTACGGCATTTTCTAGTATTAAATTTTCAACTCTCTTAAAACACGTTAACTTGTGTCGACCGGGTATAAGCTATTCACGGTAAAGTGAGGACTTTTGAAAGCCCTCTCATTTGGATGTCTATAAATATATTTCATTTTAGCCATAGACGTTAACATCCGAGTGAGGTGTATTCTACACACTGTGTTTATTACTTAAATTGCAATTTTGTTTATAAAGGTGGTTAAAGGATAAATGATGGCTGAGAGATAAAAGTAACTAAAGCCTCAAAAGTTGCTCACTTTACCGTGAACAGCCTATAATTAAGTTATTGACTGAAAGGCACTGCAAGGCGTGCGCTATGGCAAACGTAATTTGTCACGAAATTATGCCGATAAAATGTGTTTGTATCGAAATTCTAGTACGTATTTATCGGTAATCGCTGCAGGGATTTTCGTCGAATGTTCAGTTCTCCTCCTTGCCGCATGCTCGCGAATACATCTGTACGGGCCCCAAGGAATTTTTCTATTTAATATACTTTTCGCATGCTGAAGTATTTGCGTTATTTGATTGTATATTAATTTTTTCAGTAATTATTCCTTTGTGCAATATTATACAGAAGCTACTGCCGGGAGCTCGTTATTGTTGAGTGATTTTTTAAAAATCTCACGAGTCATTGAGTCTTGCTCCTGAAACTGAAATCAATATCTGTTTACCAACCTCGCTTATTACGAATACTACAGTTTGCTATGTCGAATCGCTGAAAGGAGGGTAGCAGTTTGTTTTAAAATGAGGGGGGGGGGGGGGGGGAGCAAAGTTCAGCTTTAAAGACGCGACAACGATCGCAACCAGCAGTAGTCATTTCCAACCACGTGACCTTGTAACAGTAACAAGTTTGTCAGAAATAATCATTGATAAAAATTTACAGGACAGCAGACAAAATTCGTATGAGACTATTAGTGATATAAATAAGACAATGCACTGCCTTGACAAAAATATAATTAAATATGGAAAGTACTAATACGCCTGTTAACAAATAACATCTTACTGTGCTATTTAATAACATAGCAGTAGTAGTGCCTATATTAAAGTAATACGTGGTCTCTAAAAAATGTCCATGAGTGACCTGTGAATGGCCTGAGAAGCTAAAATACACTACACAAGCAAATACTGAGATGCTGCAGCAACTCGGCGATGGTAATGTAATTTACATAAACTTGGCCTCATGCTGAGTCGCGAGGGAACACAACGATTAACGATCTGAATTTCTCCAGCCAGACTGGCCTTGCTGATTGAGGGGCACTTTTCTCGCTTCGTCCCCGCAGTTTCTTCTTCGAGTCTAGATGCGCAACTTGCACTGCTTTGTCCGGCACACAAAAATGATGCTGGGCCAGACGATGGCACAGCTGCCACCGAATACTCATTTCATGCGGTTAAGGTTTCACGTCGAACCTCCTGACTAAAGTGGACACCCAAACCGCATTGTGTGAAGACTCGATGTTCGTGGATGAGGAGTTACAGCGAAGTTTTGAGGTCGATTCACAGGTACTGCTTTGGTTATTATGCATTCATTACTAAGCTTTTTTGAGCGGAGAGGCGGTGACTTAGCCTTAGTTAAGAAAAACTAATTCCTTAGTTTAGTATTCCACTGGGCCATAGTACAGGGAAACTTGGTCATTAGTAGGGCAACACTTGGGCTTTAGAAGTGGAATAGGCCTTCTAGACCTCAGTAGACCTTCTAGACCCAGATCTTAGAAGTGGAACACTGGACATTAGTAGGGGAATGTTGATCTGTAAGAGGGGAACCCTGGGCCATAATTAGGGAAAACTTGGGCCTTTAGTAGTAGAACACTACCCTTAGTAGTGGAATACTGGACCTTAGTAGAGAAACACTTTGGCCTTAGTAGTGGAACACGGGACCTAAGTAGGGATTCACTTGGGCATTCATAGGGAAACACCTAAGAGTAGTATAAAATATATGGTTTTGGGACACAAGGCGTCAGACGGAGAATTGGAGGATGGTAATTAGCATATTACTTGGCGTCATGCGGATTGGAGGAGCAAGCATTTCCCTTTGTTTCCTTTTTCCCGTCCAAAACGGTCGATTTCGAGTACAAAATCGTCACTTTTTCCCCTATTTCACTCAAAATTTCCCGAATTTCCCCCCTCCGTTGGCGGCCATGTTGACAGCCAAAGCCGGCCGCCATCTATTGTGTTCTAAAATAGAATAATCCCGGGCCGATCCCACATTGTGGCGTTCGACTCATTGAGGAGGAGAAGGAAAATTTCCCTAATTGCCCTCATGCCACCGGTGGCCATCTTGGCAGCCAGTACTAAAAAGCATAATTCGGACATTTTGCACATTATGACTGAGTTTGCACAATCCTGCGGAATCGGTCGGAAATTGAGAAATTCCTTCCAAATTGAGAAGTCATTTTCGGCGGCCATCTTGGTATCGCTGATCTATGTCTACCCAGAACAATTGTCGACCAACAGAGGATGTCGACCATTTTGGCGGCCAGCGCCTCGCCGGCGGCAGCGGTGGGGAATTAAGGCGTCGCGAACGATCGGATTTCGTGTAACACAGCAGACTCCTTAAGCCTGTGTGTGTGTGTGCATAGCACTTGTAAGTTATAATTATGGGTATAATTACCGAAATTTTTAAGTTATCGATATAAAATTAATAACATAAGCATCAACCATGACTAAAAGAAGGGTCGCGGGGTCAAATATACCCAGTGTTAACTTATAAGCATAGTTGGCTGTTATTTTTGAACCACCTAAATTATAGTTTTCCCGTTTTGGACGGGAAAAAGGGGAAAAAGGGAAATTCTCGGTCCGCCAATCCTTCGCATGACGTCCGGTGTCCCAGAACTATCTATTTTATACTACTTCCAGGCCTTAAAAGTGGTACGTTGGTCCTTAGTAGTGGAAAACTAGCCCTTAGTGTCGGGAACATTTGGCCTTAGAAGTGAAATACTGGGCCTTAGTAGGAGAACAATGGACTTTAGTAGAGGAACCCTGGGCTATAGTAGGGGAATACTTGGGCTTTAGTAGTGAAAAACAGGACCTTAGTAGGGGAACACTAGACTTTAGTAGGGTAACACTGAACCACAGAGTATTTAAGAATACAGAAATAAACAGCAGCCTATTCCGCGAAGTCCAGTCATACACGTCAAAAAAATTGCGTCACTAACCACCAACATGTCTGAAAGATGTTCGTCAATGAGCAGCTGGTAACACACTTGCCAACCGGCAGAGCAGAACATAAGGAATCTTCCGCTGCACGCAGTAGTCAGTGACACAAGGCACGTTCCTCGCACCCAGTCAGAGAATGGGTACCCTCTTATTGAAGAAACTGTACTTATCTAAGAATCAAGTGGGTCTAAATGGCGGAACACTTATGACTTAGTAGGGATACACTATATATGCTTGTCTTAACCCCTTGACTGACACATTAATTTTCCGTTCCAGCTGTTGCAAAGAGTATATTTTTGGTCTGATAAGTACTTACGAATTCCTTGTAATAACTTACGTGATTGAACCTACGTAAAGAATTTCCATTGGTCTAGGGCATCTGCCGTAACCAATAACAACAATGTGGTATAATCCCAGCAACCAATAGCAGTAACCAGGAAAAAGATGCCGTCTATGTTGGTGCTAGCTTCTGACCTCGTACAGTATGACTACCTATTTTGCAACACGTCATATGAGAACGAGTGTTCTCGGGACAGTACGTTAACCCTTTCAGACCGACCTTAATTTATAGTTTCAAGTGTTGTAAACGAAACGTTATATGATGGGTGCTGTACTTAAGTCGATAAAACACTTGTTTCGTTGTCACAGCCAATGAGCTGTAGCCTACATTTTCGGCTACAGTTATATGAACCAGTTATGACCTAGACCAGTAAGACGGTTGCGAATCATTTGCCCACAGGTAATACCATTCCGCAGTGTGCAGTACATAATGGAAATTACATATACACGAGCGTAATGTACACATTTGTGTACGGTGGGTGATAATGGGTTAAGCGCACAACCAAAGACAACTTTCCACTTGCAACACAGCCACCAAGTTGAGCGTCATCCCGCTTGGGAGAGAACCTTGCCCCGCTAAACCAGTGCTTTCCAAACTCGGGAGTCACCTGAATACGTTTGCGGTGCCGCGAACTGACCGAAATATAACATTTTTTGTACGTTTCCAAGTATTGAAATTTCATAAATGAGCAAAATAATGCGACTGAGCACACGTTTGGCAAATTCTATAATTCACTTGACGAAGACTTTCTGCATCGCTAAACGAGGTGTCGTGCTTTTATACTGTTCATAGCCATGTACTCTCGCGAGGCTGAATTTTTGTGATTATCAGAATTTAAAAAGCGAAAAGCACCAAATTGAAACTAATGAATGAAAAAAATGTCAAAGAATTTTTCGCACATTTGAATGAACATAAGTGAAAGTTGCAAGAATAGCCAAATTTAACATGAATTATGATTTGTGAATTACTTAGACTGAAAAAAGAAGGAATATGTGGATGTTTACTTTTCTCCCCTGAGAAATAAATGTAAATGCATACATTTTACCTCAAATAAAAATAAATTACATTAGAAATATGCGTGTGTTCTTACTCATCATATTTGAGATACATAACTAATTTTTTTTTGGTGTGTGAACTATTTTTTATTTCTGGAAGAGGTTTTGCACAATATTCTGATTCTTGGTAAGGTGTCACCATGGAAGAAGACAGGAACCATTACGCTAAAGAAGTGCAGATTTCTCCCTCATCTAGAGCGAACGGCATTGGTTATAACGTTGTATATGTTTAAGATGGTTAATCACAACTGTTAAAATTGCACTCTCTCCACTCCTGTAACTTGTGCATTAGTGTGCATAATACTTCACGCAGAAACATTTCCCAGTGGCAAATCAATTTTAAATGTTTCACTTGATGATCATAACGAATATAATCTTCTAATTTTTATTTTTCCATCACTTCCATAACATAAATATAACTGTGTTTAAATACAATTTTTTTTACACTCGTATTTTTTTTTAAATTTGTTTCGGTTGAAGCTTGTAACAATCATAACAAAATTCTTCTTGCTTTATTCCTCATTTTCGTAGCTGAAATTTTTAAAAAGAATGTTTATCACTAAGACATTGCATACCTTACAGGAGAGTAACGAAAGATATAGGCTATAAAATGCGGGAACAATATGATAAAATCCATAGGAATGGTGGGGAAGAGAGCAACTGACTGCTGCTACAGTGTTGCTGTCTCTAATCGTGGCATAAGCAGGAAGGTGCCTAGTGATTTATAGTTCGCCTTAAACGCAAGTAGAAACTTCTTCTGCGTATTATTTCCCGACACCGCAATGACGGAAATAAGTATAGGATGTTCACGGTAAAGTGAGAGCTTCTGAGGTCCTAGTTACTTTTTATATCAGCCATATTTTATTATTTAACAACATGTTAATATAAATATTGCCATGTAAATAATAAACATACTGTGTAAATTCGACCGCACTCGAAAGTTCACGTCTGAGGCTAAAATAAAATATACTCATTGACTATTATTCCAAATAAGAGGACTTTCAAAAGTGCTCACTTCACCGTGAATAGCCTATATCACAGAAAACCCCGCGTGCATTAGATGATATTTTTTTTTGTAATACCCTATGTCGTTATAAGTGAACCGCGTAGCGACAAACATGGCAGATTATGTTTTCCCCCTCACACAAAGAAAAGTTAAAAATATAGAAGAGGAATTACCGTATCTACGCGATCCCTCAGTCATTATTCTCGCGACCGCACCGCGGGGAGGGGCAGATGGCCAGTTAAGACAAAAAAACCTTTGCACTGGTACAGGACCAAACCCTGGACTGTGGCAAAGGCCAACGACCGGTCAGAGCCTTTGCTGTGGAGGTCAACAGGCCATCGCAAGGGAGGATAAAATAAAAAAAGTCGACCTCATTTCACGTGCAGGGAGAAATGAGGCGCGGAAGTATGTATAGTCCTCTTTCTTGATCTTATACAGTTAGGTTTGTGTTGTCGGGTTGTAGACTTGCATGTCTGCCCAGGATGTGCGCTGATTCAACTGATTGTGCAGTTAGAATAACACACATCCTTAGTTATTGCATCAGCGTTCCCACTAAAACAAGTATGTGCTGTTAAACGTGAGAGTGTAATTCAGCATGCAGATCTTATCATTTATAGAACGTATATATTTATGTAAAAACCAGGTATTTATCAATTTCATACACTGGAATCTTTATGAAAAAAAATTATTGACGGAGTGCAAGAACTTGCAAGTAAATGTTTCTCCACAACGTATAATATTTGTTACATCTGAGAACATATTAAATATAAACCGGGAAGTCTAATTTTTTCATTGTCTTCCCCTCCCCTATCCTCCCCATATCTCTCTATTTATTAGCACAGTACATGTATGAGCGAGAATATGTTCTTTAGTATAATCTTTATTAATAACTAAATTATTGACATCACAGTCTAGTTTGAGATTTTCCATGAAATGTGTGACACGTTTGGGTAGGTGGACAATCGAATAAAACACGATATCATTATAAACCACTTCCGGTTCCTTACCTTTTTCGAGCGTACACGAGTTGTTAAACATCCCGAAAAATATAGTCTGATAATTACCAAACTCTGGACAGAGATTATTACCCTCATCTGCTAATGTGACGAATTGTAGATCGTATAGAACATACCTTAATAGGATAAATTAACTCTATGAATCGTTGGGAGAAAATGTTTGTCTTTAATGTGTCCAGCAATTTTCTTCCGACAGGATGGCAAATGGAAGAACAGCTGTCGATTAGATTCCTTAATATATTATGGGCGAGTTATTGCAGCTATTTTTCTCCATCATGTTCACTCTCGGAAAACACGAAATGCCACTCGGCGACTCTAGTTCTTGAGTTAAACCGGTTCTACGTGTGTGTGTGTATATATATATATATATATATATATATATATATATATATATATATATATATATATATATATATATATATATATATATATATAAACCCCTTGTGCATCGTTCTGCAAGACCAGCCTAAGTTACAACGAATAATTGTGAGCAATTTTGAACTTCTGTTCGTACAAACCCAAGTATTCCTGCAAAGACAAAATTTGGTGAAGCGTTATTATCATGACATTTGGAATTCTGTCAGAGGATAACATTAACAACCAGAAGGACAAATTATTCGACGTGGTCACTTCTGATTAACAGGAATTTCCGAAATACTTTCCCGAAGCAAGTACCCTCTGATGCATAACGTCGTTCTTAGTAGAAGCTTTCCTTTGAATCTTATATCAAAAATATTAATTATGTACCACCAATAAAGTATTTTTTCGAAAATCGTTTCTGAAAGAATAATTTTTGGGTTTTTATTCCTACGTTTACAGTCTGTACTTCGTAAGAATTGAACACAAAACAACAATCGCACAAGATAACTATACTAATCCGAGTTTCTGGGGCTCTTGGTACTAACGCCTTTAACTTCCCTTAAAAAATTGAGATAAACTTAAAGGGAAAAAAAGTCATTGTCTAGTTTGGTTTTAATATATTTTCATAGTTTTGTTCCCTTCGTTATGGCGTTGTTCGTATGTATTTCATCGTAGATCGTCTTTAGATTCATTTGATAGCACTCGATCGTCTGCGACTTAAATTGTATGCAGACGAGAATTTCGGTCTTTTTCGGTACACCCGTGAAGTTGGTAAAAAAGACGGTATATTGGCGTAATTTATGATGTATATTACAACCACTCATTTTAAACAATTGCCAAACCAACACAGGGTGTATTGACTCATAAAATGATAAACTAAACAGACACACAAATTTTCAAGAAGTAGGAATGAAACGTATTTACAGGTTATCTCTATAAATGGAAAATAATATGTAAAGGCTGTTCATGCTAAAGTGAGCAATTCTGAAAACAACCTTTGGAAACTCTCACTGCCCATACCTTCATATATTTTAACGTACACAATGTCTGGTATGCTCCCAATGAAGTTGGAAACGCGGAGGGGAAGTGTTACGTCAACATTTGTTGATACTGAAATTAATTCCTTCTCTTTCTGTTTTCTTAATGCTTTTTGATGTAAGAATTAGCAAATCTGTAAAACATTTGCGTTTGCAATAACTTCAAAGTTTTTCGTGATCGACGCATGAATAATGTGACCAGACCCATTGCAACGTTAAATTTACATATTGTGGAAAGATACAATGTAATCCGAGAATTATACCGTAAGCAGGTCTTTCGAAATGCCTCAGTTTATCTGGACAGCGTATACAACGATAGTAACAAAAGCTTTGTCCTGAAAACTGTTCGGTGCACACAAGTGTAATCTGCTTGCTTATACATTTGTGAAGTTTCGAGTTCACATTTTGTCTCTAATATACATTCCAAAGAAATATTTCGATATGTAACTGCGTGTCAAAAAATGTCAACGCTGGAGCTTTCGGATAAAGTAGTAAAGCAAAGTGACGCACGCCGTAGAATGATAGGCCGCTTCAAATGACCATATCGCACGCTGTGTACCGGCACGCCAATTCCGTATCTTGCGTCTGATGTCGCCCGTGATGGTCGCCTGCTTCGGCGACTGTCACGCAATACAGCCTCAGTTATGTGCGTCCCTTGTCCTCTACCATCTCTTAAGACAAATACGACTTTTTGTCAGAAAATATTAAAAAGAAAATATCCATACCCTTATTTTTTTTCTATTTGTTTACTTTTGTCATATTAAGTGTATTATTGGTGAAAAAAAATCGTGAGAATGGTCAAATATCGCATTTTTAAAGCTTGCCTATGCAGTTTCCTTAAGCGGCAAAAGAAAAGTACGTAGATACGGGAGTAGTTTAATCTGTGGGCTTTCATCGCGTGCAATAAAACTCCACTGTTACAGATCTAATTTGCACAGTACAGCGTTACGGCGGAAACACAGCACGGCTTGCACGTAGGAGCGATGAGGCACTAGAAGTGCGTGTTAGTGTCGCCCGTATCGCTCTCTCGCTTCTTGACCTTGGACGCCGGGATCCCACGGGATTTCATCCCTTAAGTCATAGCTTACAATCCTGATTCAATAGAACACACCTGAACCTTGTTTATGCTGTTTTCCATCGTTGTCACGCCGCTTCCTTATTGCTGGATGCGACTTTAAGGCGTGTAATATTGTTTACTTTTGACATCCCTGCTTAAGATCTACGTGTGGGCACATTGTGTATTCTTCCGAATTATGTAAGATAATCATTGCCACGGGGCTCAGCACTTCATTCATGTGTTGGTCAATTGTAACTGTAAAATAATTAGTAAAGTAAGTATTTTACCAAATTTACTTATCATTGCATTTTTACGCATTAGAAAACAGGAAACAAAAGAAAAAGTTTTAACTATTTACAGATGTTTACTTGACACTTCTAATTCAAAGCCAATACATGGAACTACGTTCCCTCCGTCTTTACCAACCCCACAGACTGTATGCCAGCCACTCAGTGCGCCCGTTAAACTATATGCAGGTAGAGGCAGTGACAGTCTTGAGAAGTTGATTTCATAAGTGCTCACTTTATCGTGTACAGCTTTTAGGCATTCCCCGCAAGTACTCCGTGGCGCGAGATGGGAACCACAAACACCGAAGTTCGAAGGTAACCCCTTGCTGTCTTAGGCACATAAGTATTCGGAAATAAAACTGTAAACGTCGGTGGAAAACAAGTGGTAACTTTCGGGCAAACCTACAACAGCGGAGAGAGCAGACACAGGGTAACGGATCCCATTCTGTCTGTATTTTAATTTATTTTATTATTTTTTTATAAATCTTCTTAACCGAAATTTACGTACAGATATTAAATAATAATGTTTGATGTGACATAGAGGATTACTTAACGGAAATTTTGAATTTTTTAGCAGTTTCAATTATACCCCTATTTTCTCACGTGGGACAGAAATTAATAACTAGCGAGGGAATCTTTGCTTACGGTTACAGACGCGATGGGAGAAAAATAAGTTTCATTTCGAAACAACTGTAAAGATGTTCCTTGTGCCGCGTGATCAGCTTGATTTTATAGACCATGAATCTGTAAATTAAGCTACACTGAGAAAAAATTACTAACTATTTGTTTGTATAGCGTCGAAAATATATTTAGTTGCCTCACCCTCAAAAAAATATTTTGCTGAGTAAACAAAAAACGTGACAAACAACAAAGTTAATTTTGTTCATCTAACAAAATAAGCAACTTTAATTTAAAAAAACCTCTATGTTGACTCAAAATAAATTAGGTTTTCAGCAAAATATTTAGTTGAATCAACTGTATGTATATGTTTATCACTCGTTCGAAAATTCAGCTCGAGACTTTGTCTATATTTTTGTGACAGTTAGGATAGTAATAGTGTTCCCTTGTACATTTATTGTTGCTTAAAGATGGTATAAACATCCTAATATAACAAGTTCAACAGCTCATTATAAAGCAAGGCAGAAAAAATTAAAAATATTAATTTGCGCACGTTGCCCAGTACCTATTTTAATGGATGTATTTGAAAACATTTTATTTCAACAGTAGTCACGTTAGATGAGTTAGCTGAGACGTAGCGTCCGGGCACTGAGTTCGAATCTCGTTTGCGTTCTCAATATTATTATTTTTTCCATATTAACCGAAACTGTTTAATGTACGTGGAGCCAAAAAAAAACTTGAGTAAAACCAACTAAATCTTTGCTTGGATCAACCAAATAAGAACAACAAAATGATTTGGTTTCAGCAAAAAAAAAAAAAAAATCTTTTATCACCCATAACTTTTACAAACGAATAATTTGGTTTGTACCAAACAAACATTGTTTGATTTAAAAAAAAAAACTCTTTTTCTCAGGCTGTGTTCGATTTCAGTGCAATGTGCCCTTGGTCACTTATCCTTGATCCCTTCCCGTTTCACGAGCCCTTGCTCGAGTTTCGTTCTATCGAATTTCTCTCTGTGCGAGTTTCATTCGAGTTTGTGACGTTTGCGTGTGTTATCCATCCGTGGTCGTTCAGAGTTGTAAACACAAAACAAACACAAAATAATTAATTAAATATTTTAAACAGTTCCGCATCAGAAAATCATGTAGGTCTCGAGAAGGGAAAGTTGCTCGTGCACTTGGCTGAAGGGGACATTTTAAGGTGCGTAGAGTGCATAGAGTGGTGCGTATTCGGACAGCGACACATCGACGTCGTATCCGAGATGTACTTTTCAAGGACACGAAGCCAGGCAATGGCCCTTGGCTGGCGAATTCGAACACGGCTTCAGTGTGTGGAAGACTATACGTAGGGCCACCTGTTTTTTCGTGAAAAGAATTCACGACTACTTGTACTCCATAACACTAGAGCTCAGATCCGCTTTCGTGATTGGTTGATTGTAAATGCCACGCATTGCAGGTGTCTGCCCGCTTATCACGGACACTCAGTGTCGGAGTTACCTAATTCTGATTGGCCCAGTCAGTTAAGGAAGGAACTGTCTCTCGACAAAGACACGTGGCCAATAATCAAAAGGAAAACTGCACGTATGCCATAGGACATTGGAGTCTAACCTTAGCGTAAATCTTTTCGTGAAAAACAGGTGGCCTTAACAATACGTAAATGCAAGACCGCCGCTCATCATCACTGAAGCCCCCCGGGGATGGGGGGGGGGGGGGCTCTTGTCCATCTCAGTTGTCTTAAATTTGAATCGGTGAGTTGCGAAAACCTAATCACCTCCACCCTCCGCCTCATAAAATTTTAGACATGAGTAGGCGTACTGAAATTTTGCGAAAAGATTTCAGGACAAGTTGTTTTTCAAAATACTATAGGGTCGTATACCTATCTTTAGATACCTGGAAAATTCGCGAGTTCAATGACCTGCAGGCTGGCCTCTAGTCTCATGTACAAATATGCCGATTTCAACTACACATTAGTTGTCTGCTGTCACAGTGGAAGGGCGACAATTGGACACTGTTCTCCAAGAGGTGGCGAAAAACCGGCTTGGATCACTGGCCAAAGTTATGTAAACGCACATGTTTTGAATTCTAGATTGTCCCTAAATGAATCCGCGAATTCCTCAGGTCTCTACCTATCTTGATTGGCTGGATTACTTTCTGACACATGTTAACTGTCTGTACACAAATAATGTAGGAGCCGTGCCGATGTTGCCGAACTCTGAGTGGCCCGGTCAGATATGAAAACGCCTTCTCAAGCAGACAGCAACCAATGGCAGTAGACAAACTGCCATGGTCAACTGCCATGGTGCTTATTGTATTGAAGTCTATCGTGTACTCATATTTATTCGCGAAAAATCACTAGCTCTAGACATGAGTTATAAAGGTAGCAGCCACCGTAAAATGATTCGCCGAATCGCCTCGGCAAGTCCTGGTGCCCATGGCGCCCCTCCTCCCTCCCTTGTCATCACTGTTATCGTGGGAGTAGGTATCAGTGAAGGGGCTACCTAGCATGTCCCGTTAGTAGGGTCACCTGTCTTTTTTTCAAGAAAAGATGTCCGCACGTGATAGATTTCAATATCGTACGGCCATACGAGCGTTATTATTCTGCTTATTGGCGGCGTGTCTCTGCGAGAAGACATTTTCTTACCTGACTGGCCAATCACAATTAGGGTACTACAATACTGTATGCCTGTGGTTCGCAAGCAGAAAACTAAGACGCGTGTGCTAGTTCAAATCACCCAACCACAATACTGGTTCTGAACTAACGTGTTTTGGAGTACGACTAGTCATGTAATCTTTTCGCTAAAAACATGTGGCCCTACCCATTAGAGATGTCCCGTTATTTTGATAATTTTGAAAATACAGGTTTAGTTATAGACTGGACGAGAGTTTATTAGACCACTCCCCCCCCCCCCCCCCCCATCACCGATAGTCTGTTATGTGTACGTGGACAGCTGGATTTACAATAACCCGACAGTCCGAAAAAACAGCCTCGACACAGACGAAAATTTTTCATCAGCCAATCAGGAGCAAGGTCACCCCGACAAATGCAGCCCCGACAAACGTAGATTCTATTTCTTCTTTCGTCGGGCGTCGGGCCGATCAGCCTTAAACATATGTTTTTACGTGTAAATCCTGGTTTTCTTGTAACAGAAAGCTCTTAAAATGACGAAAATAAATATTCGTGGAAAAATAACTGCTCCAAAATACAAAAATACTTCGTTTACAAAGTTGCCAATATAAAATAGTGTACTGTACAATGATCTGTGATTTCTTCAATTTCCATAGCAAGTTACTGGTCATTCTAGGATTATTCCGAAAGCCACGCAGCACTTGTCGGAAGGAAACTGTCGGAGTATTGTAAATATTGAACTAATTTTGGTGGTGGAAATGGTCGGGCTGTAACGTCGTGTCTGACTTTCGGGAAGACCTCGTCGTGGCTTTGTAAATCCAGCGCAAGAAAGGCGGGGATCTCTCCCTCTTACAGCGACGTCCACGCGTTAACTACGTTGTAACCGAGCATACTTGGTTGCCGCACAGCCTACCAGGAATCCTGTTCCACTCCCAACTTCCCCGCTGAGTCACCGCACAACAAACCACGCGGACGGCTGGCCTTGCCCGAGTCGTCTGGCGGGGTCGGCATGCCCTCCACCGCTGGCGCTGCAAGCCGCAGTCCACAGGAGGCCGCGCATCGCCAGCGTTCCCTGCTCACTGAATACAGGTTGCCCTATGTCTACTTATTTGTCAGTAGATCACCTGATAGCTCGGAGATCTCCTGAGTGCACGTTTTATCTAATGACTGTTGACAGATTTACATAATAATTGGTAGGGTTAGGAACATTTCGCGAGTTGATTTCAGGACAAGGTAGAAGTCAAAATCGTGTTCACTGAAGTAGACTTTGCAATTGGATCACAATTCATTAGACATGCCCTGGACGGCTCTGAACCAATAGCAGACTTGCAAGGTAAACAAGTAGTGAGTGCCATACTGCCAGGTGTGGAGGCAGCAGCCAATGAACAAACATCTGAGGCTCGAGTGAACACATGACTGTGGAGTTTAGCCTGCAGGTAATTGAACTCGCAAAATTTTCCTATCCCTAATAATTAGAGACCTGAAGAATTCGAGGATTCACTTTAGGACAAGCTAGAATTTAAAACACATGTGTTTATTTAACTTTACCCATTGGTATAAACCTGAAAAATTTGCGTTATTATTTGGGGACACGTTAAACTTTACACACACACACACCTTTGCAATATGTTTGTGATTGGACCATAATTCATCTGACACGCCCTGGATGATTCTGTGTCAATAAATGAACACTTCACAATTGTGTGCCCCAATCACGCGCAGTTCAGTCAGAAAGGGCGTTGTTTCACATCTGTGCTGCAGCAAGTGGAGAAACCATGCCGGCTCCGGATGTACAGTACAGTGAAGTTCAGCCTGATGCCAAATAATAACGCGAAATTTGCATTTCTCTAGCCATTGGTCCACACGGCGTTTGACGCTTCTTGGTGGATGATGGCCCAATCGTCGCCTTCTACTGTGACAGCAAACAACCAATGCACAGTTGACATTGGCATATCTGTACATACGATTGTAGAGTGTAGCCTGCAAGTCATTGAACTCACGGATTTTTCAGGTCTCTAATAAAAATGCAAAATCTCCTGATTATTTTTATGAAGTTTACTACTTATTTTCTCCAGATATTGCAAAATGAATGCAAGAAGTAATTTCATGCATTATTAAAGCAATAAATACATTTTTTTTTTTTGCTAGGAACACACGTTCCTTCTTTTTTGCCATCGTTAAACATTCAAGAAAATCACAGTATTCACATCACCGACTTCTTCTATTTGTCCACGATGAAAACATCATCTCATGTAGGATTTCCCATATTATATGTACGCCTCGCGCTACTTCATTTACAAAAGTCACCAAGTTAGCTTTGCTTTTCAATGCACTTGGGGAGTTCATGTACTTGTCTACAGGATCAGGAGGAATTATTGCACAAAATTGAGATCACCCGCATGTAACTAAGTAAAATTAACGAATCGGTTATAATGCAAAAACAAAAGCATCATCTAGGTTATGTTTTATTTGAAGTTCGTAGCTGAAGTGCACAGATAAAGCATAGTCATATGAACTGGTTTGTATTACAATAATGAACAAGGTTGCTGTTTAATCATCGTCAAAACGTGCTGTAAATATAACTTGTACGCTAGCCAAAAAAATAATGTAAAGTTACAGAAACGAAACACGCAATTTTACACTGAATAATTAATGCAAATACAGCTATTTTTTCTAATTTAAAAGAATACAATGCCTAGAAAGAAACAGTCAGATTTTAAAGGTAAGTTCATCAGGAATGTATTCCCTAAGCTCACTTTAATTAGATTTTTAATTGAATAGTCCACTGTTATGTTTATGTTTTATTGTTTATCAATGTAGCATGTTATTAATTGCTATATAGTGAATTTTATAGTTGTTTTGTTTATTTATTTGCTATATTATTGTGTTTACAATTTTAACCTGGTTATTACTCAGCAGCATTGCATCACAGAAATATTCTTTTGACATAATCGTTAATGTTTTAAAACCATATATACCCAATATGTTAGTTACGTTGTTTGTTGGGAATAAAATATTACAAGTTTTCATATGTTATATTTATTAAGTTCATAGCAAAAAACTGTATATTGCGACAGCTGAATATTTTATATCAGTGTTGTGAACTTGTTATTCCACTATATGGGCGTTATGCTGCAGTTAAAAAAATAAAATCTACTGAATTTCTACTGATATTCGGCTACACTATCTACTTACTTTTGAAAATTCGACCTAGCAACACTGATTCACTCGTGGTTCCCGGCAGTAGCATGTGGTTTAGTGTTGCTAGGTAAGCTGGTGCTTCCTAAGCGCTGTACATTATCGGAAAACGCAGCAGGAGCCAGTAACCAGCGTGTTGCCTTGGCAAACTGAATGCATTCCAACCACTCGCAAACGAGCAGTAAGAGACTCCATTACTAGAGACCCGTAAATTTCGCGGGTTCATTTAAGGACATGTTAAACATTATTCGCATGTACCATGCAGTTTCCGCTTTCATTAAACCGAAGTTTGTTAGATACAACCCGGAAGACTTTCGACCAATAACGATCACGGATGGGAAAACAAGGACCGAATCACGTGCTACTTGGTCAGTGGTTAAACTGCAGCAACACCCAATAAAAAACTAACTCAGTATCAAGTACACAAAGAATTGTGGAGTCTAGTGTGTTGCCGAATGAATCGGCGAAATTTCCGGGTCTCTACCAATCCATTACACACGTTATGTTGCTTTAGAGGCCAAGCTACCTTTTAGTGGTGGACGTGTAAACTAGCAAGCAACAGGGTACATCAGAGAACTAATACCAGCTTACCCTGCAGCAGTTTACCACACGCCTCTGGTTCCCAGATATTGCGAGTAGTAGGGAAAGCGGGGGTGGGGGGGGGGGGGGGGGGTGGTGGGGGGGGGGGGGTTATACCCCACTTCTGATTAATCGGATTATCGATTTGATATAAAATTAATATACCAAAAGGGTTTATCATTAATACGATTTTAATCGAATATTTTTTCTTATCCTTAATCCTAATCCGATTATATCGGGTGTGTTTGATCAAAGAAGTTTGATAAAATTTCTTTGTTGCATTTTTTAAGTTTGTGTATGGGTATACTTTATTTTCTTTATTTATTTTTGGGTAGGTAGAGGGGGTAACAGAAGCTCTGTACGATGTTGATGGTGTGGTGTTCGAGAGGCGACTAACCAGAGTAGTGGGTTGCAATGTGTTATATAGGTGTTGAGTTGAGTGCAAGAGTGTGCTAAGGGTCATTAAATTATTTTTTCCTAATATTGATGTGTTTGTAGGGATATTGGTGGTAGATAGGCGATTTTTACGAATATATATTTAACACACAAGAGAAAGTCAGAGTGTTGAAACGATTTCTAAGAGCGGCCTAAGTGTAGATTTTATGTTTTTTGGGGAATATTGCTCGAATACAGTGGTGGGAGATAGGCGACATTGAAAGATGCGATTTACGTGCTAGTAATGACAAACGATTAACGACTGTTTTCGAATGCAATTAAACTTTACACGCGAGAGAATTTCAGAGTGTTTTACGCATGAATAAATTACACCAATCGAATCGCAAATTTCAAACCACTACACGAATAATAAATGGAATAACTCCAGTATGGAATTAAATGTAATGGGAGCCTCGAGCTTAGAAATATAATTTACACGATACAGAAGTATAACACAATTACGTGAGTGTGGAATTAATTATCTACATAGAAATGTCCCTATAAATTACTTTAATTAAATGACAGTCTTCCCAAACACATTAACAAGTTTACACATACAAATTACATGTACCTTACATGATTCAACCTGGTGAATGATATCTTATGGCAAAAAAAAACTCTTAATACGATTTAAACCAGACACAATCACATACCTGAAATGATACTAAAATAAGTCCGTTCGATGTATGAATGAGTAGCACTTAGGTCGAGCTGTGAGTAGATATGTGTAGTGCATCCGATAGGCAACTGTATTGAAACTAAGGTAAAAACTCGTAAATGAAGGACATTTTTTTTTTATGTTTATGAAATTCACTGCACTTGTTAACACAAACAGTATTATTAACTTGCCAGGAATTTTCGAAGACCGAGCTCAGAAACATAATTAGAAAATCTTATCGAAATATTGACTTTAAACACAAAAAAATAGTTTCCCCTCAAAATACTTTTATATTAAAACGTTAATCAGACTAGCACTAGAGATGAAGGTATGTGCGATTGTCGCCGGTCTGTACTTCCTGTAACCTGTGGTTGTAACATCGTCAACCGTCAAGTTTCTAGAGGTGCGGTGAAGAAGAGAGAGCTGGTGAGGTATACATCCATCTAGTCCAAGCATGGATGAGAAAAACAGTAGATGGCGCCGAATGGCCAAAAGAGTTTCAGATCGGGGGGCCTGTCTGCTTGTAGCCACTCCCTCCCACTTTTACCCCTCGCCAGACTGGTACCACGGGCTGCCTGCGATTATCAATTTTTCAGCAATGTTACAAGATGGCGTCAACTGCCTAGTTGCGTTCAGATCAGTTGTCCTGCCTGCTCATAGCCACCACCTCCCTCCCCAACCACCCACCCTACCCTGCACTTTTCACCCTTAGCCCCTCCCACCCCTAGTACCGAAGGTGACTTGCCTTGAAATTCTAGTTTTTTAAGAGCTCCTCTATCGATCCAGCCTTGTGTTTGCAAAATCCTGTTTTACACACGCCAGCTTCAGCCCTGAGAAAGCTTTTTTTTTGTATTTTTCGTGAGTTGGTGCCCCTGCTATCTGTTTCACAACACACCCCTCCATGGCTACAGTATTCATAATGTGTTTTTCCAGTTTTGGTTTCCCTGCTTCGGATCGCCCGCCATAGCCCTCTGAATGTACGCTGAGAGATTTCATCTGACTCACTGTCATTTCTACCTTACACAACAGGTTGCCTATATAAGCAGCAAGGTGAAAAAAATCACAAGTCCCTGAAATCAAGTTCTCAATATAAGCCCAATTGTTTTTATTTTAATCATCAACTTTTAACTATATACCAGGAAACTTATAAGTTACAAAAAAAAAACATACAGAAATACAAGACTTATTTTATTCCCTCGTTAAAACCGAATAGTTTTTTTTTTTTACAAGTATTCAAACAAGACATAATTTATTCACTCGATAAGAAATTATTTTTTTTACTATTAATTCAACGTATATTTATTCGTATAGGAGAGAAAAATATTGGTAGATAATTGCCCATGTCTTTTAACAATGAGATCTCGAGAGCTGATGAGGATTATACGAGGCGAGAAGGGAGAAGCACCGTCCTGGACCGGGTCGTGCGCATGAGACTAGGGGAAATGAGAGAGATCTCCGATAAAACCCATATATCAATGGCAACATATAACACGACATCCACACATTGGAAAAAAAAATTATTTTATTGTGTGACCTGCCTAGGGAGGCGAGCGTGATAACTGCCGAACCAATGCATTCCCTCTTTTTTTATGTCTAACCAAAAAACTCTCCGACAGCAAAATGTAATCCATGTAACATAAAATGTATATATTTGAATTTATTTAAAATTCTAACCGCTTCCGATGTAAGTTTAACAAAACAGTAAGTATAAAGAAAGGTGGAAATTATGTTTTTCAGAGTTGGAATACAGCGATTTTGAACATTATTCTTACTTTTTTACTACAAGGTCCAAAGTCATGTAAATTTAAGAGAAAATGGCGGCCATTTTGAATTCTCACAATATATAAGGAGGGATAAATTTATTTTTTCTCAGTCTTAGTTGGCATCTTCTAAGGTCACTTCATGTGCATGCATGTGCATTGCAGTAGCATAGATAGTGATGCCAGATGTCTACTATAGGCATCTAAACCAACAGGAAGCATCTACACCAAGAGGAAGACTCGACATCAATGGCAAGCATTGATAATGTGAACAATGCCAGGCATCCACTACAACAACAGGCGTCCATCATGTCTACTGCAGCTCCAAACGTCCATCACATCTACTACAACCCCAAACGTCCATCACGTCTACTACAGCTCCAGTCGTCCATTACGAGAACGATGCCAGATGTCTACTACAACTACACTACTTCTAGATCATCATCAATGCAGAATATACAGGGGATTTCATCTCTGCATCAGGTACAATGTATCAAGGTCACTGCTGTGACTCTGAATCCATTGAAACGTTCAATGCTATTTTAGCTTATGGGAAGGCAATAACATTACTGAGTTTAGATTGTTCCCAACTGCAAGTGTTGCCAAAAGAATTTATAATTTTGTTTGTGGGGCATGGAATAAAATTAGTGTATCTGTTCCTGGCTGAACATTTACAAGCTGATGAGGATATGGTATCCTATTTACCTTGTTCCGACTGTCCTTACCACATGCCTGCCTTTTCTAATGAATGCAACAAGCAACATATGTGGAGGGATTGTATGTCGTACTGGCTGGAACAGCTACTTTAAGCTAAAATCATTTCACATATAGCAATGGACTCATCCAGAGTCGATGAAGTAGATTCCGAGGCAAGTGCTGTCATCTTATAAAATGTTATATGAGAGAGGTTTTTTTTGTAAATAGTGTATAAAAAATAACATAAAAATGATGTGCTATGCTCAGGGTTTCAAAAACTACCAAGACAACTCCTTTGTAATTAAGGAGCTTGCTATTTCTTATACAACCAATGCCAATGACTAAAGTTTTATGCTTTAAATCTCCCAGACCTCTGTACAGTTTAAAACCTGAAGTTAAAAAGATGTTTTGGGAACTGACTTACAAGATACATAAACTGAAATGGGACTCTGGAGACATAGCTTACGAAAAACATTACAAAATATGTAAACAATACATTACTCGAAGAATATCCCATATATGTGCTTGAAAAAATGCAGAAGGAGATTTTAAAAAACTTTAACCAATGCAGAAGTAATATCAGAAGATACCAAGACTGTTGGAGTATTAATTCAATAGTCAAACACTATAATACTAATCACTGTGAGAAAAAAAACATTCTACTCACAATGAAAAAGCAAAGCTTTAAGAGAATATTCCTACCAACATTCTACTTACTTGTAGAGATATAAATTTTTCGAATAAATGGTTTGTTCCAGGTAGCTTAAGATTTCGAAAAAAATTGAGAAATTCGACCCAGAGAAGATGTACTCCACTGTTTTTTGAGGACATAAGAAAGTATGGTTCCAGTCTCTAGGCAACATATACTTTCAAACACAGATGTGTAACGAGATGAACATTGGAATTCTGCAAAAAGTTTCTACGAAAGCATGCATACAGAACGAGTGTTGTGTGATGAATAAGAAAACTGTCCTGTTTTTAATATGCGGCCTGACAGTGAACTGTCCTGTTCTTCTTGGGACCTAAGTTTTAAATATCGCAGTAAGGAAATAACCAAAGAACCAGATTTTCATCAAATAAAATATAAATTGATCAGCACATTTTATGACTCCACCACAACCTTATGGACTGAAAAATGTAATAATTAGGAACTCATCATGCAAATACAAGATAGTAGCGCACTTCTATGAGCACCATGTGGAACAGCGTTGTTTGTGTCTGTAAACTTGATCTAACAAAATTGTCATTGAAGATATAATTTAAACTGAAAGAACATCCTTCTATATAAAAAGAGATAATTGTACACCAGAGCTTCAGTTACGATGGAGAGGTTCGACTCATCACTTCAGTATGCTAGTGTTACTCCAGGATATAGGCATGTGTGGTATCGAATTGAAGATGAAGAGAGTCCACTACAGATACAGATGGGCAATGGAGATGAACATTGGGGTTTCTTGTTAATCAATCCAACAGAAACTTTGAAAGATTTCGATGTATGTTATGGGAGAAATTATTGTCCTTTATATAATTTAGGTCCTGACATGCTACTTTGTACCTTGTAATGAAGGTAAGCTATAATTTGAAGCTCACATCACTAAACGCAAGTCCTACCAGAAAATCAAATACATAATGCAGAAGGAGTGTAGTTACTGTTCTCTTACTACAGTTTGGTCAGAAGAATGCAACAACAACCAAAATTATACATACATCAGTGACCAAGAATTAACTTCTCCCTGTGGCATGTCGCTATGCAACGGTTTTCAAAGCAAGAACACATGGCATACTATATAAAGGAATGTACCTAGTATAAAATTGTCAGTCATGGATAGGATCATTAATCCTACAGACGTATACAAGCTCCTACAAATTGGATACAGAAGAGTGTTCTTTAAACTGTATGACGGTATTCTACAAGTTCATTTCTGCAATGATATAGAACATTGGTGCTACACTTTCGACAACAGCCTTGGCATTCGCTTTGGTGAAGGAATAGCATGCAACAATTGTGCTGTGAGATATCATTGCCCCGACAGTGATTAGTGACTTACCAACAACATTAAAATATTTGATGATTGCCAGTCTTAGCGAGGAGATAGAAGAGGAATGGTGATATGGAGTAATCTAATACCAGCTCACCAGACCTCACCAGGGAATCAGCATTGGTTGGAAAGAGACATCCACAACTTTATTTTCGAACAAGGAGGATTAGTTTTTCCATCCATATGTAATTTATATGCATGTGAAGTGGCTAATTCAGAATAATTATCCAAATGTTCCCATTATGTCCAATAAAATACAAGTATACATTTTTGACTAAACTTTTGCATTCTGTAACTTACAGCTTATTATATTCACACTTTGTTGTTAAGGAAATGTCTGAGTCAGGGATTAATTTCAACTGTACATATTTATTTCAAGCTTTTACAGCATGTAGTAAACCAAAAACTTATGATGCGACTTTAAACTAACTGCAACAGTTTTGAATGCCTTGTAAACCTGTACAGACAGCACATTGTAGATTGTAAGTGCAAACTTAAGAGCGAATGCATTGTAACTTATTATTATTGTGAGGAAGAAAATTTTTTGAAACATATTGTTTATAATACAGATACGGTTTTGCCCTATTAGTATTTCGAAGAATTTGATAATAATTTTCATACTTTATATCATTATAGCAAAAACAAGTTTGGTAACACGACTCATACTGGATGTGTTTCATCAAAATGTTACATACATTGAGCTATAAAAGGAGCAAAAATAAAATTTTGCCCTAAAACATGTTTCAACTTTCAAATTTATAGACCGAATTTATCAATATACATACATTGTTCCTTGCTAAATCTTTTCAGTCGAGTGTTGGATGTCCTTGCAGCAACATGACATACTTTTATCCTGCAAATCATTATGTCATTGTCAAACAAGGAAATTCCAATATAACTTATGCCCTATGGTACAATGGAAATTTGCGAGAATTTATGGAGACTTGCGAGAATATTTTTCATTTTAAAGTTTTCTACTTTCCTCTAGGAGATTAAAAGAGTCACAAACTCATACAGTGCAGTGACAATGAGAAATGTCCAGTGTTTCATATAACTGCAAACACATCTTCCATCTAGTATTGAAGATGTTTACTCTCATTATGTTGAATCATATCCAAATTTGGTTGAAAGCATTGTTTTACATGCCCCTAGTTGCAAAGATGTTTGTGCACAAGCAGATAAATTAAAACCATGGCATAAGAAATGCTCATGCCTTGAAAGTTGAAAGTAGAGGTCAATAAGGGGATTGGTATCCAATTTTAAGAAAATGAATGGAAAGATTGTTCACAGAATTTGCTAATAGTTTATAAAAATATTTGTTTAAATAGAAATATGATGCATTTATTTTGAATGAATGTTTTGTTTTACCCTGTACTTGTTTTGCAGCAAGGTGTAATTGTTGTACATAAAATTTTGGGTCTACCTGTATCTTTGAAATAATTTATGTGACTTCCTGAATTTGCTAGTGTTAGAAAATGTAAATATATTTTGAATTCACTTGAGTTTGTTTAGCATGGAAATGTTTGGAGCAAAATCTACTTGGTAGTGTTAGAATATTTTGTGTCCTATACTTGATAGTGTTAAAATGATTATTTTTCCAAACAGATTGTGTTTTTATATATTTTTTAAATAATCGTTTAATTTGTTTTGTATCATCCTGTAGTTACTTGTGTATGTTTTGGAGCAATCTTAAATTTCTTATGTGTTCTGTAACACTATGCAGTTTAACAGAGAGAGAGAGAGAGAGAGAGAGAGAGAGAGTGAGTGAGAGAGAGAGAGAGAGAGCGCAAGAGTGAGTAACTTTTCAAGTATTTTTTTTAAGTTTCAGCAAATTTAACTTCTGAAATGGAAGTATTCATGTTTGTATAGTTGTAAAAGTATTACAAGTATTAGTTTATACAAATTGACTGGAATATGTATGTAGATTTTTATAGTTTACAAGTATTGCTTGGTTAGTTTTATAGCATAAAATGTTTTAATTATTTTTTAATTTTAAAATTTTTAAGAATGTTTAGATTATAGCATAAAATGTTTTAATTTTAGACAAGTCTTTCAAATGCCTTGAGTGTAACAGAGTTATTCCCTTTGCCAAAACTTTTGTTGTTAAACTTATTTTCGAAAAATTTATATAAATGTTTTGACAGAGTAAATTAAATTTTACAGCATACCCTTAAATGTATTTTCGATGGTCTGAATTATTTTGCTTTATAAAATGGATTTTTTTTCTGTATCAACAATCTTGATGATGTACAATACTTTTGACAGTGTAAGATTCAAAAATTAAAAATAATAATACAAATATAAAATTTAAAGTTTTTCTCTAACAAAAATTAATGTTTAAACTGGTCTTAAACTTAAACATAATAGCATGAGTTTAAATTTCACTGTTATATTCTAAACAAAAGCCATGCACCTCGAGCAAAATGAAATCTTTTGAAAGAAGAAGAGGGCATGGCAACTCACAAGGCGTGGTCAATTCTATACTGGAGATGGGCTGCTTGACAAAATATTTTGTATTGGAGAGATGCAGTGGGGGACAGGGCTGGAGGGGAAGTAGCAAGTTTCTTTTTTTCCCCTCCCTCGGTGCAATACAGCAATGCCTGCAGGGTGTATGCTATGAGTTGTTGGAGGGGAAAGGGAGAATGTCGAGCAGGCAAGGGGTTGTTGGGCAGGTGCAGGAGGGGGAGAGTGACCATACGTTGACATACCCAAGCGCCAGTGGCAGCTTAGTGTACTATATTTCCCATTCTCTCATCTAGTAGCTCTGGGTGGACCGGCCTGGCTTGTTCCACGCTCACGTGATTCTCTATTCACCCTGCCTCATCTATTCCCTATTGTGTTTTGTTTCTCCTCACCTGCTAGCTACTACCTGCCTCTCGTCCATGTTTAAAGTATTTTGAACTCACTACCTTTTTAGTCAAAGCTCTCACTCCTGTCTTTTCCCAACAAATATAAAATTTAAAATTAAGAATAACATGTTGCCCTTTTGTCTATGATGCTATTAATAAAATTATGTTTTGTAGTTATATCATGTGTGTATTTGTGTAAGTTATTAAGACTGTTTTCATTTTTTTTTTTCAGAATCGCAAGACACCTACATGTATTTTATTGTGGTTTTTTAAATTTTATATCATGCTAACAGATAAGTATTAACTTAGTTAAAATGGGTGAGCATAAGTGGTCCTGTATCGGCATCTTGCTTGAAGATATTTATGTAAGCGATTCCGATTTGGAATCGCAGATGGAAAGACAAACAAGTTGTTGAGACAGTGTCCCTTCGCCTAAGAAGACACAAGTTAATCTATTGGAGGACGATCTCTACTTAAGCAATACGAGGATGGATTCGCTTATGGAGACATTGTCAAAACCAAAAGGTCAAAACATATCTGCTTCCTCCAAACATGAGAAGGTTGATCTTTTGAATGACGACTTATTTCTGCCAGACTTGGAAGATTCTTGTGATTCGGAGTACTCCAACCATTTCAAAACCGACTTTCGAGTCGGTTAAAGATATTTCGCCAATGGAGCCAGAAAATAATTCCTTTACCGATTCCCAAGCCTCAGTGGAAGTTTTGCGAGACCTGACATACCAGTTATTGGTTATGGCATTCGCAGGAAGACTAAATGATGCACGGATACGTAGTGATCAACTAGAGTCTGATGCAGATTTTTTCATTTTTTCCAGAGGTAGAAAGTCCCTTTATTGAGATTAATAATAGCATCACCCTGGCCAGATAGATTATCCGTTTCTATAGTGGGTAAGTACTTGAAATCCCACACTGCAGAGGAAGGCGTTACAGAGCCATTTTATTTTCAAAGCAAGGCACTCCCTGTCCTCCATTCATCTGATGCAGGTTTAATCTATGATGATAGCAGACCTCATCTCACTAACAGACTTGAGGAGTTTAGTTAGTGTGGTTCTGGCTGGAGTCTGCAAATGTTGATGTACATGGACATACATGCGATTCAATATCAACCATTCACCATCAGTGCGTTGCACACTAAACTGACTGAGTTTATTGCTGATAGGAAAGCTTGTATTGATGTAGACTGGCCAGGGGGACTGTGTTTCTACTACACTGTAATTGCATCTGGGTTTCCTACCACAAAATATGCTGAGAGAACAACTTTATATCCAAAACCTCACCAGGTTTCGAATATCGAAGGTCTGTATGCACCTGTAGTCATACAGGATATTCGCAAGTTCGAAGAGAACAATTATATTTCTATCAATGTCTACTGTGTGGTTGACAAAGATAGCAATATGATTGACGAAACTTGTGAAAAGGGTGGGGTTGTAGTACCCATGCTTATTTCTCCTGTACACCACCACAAACACATAAATATTTTTTTTGGATTCATGCAATTGGGAATGCTGCTCATTTGAATTTTGTCTGTATTAGAAATTTGTCATGGCTGGTTGGTAGTCAGCTGAGGAAGAAGAAGCGTAGAAAATTTATTTGGAAGTGTTGTCTTCAGTATTTCCAAACTGAGGAGAAACTTGTAAGTCACACTATTCTTTGCCAGCAACAAAAAGCGGGTTCGCAGTACCATACCCACTGGGAACGATAAGTACTTGGAATTTAAAGATTACAGCAAACAGCAAAGATTGAGTTTCGTCACCTATTGCGATGTTGAAAGTCACCTGAAACCCATGTCCACTTGCTTGCCTAATGATGAAACAAGTAATACAACTACCATTAACCAACATGTACCATATGCTTGTAGCATTTTGTTGGTTTGTTCATACAATCTGGCTTTATCTCAGTATTTCGAGTTTGTGGGTGCTGATTGTATGTACAAATTAGTTGATAAATTTGTCGAAGTTACAAAGTAGGTTGCAGGAATTTATATCGCCATTGTTCCGATGAAGCCAAAACCCCCTGCTGATGAAGCTAGGTTTGTGGCTCAGAAAAGTTGCCACATTTGTAAACAACTCCTCGGCATAGATGATATTGTGGTCGACCATGACTATCTGATAGGCGAAATCAGAGGCCACACACATAATAAGTGCAACTTGAATTTCAGACTGCCCAAAAGACAATTTTCATTGTTTTCCATAACCTGCAGAATTATGATTTTCACTTTCTTATAAAGCTCTTTGCTGGACGTCATGTAACGTTACACAATAGAACAATCGAAATTGAAAATCCTGAAAAAGTTCGACTGATTGGAATGACCCTTGAAAAATACAAATGTTTCACAAAACAGATTCCCAATGGGATTGACTGCTATGGAAAGGTGCAATATTTCAAGATAAGATTTATTGAGTCATTCCAATCCACTGACACCTCTCAGGAAACTTTGGCATGCAATTTACTACCTGCACAACTGAGTATCAATCGCTCGATGTTTCCAGACAACACCCAGTTCGAATTGGCAAAACAGATGAGAGTTTTTCCTTATGACTTTATTAAGTTGCTAGGAAATCTGATGTGTAAGTCACTCCCACCAAAGGACACATTTCATAATTTGATGAGAGGCAAAGGCATTAGTGATGAGGATTATCATGCTCATCTGTATGGGATGTGTTCAACAGAATAAATTTGCTGCAGTATGCCATTCATTACTTATGTGTGGACACTTGTTTGCTGCCTAATGTTTTTGAGAATTTCAGGACGGTATGTTTGACTTTTACGGTCTTGACCCCGCCATGTACATCACTCCATCTCTTTCATGGGACACTTTATTGTCAATGACATGCGCACAGATAGAGCTGTTGACTGACCCTGACATGTATTCAAGGCAAGACAAGTTATCGATGAAAACTTGCTCCTTATCGAGATGTCAAAGAGTTCTGTTGCATTCAACAAACCTTTGTGCACTGGTGTTGCCATTCTCGACCTTTCAAAATTAACTCTATACGAATTTCACTATCAGTACATGTGTAAAAAAATTTCTTCCACTGGCTTTGCACCTCCTCTATTGTGACACAGATTCCCTAATATATTCTGTTGCTTGTGAGAATATCTATAAAGTAATTACCCCAGTTTTAAAGGCACGGTTTGATACATCCAACTATGCCCTCGATAACCTGCTAGTATTCCACAAGAACAAAGGCCGTACCAGGGTGATGAAAGATGAATGTGCTGGGCACATAATCACACACTTTGTAGATTTATGTCCTAATCTTTATGCATATGTTGTTGCAAATGAGCAATGTATCCATAAGGCGAATGGTGTAAAATCCAATGTGTTGTAATCACTCAGGTTCGAGGTTTATCGAGATTGCCTTGAAAATTTTACAAGGGTTCTGGGGACCCAATTACAGTTCCGTTCACGTGCTCATTAAGTCTACACTGAATGTGTAACAAAGATAGTGTTAACAGGTATGGATGATAAGCGGTACATTGCGGCAGATGGAATATCTACCCTACCTTGGGGGCACTATCGAATACTTGAGTAATTTTTTTTCCCTCCATATAGTATTTTCAGCACCACAATAAATTTATAGACCTCCCAACACCACACACCACCAAGGATGTCCATTTGCCGCTACCACTTGAACCTCCTGTTCCACACTCATCACAGCTGACTACACAAACTACAAATATCTAGAACTAATTGTATCACTTCTGTTGCATTAAAATCCAACACTGCTGTCGTCTGTTTGTCTAAGTATAGTATAAAGAATAAATCTATCATCGATATCTTTACCCCTTGTCAAAGAAGAAAATGTAATTCGCAGTGGAAACTGTGTGCATGTGAGTGTGTTTTATACAGCCATTTGACATGTGTTATTGTCTGATAAATATACCGGATGTGAAACCTACAAAAGAACGCTCCACAGCAAGCATCTTTATAACCTCCACAAAAGATTGTAAATATTTATAGTTAGGAAAGAGACATCCACCGAAATGCTCTGAAAAATTGTTTTCTTTTTATAACGTAGAAGATTATTTATTCTACACGAATCTCAAGAATTGTGTGTTTTAGTGTGTGTAAATATTAACTTGATTCGATGACAAAAATAATGTATTTTTTGAAAAAGAGAAAAATGTTAAAGGTGTAAACTCGATGTGTGTTGTGAATGGTTGGTCTTACTTTTTGTATATAAATGTGAAAATATGTAAAATCTATGTTTTGGTGTAAATAGTTGTTGATGTTCCTTTTTTTGTATATAACTCTGTTTAGTTGTGTTTTAGTGTGTGTAAATAATGTTTGTTTGATGACAAAATAATGTCCTTTTTTAAACATGTTTTTTTAGTAAGTATCAATAACTTGTTGTGTGTTATAATATTTGAAAATAATATTTTTTTTTTGTAAATTAATGTAGTTTTTATCCTAAAGTGATTAATTTAGTAAAATTAATCTGTGAATAAGGAATTGTTTGTTGTAAAGTTAATATTTTTGAGTGATATTGTAAATGCAAGTTTAAGGATGTTTGAAAAGAATATTTTATAATAAAATGTTAAAAAGGAATAGTGTCTGTCTTGTTATTTCTTTTCAATTTAATACCTCATGTCACTAACTTTTTTTCAATAATAACTAAACATAGATGGTAACAGGCTAGGTATCTGACATGACATGAAAGAAACATGTGCTGGAATGAATCAGTTTTGCAAAGGAACGAGGCATCAGGTTAAAACCTTCGTCCACTCCGGCTGCTTAAATTAAAGGTTGGTGTAGGAGAAACGGCGGTCTCCTGGCCAACTTTTGTGACATCCCAGGGTGATATATTGAAAGTGAGCCCCAAATACCTTTGCAAAGGCAGGTACAAAACGACCTCTATCCCTCCTTGGCTTGAATCTACGACTGTGACGAACAGAGTACAGAGAGCAATTTAAATATTTCATATTATATACATGCATGCAAATTACAGCTCTTCAAGATACAACACGATGATGCCTGGAGAAGAAGAGACAAACACAATGTAGTTTTTCAAACAAGTATTTTAATAAAAATTAAAAAAAATTCAACTCAAGTGATGTAAAAATACCCGTATATTTTCCCTTAAATTTGCAATATTCTGACCTACCTTCATCTCTACTGTTAGCTGTGATTAACATTCCAATATAAAAGAATTTTATTTGGAAATTTTTTTGTGTGTTAAGTCAATATTCTGATAATATTTTCAAATCACATTTCTGAGCTTGGTCTACGAAAATTCCTGGTAGTTTAAAAATACCATTAGTGGTAACAAGTGCAGTGAATTTAATAAACATAAAAAAAAAAAATGTCCTTCATTTACGAGTTTTTACCTTAGTTTCAATACAGTTGCCTATCGGATGCACTACACATATCTACTCACAGCTCGACCTAAGTGCTACTCATTCATACATCGAACGGACTTATTTTAGTATCATTTCAGGTATGTGATTGTGTCTGGTTTAAATCGTATTAAGAGTTTTTTTTTGCCATAAGATATCATTCACCAGGTTGAATCATGTAAGGTACATGTAATTTGTATGTGTAAACTTGTTAATGTGTTTAGGAAGACTGTCATTTAATTAAAGTAATTTATAGGGACATTTCTATGTAGATAATTAATTCCACACTCACGTAATTGTGTTATACTTCTGTATCGTGTAAATTATATTTCTAAGCTCGAGGCTCCCATTACATTTAATTCCATACTGGAGTTATTCCATTTATTATTCGTGTAGTGGTTTGAAATTTGCGATTCGATTGGTGTAATTTATTCATGCGTAAAACACTCTGACATTCTCTCGCGTGTAAAGTTTAATTGCATTCGAAAACAGTCGTTAATCGTTTGTCATTACTAGCACGTAAATCGCATCTTTCAATGTCGCCTATCTCCCACCACTGTATTCGAGCAATATTCCCCAAAAAACATAAAATCTACACTTAGGCCGCTCTTAGAAATCGTTTCAACACTCTGACTTTCTCTTGTGTGTTAAATATATATTCGTAAAAATCGCCTATCTACCACCAATATCCCTACAAACACATCAATATTAGGAAAAAAATAATTAATGACCCTTAGCACACTCTTGCACTCAACTCAACACCTATATAACACATTGCAACCCACTACTCTGGTTAGTCGCCTCTCGAACACCACACCATCAACATCGTACAGAGCTTCTGTTACCCCCTCTCCCTACCCAAAAATAAATAAAGAAAATAAAGTATACCCATACACAAACTTAAAAAATGCAACAAAGAAATTTTATCAAACTTCTTTGATCAAACACACCCGATTTAATCGGATTAGGGTTAAGGTTTTGATTTTTTGAGCGTATTAAAATCGGATTAAAGTATTAAACCTTTTTATATCAAATCGATACTACGATTAATCAGAAGTGGGGTAGACCCCCCCCCCCCCCTCGGCTGACCATACTACTACTAATGCGTTTTGACCTGAAAAACTGAGAAAAATATGTGTATGCACCTCCGATGTTGTCTTTCATAACGACACGCGCAGGCAGGGTGTACATTGCCCCCTCCCCTTCAAACAATGAAGGTTTCAGCCTGCATGGTGTTTGAACTGCATCTAGAGTCCTGAGAAATTTGCGAGTTCAACGACCTCTAGGTTAGACTTCACAGTATTATATACTATCATACATATATCAACTGTTTATTGGTTGATTGTTGTGATTGTAAAAGGTGGTGGTTGGGCGCACAATTTGTTGCATGTTTGTTATTGGCTCATTTATATCCAGGAGGTGTCAAACAACACGTTGACCAATTGTAAAAGTAACATTAACGTACAAGTGTGTGAATTTCAACTTGTCTAGAAATGAATTCTCGAAATTTTCGGGTCTCCATCCATAGCAGAGTGTTTGAAATCCTCGTTATTTGACGAAACTATTAGATGATCCCCCCCCCCCCCCCCGTATGTTTACCAACTAAATACATCGTACCTCAGGCGAGAAAGGAATGGTACTTTGAAGTTACCATACATACTGTAATTATTATTTCGGCGTGATGTCCAATAGGTAGGGACAGGAAAATTTCGCGAGTTCAGTGAACCGTTGGCTAGACCTCACAGCACTGTATACACTCCAGCCTCAGATGTTTGTTCTTTGGCTGCTTCCAGAGAGAGTAGCCAGTGTTACTGCACACCTGGAAGTATGGCACTCGCTACTTGTTTCCTTGCAAGTGTGCTATTGGCTTAGAGTCGTCCAGGGCGTGTCTGATGAACTGTGATCCAATTGAAGAAGTGACTTCCGTGTACTCATGTTTGACGTCTATCTTGCCCTAAAATAAATTCGCGAAATTTTCCTATCCCTTCTAATAGGCCAATGCGTGCTGCGGAAAGTTTCCTGGTAACCATGAGTGTACAGCAGTCGTACATTGGGCTGTATTCTGACATGGATTTTGAGGTAGCTACAGCAGCGTACATGTACATTAACTTGGCTTTAAGGAAGAAGAGAAAAATGAGACTTTGGTGGCAGACCCTGCTTTTTGAACTGAGGAAACAGGATGGTGGATCAACTTTAATGACAGGTTTGAGAGTCCAAGGTTTCGTTTTCAGACCACTCCATGACACACAAGGAACGCAAGACACAGCACAGTATGCTCTCCGAGATTCGGAACGCAACTAGCTGTTACGGATGCCGTCCACACTGACAGCTCCCGAGCAGAACCTCGACGCGAGCATTCCTTTGATGTTTCTTCGCGAGACCGCCTCTGGGGGGAACGGCCTCCCAACCGAACCCCGAGCGGATATTGTTGGATACGGTGTTACGGGGTCCCGTACATACTATCGAACATGATACGTAGGAATAGGAAAATTTCGCGAGTTCAATGACTAGTTGGCTAGACTCCACAGTAATGTATACACTCCAGCCTCAGATGTTTGTTAGACTCCACAGTAATGTATACACTCCAGCCTCAGATGTTTGTACATTGGCTCCTTCCCTAGAGAGTAGGCAGTGTTACTACACACCTAGCAGTACGGCACTCGCTACTTGTTTCCTTGCAATTGTGCTATTGGCTTACAGCCGTCCAGGGCGTGTCTGATGAACTGGGATACATTTGCAAAAGTGACTTCCGTGTACACATATTTGACGTCTATCTTGTGCTAAAATTAATTAGTGAAATTTTCCCCTCCCTATGTATCGGATAAGCAGTAGAATGGTCATTAAATGCTGAGCATCAGCCACTGGGGTGCGATATTTATTTTTCCCCAATGAAATGTATTTTATAGGAAGAGACCTGAAAACTTCGCGAGTTCACTAACATCTAGGCGATACGCTATTTTCGTATGGAAAATCATTCAAATATCACTGTCCATTGGTTGCTTGGGGTATTAGCGGATGACGGTGATTGGGTCTGCATTTTATTTTCTGTTTATTATTGGCTCAGAGTTGTCCAGGTGTAAACTAACGTGCGGACCAATAGCATAAGCAATACAGACGTACGATGTCTTGGAATTCTACCTTGTCCCAACATGTAACCGCTAATTTTTCAGGTCTCTATTTATAGGGTAAAATGATTTTCAATCAGTAGTGTACTTGTGTGTGTTTTAAATTTAAAACGAAGATAAATCTGTATACTGGTTGTTGTAAGATCCTGTTAGGCACCAGTGGAACGATGACGATATATCCGTCCGAGTTTCGTTTTCAAGGACAAAGATACGCTCGGGCAAAGTCTGCAAAGTGTAGGGTACTCTGACGAACGCACTACACGACCGCAGTAAATAACTGTCGTGGTGGGTGTGACGTGTGGAAGACTGCCACAATAAGCGAGCTCATGAGTAGTCCGGTTTTTTCCTGTTCGCCGCCGCTGGCTGACTCACACACAATAGCGCATGTCAGCTGCGTCCGTGTGGTCAAGAAGCGAGGGGAACATTTTACTGGCCGTCGTCGTGATCCTACAGGAGCAGTTTGGGACGCCCGCCGCGAACTGTTCTTACAGCCTCGTGCAACACGGGCTTGCATTTGCAACGTGCGCGTGCAGTACCCGCTAGGGCTGTTCGATATCATAAAAATTTAATATCGATATTTTTAAACAGTTACTAGATATTTTCGGTATGCCGAAATTATCGATAATACAGAAATGATAAATAATCGATAATATCGAAATAATCGATAATATCGAAACTATCGATGATATCGAAACTATCGATAGTACTGAAAATAGCGGTCATGTCGAAACATCTATAAACCGATATTTTTCAAAGTTACATATAGTGCGGTAAATTATTTTTCATATCGATAATTATCGATATATCGATATTTCGAACAGCCCTAGTACCCGCCACATTAGTTGGCGGGGTCGCGGTGCTCGCCTCCTGTCACGGTGGAATCGGGTTCGACTCGCGGCAGGGTCGCTCACCGTATTTTCGCACGTGGGAATCTTGCCCGGCGATGTCGCTGGTCGGCGGGTTTTTTTCGGGGGATCTCCGATTTCCCCCGTCCTTGCATTCCGATGCGCTTCCGTACTCACATCACTTCACCCTCATTGGCTCTCAAGACCTCGAAGTTAAGAGCCTTCCGGCTGTTGAGGGGCGGTAACAGCAAAAATAATTAATACACCTGTAAACTTAAATATTAGTTACAAGATTAATGGTCACTATCCCCACCAACTATGCTCATGGGCACTGTAGATGGTTCCTGTGTCATTCTGGAATTTTAAAATCATTCTTTCAGTACTTTTAGAATGCGATACAGATTTACTGACAGTTAACTCTTTGTAGACTATGCTCGAGTGTAGCTCGAGCAAAGGTAATTCGAAAATTTCTTTATTGTTCAGAGAAAAACTCACATCGATGTGCAGTCTTTGTTCGGCTAGTGTTTAACACGACCTCACAAGAACACCACAGCGCAGTAACAATGATATTGTTAGCGATATAATTAATTTTTTATATAGCCACTTAAAGGGAGATGATTGATTGCAAATCCTTTTATACAATAAAGGACATTTGATTTGGTCGATATTAGCTCGGCTCTCGATTTGTTGATGACCGGCCAATAATAAACGCTGTAAAGTACAGGGTAGTGTCCGGTGTGGTATGGACCAATAGGACGATGCCGATGGTGAGTACTAACACAGGCACCAACAGAACCGGTGTTCTTGCAGTAGTGGATATAGGTGACTCGCTTCTAATTTGGCGTAAGTACCGGTAAATGTTTGCAGACCTCATTGTGTTAAGACACGTTGGAAGTAAGTTTCTTTTCTAAACTGCCCTATTCTAAGTGTTATATGAATTTAAGACCCAAAGGTAGGATGGGATTTTATTGCGTCTCAGAGGTGGAACAGCCGCTTGTACCGCGAATTCCAAGCCGCGCGTGACAGCAAAATGGCATCATTGGCCAGCACCACGTTTGAACGCCGTTCATCAATGAGCGCCTGGGGTAAATCACTCACCAGCCGGCGGCCCAGCCAATAGTAGATGTTTCACAACGTACAGTCGCCAGTCAGACACAAAGCTGTTCTCAGAAAATTGGTTCGCCCACAGCAAAAGAACTGCCATGCCATTCCATCTCTGTCTGTGCTCTTCTCTACTCTGTTATGATACTCAAACTATTGATCAATAAGAACACTGTAGGCCCTATCTATAGGGACTGGACAATTTTGCGAATTCATTTTACGACAAGCTATACTAGAAATACATGTACAATACTGTTAGGTGTGTAATTTGACCACAGTTTATAAGACACGCCCAGATAAGCTCTGAGTCAGTAACAGACCTGCATGAAAACAAACGCTGAATCCTGTTAACCTGGTCTACACACTGGCCTTCAGACAATGAACAGACTGCTAAGTCTTGAAAATACATAGGACCTTGTATTCTAGCCTACAGGTTGTTAAAAACGCGAAATTTTCCTGTATCTACCTATCTAGTGTCGCTCTCTGCTCGTGACAGTGCGTGCAAGATGCTACACGAAAAAATTAATTAATTAAGTGTTAGTGGCGACATCTGCCGTTGATTGTCAAGACAAGGCTTCTGCGATTTTCTGTGTCACTTGGATTTGTGATTGCTTCCACTTTTAAATTCTTGTGCACCAAGGAAGCAACAGGCCTGTTTGCTCGTCTCACGAAACGCATCCCGGCATCTTCTTTCATGTCGCTCTCTGGGAACGTGTACAGAAGGCAGTGCACACAGAGCAGCAGGCTTGTGATAATATTTATGCTCTCTTCAAGGGCAATCTAGGGTCCTCCGTGGCCGTCACCGCTGAGGAGTCGCGCTCAAGCTACGAGGAGGTGGAGTCGCTCATGATTCTAGCGTGACACACAGCGTAATCCTTTAATACAGTCTGCTCGTAGTATATAATCACTTTCTAAATCAAACCTATGAAAAAACTATCCATGTACGACGTGTTTTACAGATGTTTGAAAAATATCGATTTAACAAAATTACGATATTATATCAACGATATATCGATATAAATGGCCGATATACTACACTGATTTAAAAAATGACTATGTTTAATTTGTCAATATGCACCAAAAACAGGCGCCACATCTTTCTGCAATGCCTCGTATTCTCAGTATGTAATATTCCAAGCAATTTTACATTTGCCAAGTTCTTTAATACATAAAATATTGGACTCCAATGCACCTAAAATCGATGGTTTTCTTTAGATGTAGGTATCGTTTCGTAAAACGATACTTTTATAAATAACCAATGTAAATAATATCGATATTTTTTCCTCCGATATTAACATCCCTGGCGTGTTTGGCTGTTTCCTAAATATGGCATTTATCACTAGCGTTCATTCTCCCAGTAGCATAAATGTAGCCTACCTAATTTTTGGTTCAATTGAACTTTCATTTATAATTTATTTATAAATTATATTATAAATTATATTATTTCATGTATTATTAATACGAAGGAAAAAAAACAGGAATGAAACAGTTGTGTTGGTAATACCTAGGAAGAAATATACCTCATGCGAAATATTTTAACACTTTGAAGACTATGCCCGCATGTAACTCGCTCGAAACTAGTATAAGAATATTTGTTTGCCCATAAAACACAAAACTAATCAGGGTGTAGTTACTTTATTACTTATTTATACCGCTATTCAACCACGATAAAACTTAGAGTTAAAGACAATTTTCGCAAATAGAAAGAATAATTTTCGTACAGTTTCTAAAATGAACACGATGGGCTGTAAATACTGCTCATTACGAAATACCCTTTGGTTGGTAGACTGCCAACTCCGCACTTTGTTGGCTGACATACGACCAATAACGAACGTCTGATGCAGTTCTGACCAATAGGATGACGATATGAGGGAAAAGAGACCAATAGAGTATGGCGTCCTTAGAGTGGTGTAAATAAGCGACTCACTTCGAGCTCGTCTTTAACGGTGGTGAAAGTTCGCGGACTTCAAAGTGTTAAATTGAGTGCGCACACATGCGGCGCAGTGTTCCTTTGGTGTTATTTTCTAGACTTAGTTAAGCTTTGTTTGCATGAAGCGGAGGAATATCCTGGAAGTAGGACTTTAGCAGTACTTCAGGAATGTTGTAAGTAACCGTGAATGGCCTGTATAAAAAATAGTGCAGGAGTGAAACCATTGCAAATTTCCTCCGCCCTTATGCAGCTACTTGGCTAGACTACGCAAAAATTGCTCCTTCTCTTTATTTTATCCTTCCGAAGGTATCATCAGAGATGAATACTTCCGCCGACAGTCAAAGCCATTGGCTGGTTACTCGATTCACAATATGACTGCGTCAGAATATAGTTCCGATGGTCAAACGAAGTAATTTAAATGATTACATGGTTTCGGTAATGCTCTATGACATTGACATTTTATTTGCGCATGCAAGAGTATGCTTGCACCTTGAAAATTATTTTTATTTACTATTTTGTATCGGGGTAAAAAAGCATCAAGTAAACAGTGTTGTGCAAGACGGCAGACGTGCAAATCCTTCACAGTATACAGTAAATAGTGATAATTAGTATAACGTTGAATGCGAAAAAATAATCCCTACATTACATACACCCAAATTAAATATTTATTTATCTTAATGTAAATGAGAAGAGAGCGTGATTCTTATAGTTGAGTGTTCATGAGACATGGTTGACAACACAACAAATGACTTCCAGAATGCGCTGACAGGCGGAGTGATACAGGCGGACACTTTGAGTAGATAGAGTAAACGAGTGAGTGAAGAGATTTGGGCAGCTCTTAACAGAGAGTTATTGAGAGCCGATGAGGGTGATTGAGGTGAGTATGGAGCAGCACCGTAATGAACGGGCAAGGGAGACGGGAGATCCCCGAGAAAACTCGCCGACCAACGGCATCGTCCGGCACGATTCCCATATGCGAAAATCCGGAGTGACCCGGCGGGTGATTGAACCCGGATCGACATGGTGGGAGGCGAGCAGGCTAACCTCTCAGCCACCGCGACTCCATGGAGTAAACGAGAGTCAAAACCACGCACCACTGCGGAGGACTGCCAGGAGGAAGGCGGGGACCATGTTCGGCACTTTCAGAAATAGGAGATGTCTTGATAACTGGTGTCTGCCCAGGTAGTGGCTTTAAGAGCATATAGTCCATTCACGGTTTCTTCGGCCTTTTTTAATCAAACCTTTGAAAAATCTCTCCATGTATGGCGTACTTTGTTGTTTTCTAAATATGCCACGTATCACAAGAGTTTTATACTTGTGTTCATTAAAGTTACTTTTTTTTTCTGTTAAATTGAAATGTTATTAATATTTTATCTATAAATTGTAATGCTTTATTTATAAATAATTTGAATAAAAAACAGTGAGAAAACATGTGTGTTGGTAGCGCCTAGTAAGAAATAGTTCTTATATAAAATACTGTTACAACAGAGTGCACACGAATCCGGTCCGTTGCCCCTCTGGTGTAATCTTCCAGACTTAGTTAAGCTTAGTTTGCACGAGGCGGAGGAATATCCTGGAAGTAGAACTTTAGCAGGGTTTCAGAAAAGGCCGAAGATACCGTGAATGAACTATAGGTACGTAATCGACTGCAGAGCTACCTTTTGTGCTGGGCCAGTATTTAAGGTGGATTTACGATTGACTTAACAGAATAAGTTGTTCAGGGGTATTAGTTTATGACTGTCGTTTGCGAGTCTTGACGGGTCGTGGGCGTTCTTGGCATGACTTAAGATATCGTTATATTTTATATCTGAAGTACAAGTCAAGACGAAATAGCCAATCAGGGACCAGTGACATTTGTTGTTGGCGGTAAACTGTATTTACATCTTGGATTTAGGTTATGTCATATTGTGATATCGTATGCAAATAACTATTTTATTCGAGATACAGTATCCTCTTATTTTAAAGAACAGATCATGGCCATGTTTTATTTCTTGGACGAGGTTATTGAATTCGCTTTAATTAACCTTTTCAGATCTATTGATGCGAATGCTCAATGTTGGTATCGACTTTCCCTTCTATAAGATATCACGAGTTTTTCAAAACGTTTACACAAGCAGTAATCACAAATTATATATATATATAATCTTCACACTTGTCCATGTTTCCAGGTTATATCGGCTGCTTTTGTTTTAAACGATTCTGATTTGGCTAGACTTTACAGTTGCTAATTCAATCATAAACTGCAAATCATCTTATTGATAATTTTCCGTGTGCTTATCTAGTCATTATGTAAAATGCTTAATTCTTCAGTCTTTAACCGTAAACCCACTTCTAGCTTCAAGAAACTTGGAGAATTTATGTAATGATTTTGCCTACTTTTTGCTTAAGGGGCCTCCCTAATATATAGAGACCTGAAAAATTCGCGAGTTCACTGGCCTGCAGGCTAGACTCTAAAGTCTTATGTACAAATATGACGCTATCAACTGCGCATTGGTTGTCTGCTGTTACAGTGGAAGGTAACGATTGGACCAGCGTTCTCCAGAAGGTGTCAAACATTGTGTGAACCAATGGCTAAAGTTACCTCAACACACGTGTTTTTAATTCTAGCTTGTCTCAGAATGAATCCGTGAATTCTTCAGGTCTCTACTAATAAATAGTTTTAAATGCCTCAAGTTACGTCTGGCCATAAATAAGCATTGCAACGGAGCGGCAATGGAAAATAGACAAACAAGCTTTGGTGTGTTCTGTTTCTTCAGAATTTTAAGCGGTGACCATAGGTCTTAAATACAGCGATCTGCTCTGAAAAGATACAGCATTGTTAGAGGCCTGCAGAATTCGCGTTATTATTTGCGGACAAGTTAAACTTTAAACACGTGTACCTTTACAGTAAGTTTGTCATTGGATCACACTTAATCCGACACGTCCTGGGTACCTCTGCGCCAATGAATGAACACTTAACAACAGTTTGCCCCAATCACATGCAGATCGCTCAGAAGGTAGTGACTTCACATCTGTGCAGCAGCCAATGGAGAAACGACGCCGGCTCCAGTACAGACAGCCTGGTGCCGAATAATAACGCGAATTTTGCATGTGTCTTAAGCATTGTCGCTATAGTTAAAAACGCTGTTTTGTAGAAGAATAAATATAATAAAAAGAGCTCTATATATAGTTATTTTTGCTGACTTGACACTTATCGAAAATTACATTCATGTTTCAATAACCAAATTTATGAATGAACAACAAATTATGACTTTCATTTCTACCCCGAAAAGAAGTTTTACATTGAAAGATTACATGTATATATTTTTTTAAATTAGAATATACACGGCGGATTACATTGAGTCCTGTATGTAAGCTAGAGTTTTAAGAGTGTTGAGTTAGTGGAGAGCTGGCCACTGCAGCACGTTTCTATCGCCTTTAGCCATTACTTAAGCCCCGAGTATTTCGCGGATTGAACTGACAGCAAGCCAGGCTGGACTTCCCTCTATACACTCGAGAGATTATAGTGTGCATTTTGGTTGCTGTGATCAAGTGAGGCCTCTGTACAGGGCTGTTAAACACTCCCTCACACTACTGCTTCCTGCTTATTACTGGCTCGCAGTTAAACGGGGCGTGTCTAAAGAACTGTCGTCCAATCACAACAGTATTAGAAAAGAACAAGTGTTTGGAGTCTACCTCGCCTCCGAATAAATTCGCGAAATACTCGTGGCTCTAGCCATTACGTGTAGCGCGAAATTTACATCATTGTTGTAACTACCACTTTCTAATGGCAGAACGGCCACATTAGCCGATTGTCTACAAAACTGGTGGTTTTTTTTAAATGTAAGTTTAGCGTTTCGCATGTTTGAAAGACAAGTCACCGCAATTTTTTAATTTTCGGAATAAATGTTCGTCGCTTTTAAAAATCCATTTTGTTATATAAAATCATTGCTTTTTATTCCCTTAGTATTCATTTGATAAAAATATTAAGTCGCCGTAGTGGTGTTTAATAAATCTGTAATAATCTAGTTGCCACACGAATATATTCCGGAATGTAATAATCTCTGTATTTTGTTTTTGGAGACTGAACCCTGGTAGAAAGAAGTCATTGTAAAACCCACAGTTAAGGGCGAAAATCATTTATATCAGAAATCTCTCCCTTCTTCATTTGACACAAGATAAAATGCTTCTCACGACAATGCATGGCGGTTTCGGCGTACTATATTCTTCCAAAACGTTGACGTTTTTAAGTAAAAAAAAATAGCAAACGTAGCTTAATTTTACTTAGTAAACCTAAAGAAACATTTGCAAACCAACAAAATTATTTTTGAGAATTTCTCCCTCTCATATAGTCACAAGAGTAGTAATTGTATCGCTGCATTATTATCAAATCCATTAAACTCCTGGTAGCATCTCAATAGCTCACACAATGTTTCTGCTAAATGCAGCTGAATCTCCCGCTTATCCGAAGGACACTTTTTCGGCTTATTTGTTTCGTAGAATTTAAATAGTAATTAAAAGCATCTAAACGACAAGCACGAGTGCCAGACCAATAAATCTCCCGTGCTACGGGCTAAATGGGGGACACTGAAAAAGGAATAAAAGGCAACCGCCATGCCCAGACGAATTTAAATCACAGTGAATTGTGGAGTGAATTTTTATCTCTGTAGACTGTAACCCAGCTAATATACTGTTTGTGCCTGACGAGTGTTTGTTATCAAAAAATGCAGTATTTCATATTACTGCAAGCCAAAAATTATCGAACTTTTAGACACCGTAGCTCATATGACGTCATTTTCAGTAACAAGATTTTTTTCGACATATATGATTATCACGAATGATCTTTCCGAACCATTGTTTACAGTATGATGTAAACATGAAACAATACCAATCCATTTCATAAAAATTCTTAAAGTTGGTTTAATTTGCTTTGGGGTATTCATAACAATTTTATAACGTTTTAATATAGTCTGCTTACGTGTTACATTTTAAGTCACTCGTCCATTAATACAAATAAGTAAAAATTTCTAAGCAAAAAGAAAATTTTATATAAGGTACCAACAGCAATACAGTATTCTAAAAGGAATACTGTTCAGAATTCTCTTGTGACTAAATTACATCGTTTATGCTTTACTGCACATGTAATTTTTTATTTAGAAGTATATTTACTCAACACTGTACTGGCCAAAAAATTCGAATATGCGTTTATCCCATTCAGTTCCAGTGTACACAATTTAGTACATAACTCTCGTGTAGATAATTTTGGTGTGAACTGCACACTGCGAAGCTCAATGACTAGGGGTAGTGAAATTTCGCGAAAAGATTTCAAGGCAAGTTATATTTCAAAACACTGTAATGTCGTTTTCGTATCTTGATTAGCTGAACTACTTTATGGCGCGTATTAAGTGTCTGGCACGAATCACGTAGGAGCCGTGCCGATGATGTCGAATTATCAGTGGCCCGGTCAAATATGAAAACGCCTTCTCAAGCAGACAACAACCAATGGCAATAGACAAACTGCTGTTATGTGCTTATAGTATTGAAGTCAATCATCGTGTACTCATATTTTACCGCGAAAAATAATTAACTCTATCAATGACCAATGAGTAGGGACCTGCAAAATTCGCGTTATTACTTTACAACAGGCTAAACTTCACAGTCCTGTACGTAAAGAAGATAGCGTCGTTTCTCCATCGGCTGCTGCATAGATGTGAAGTCACTCGCTTTTCGACTGAACTCCAAGTGAAGTTATGAAGTGTTCATTTATTGGCGCAGGGTTACCCAGGGCGTGCCACAGGAAGTACGGTCCAATGACAAACGTATAGCAAAGATACGCGTGTTTCAAGTTTATCGTGTCCTCGTAAAATAACGCGATTTTTGCAGGTCTCTACCAATGATCTTACCTGTGGGTAAACGACTCGCAGACCGTCTTACTGGTCTAGGTCAAAATTGGCCCATATAACTGTAGTTGAACATATAGCCTACAGCTCATTGGCAGTGACAACGAAACAAGTGCTGTGTCGACATTAAGTACAGCGCGTATCACAATTTTCTTTTGTTTGCAAAACTGAAACCGTAAATTAATGTGGGTCTGAAAGGGTTAGCCTGTATGCGATAATTTCCGTTCGCTTTTATAAACACTTGTATTACTATGATGTGTGAAAATAATTATAAAATATACTTGTAAATTAATTTTGAGAATTTCATACTATAAAGTAATGCACGGTAAAATTAATAATTTTTATTATTACAGTTTAATGTCTAACTAGAAGCTGGCAGCCTACGAAAGATGGAGTCTCGCAAAATTATACGACACAAGTAGTTGGAAAAGGGGAATTCTGGCACACCTGGCTGCTGGCTGTGGACCCTGTGGACCCCGGCCGCCATCCTGGATCAGAACTCCCTGCTCTGTCAATCTGGTCCGCCATCTTGGAAGTCAAGCTGTCTAGCAAAATGGCGACCGGGGTCTACTGGATCCACAGCTAGGGGCCTGGTATGCTGGACTTCCCCATTTCTAACTACTGACACAGTCATGTCGTAAGCGGAGCACAGAGTAAACACGTATACAGTTATGAAATGGTGATGGCGATTCCTTTGATGTGGGCGTAACCATTCTCCGATTGGCTGAGCAAGGCTCTGGAAACGAGCCTCGTGCCTGATTGGTCACTGAACGTTCAAAATGTTTCCCTACTGGCTTGCGTGTCGGCTGGCGAGTAGATTACCGAGGCACTGATTTGCGAACGGCGTTCCAGTGACGCCATTATTGTTAATGAATGCGGCTGGAGTTCGTTGTATACAAACGGCTGTTTCACGTCGGTGGAATAATTTCCCACCCGTCGCTCTTTCTGGATATCAGCGCGAGACTACAGAGTGGTTGGCAATACAGAGGTGAAACCGCGTACTCCAGGCAAACGCGCCAGCAAAATAGCGTCAATGCACAGTAACATGCTGGAACGCCGTACGCCAATCAACGCTTGGTCAGTTAATCGTTAGCCAGTAGCCCAGCCAATAGAGAACTTTTCGCCGCAGACAGTAGCCAATCCGATGTGAGCCTCTTTCTCAGAGCCCTCCCACAGGCAGTCGGAAAGTGGGTAGGCCCACATCAAAGGAACCGCCATCCCATTTCGTCTCTGTGTAATTACCTACTAAGTGAGTGACTGACGAGATTCGGGCGGCTGTTAACACCGAGGTTTTGAGAGCCTATGATGGTGAAGTGAGGTGAATATGGAACTGGAGATCCCCGAGATAACCCGCCAACCAGCGGCATCGTCCGGCACGATCCTCACTCGTGAAAATCCGGAGTGAACAGGCCGGGAATTGAACGCCGGTATACACGATAGTGTCGCACCCGTCATGGCATTTCCCGCCTTGTACGGCCAGGTTTCGCACCACATTCAGTAATTGGACACTTCCTATCTTTCGTGGCAGGTTCCACACCGGCTTTTGTACCTGGCCAATCACATAGCGGTTTCAGATCTTAGGGCGCTCCCCGTGTGTACTACTTGAAACAAGTTAATGAAGAAGGCGAAAAGGACGCCTCCATCTTGATGATACATCAGTGAGGTTGAAACTCTTTCAAATAGATTTAAAATACGAAGACGACGAATAATATTGGCTTTGAAACTTCTAATTACTGTTTAAAACCGTCCAGAACACTCAAAACACTACCTACTTTATGAAAATATTAATTCGACGTATTTGTCGTGTATACTATTTATAAACTTAAGACCTAGTGTGTGAAATGGTAGTTGTGGCGTCCGGTACAGATGTGTATCTTTTAGGCGTGAGTTCAAAACTCCGTCGGACCTAAATATTTTTTTTATCATCAAATTTTACAACTATGTTTAGCAACCGTCCAGTAATTTTCGTCAAAATTAAATTTCAAGAAAATGAATAAAACTATACTAGCAATTGATTAATTTATGTAAAAGGCGAACATTACCCAACATAGCAAAAATAAGGTGTGCCAGCTAGTTATTTTCATAGGCCTACGCAAGTTACTAACTGGTTGCAGTTCTACGAATGGGGGTTCATATTTACCACAAACGATACACTGCGCACCAACCGAGGGTGCCAAATGCTAGTACGCGAATTGCTGTTGTGTAATATGAATCTTCCATGGTGGCTCATATAGCGGCTGGTATACCGGCTCGTGCGCCGGGCCTTGTAGAAGCTTGTACAAGATCCTAGTACGGCAACAGGTATCGTGTAATATCGGTTTTACCCACTAGCTGAGACCTTGATGGCTACACGCGGGAGATGGCGCCACGCCGTAGACAACTACTGGTTCGCCCGGGAGTGCGAGCAAGGGTAGTGGGGAAGGGAGGCAAGCACTCGCATCGCGAACCTCAGGTCTGCAATTTGCCAAGCAATTTAACGGTTAACGCGCCACGATGGTCGCGAGTTCGACGCCCGGCCAGCGACGCCAATCTCACTCCATGGCGCTGCCTATTAATTTTTTCTTGTAAGTCGCGATCTCCGGCCAACGAAAGGCAACTCGGCTATTTCGCGAAGAATGTCGTCAACTGTCCCTGTCGCAACTTTCTCTGAACCTTGTTACGTCTCCTTGACGAGGCGTCGTGTTTTCTACGGCTGGAAGCACTTTAGTCCATTTGCGGTTTCTTCACACTTTTTGAATTAAACCTTTGAAAATTTACCCCATGTACTATGTATTTCCTTGTTTCCTAAATGTCATGTATAGGGACACCCGAATTTCGCGAAAACATTTCATGATCAGTTGTACTTCATAACCAGAGCTAATGATTTTTCGCTTAAAAATATGAGTACACGATAGACTTCGATATTATAAGCACCTAACAGCAGTTTGTCTATTGTCATTGGTTGTCGGCAATATCGGCACGGCTCCTACGTGATTCGTGTGCAGACAATTAACACGTGTCATAAAGTAGTTCAGCTAATCAAGATACGAAAACGACCCTACAGTGTTTTGAAATATAACTTGTCCTGAAATATTTTCGCGAAATTTCACTACCCCTATTCATAACATTTCAGCTCAGATCAAATTTCTTGATTGGCTGATGTAGGTGTCACACATCTAAGGTGTGTGCTCGCGAATCACAGACGTGCAGGATCGGAGTTACCTAATTCTGATTGGCCAGTCAAGTAAGAAAATGTCTTCTCATAAAGACCCGTGGCCAATAACCAAAAGAAAACTGCTGGTACGCCGGTAGACTATTGAAATCTACCATGTGCAGAAATCTTTTCGCGAAATTCGGATGTCCGCAGTTATGTACCATAAACGTTTTATACTCCTGTAAACATGAAGGTATAGAATGTTCACGGTAAAATTAGCACTTTTGAAAGCCCTTCTTTAGATGACCCTGTATTCACGATGTGTAGGGACCTGCGAAATTCGCGTTATTATTTTACATCAGGCTAAACTTCACAGTACCGTACTAAAGGAGACAGCGTCGTTTTTCCATTGGCTGCTGCATAGACGTGAACTCACTCACTTTCTGACTGAACTCCGGGTGATTGGAGCACACAATTGTGAAGTGTTTATTTAAAGCTGCAGAGTTACACAGACGTGTCACATGAAGTATGGTCCAATGACAAACGTATAGCCAAGGTACATGTGTTTCAAAGTTGAACGTGTCCCCAAATAATAAAGTGAATTTCGCAGGTCCCTGAGATGTGTATTCTTCCACCCTATGTAAAATTAACACTTGCAAGGGCAGCATCACTTAATCGGTGCGTCGTACCAGTGAAACTATTAAAATATAAGAAAAATTAATATTTTACAAATATGTTAATTTTTACACTTCCATGCATTAAAAAAACCAAAAGCAAAAATAATTATTTATTTTATCACAAATGGTAACGTAACACTTTTTATTCGACGTTAAGCTATGGAATTACTTTCCATCCATCGTTACCAACGTTACTAAGCGCATGTCGCACAGCGCGCCCGTTAATATACATGCAGGCAGAAACAGTGACTTTTTTTCTAAATTTAATTTCAAAAGTGCTCACTTTATTGTGGAAAGTCTTTATGTATTTCTGTTAGTTAGAAAATTTACTTATTTTTATTTATAATTTATAATATTTAATTTAATAAATAATAATAGCAAAACAGGGAGAAAACAGATTTGTTGGTAAAGATTACGGTAGTAATAAATAATTTTTATGCAAAATATCATTACATTGTGCGCTCACGAATGCGGTACTCTGTCCGTTTGGTGAGATTTTCTAGACTCGGTTAAGCTTCGTTTGCATGAGGCGAAGGAATATATTGTAAGTAGAACTTGAGCAGGGCTTCAGAAAAGTTGGAAGAAACCGGAAATGGAATACTTAACCCTTTCAGACCCACTTAAATTCAGTGTGTCTCAGATGTTGAAAACAAAAAAGAAATAGAATATGATGCATCCTGTACTTCAGTCGACACATCACTTTTTCGTTGTCACAGCCAATGAAATGAAGGCGATACGTTCGGCTTCAGTAATATGAACGAATTGTGACCTAGACCAGTAAGACGAGCCACGAGTATTTCGCGAATTCATTTGGAGGCGAGAAAGACTTCAAATACGTGCTCTTTTCTCCTGCCAATGTGATTGGACGACGGTTCTTTAGACACGCCCCGTTCAACAGTCAGCCAGTAACAAGCAACCAATAAGCAAACGATAGTGTCTCGAGTGCATTGAGGCTGTCCAACCTAGCTTGCTGCCAACTCAGTCCTCGAAATACTTGGGGCTCAAATCATTGGTCATTAAGCTTCGCAGCGTGCAGTACATACAAAATCATACCTATAGGCTGTTCACGGTAAAGTGAGCACTTTTGAGACCCTAGTTACTTTATTATTACATCAACTTTTTATCCTTTAATCAGCTGTTTAAGTAAGTATTGCAATGCAAGCAACTAACGCGCCACCAAACTCAGAAGTAAACGTCTAAGGCTAAAATAAAAATAAAAATTTATTGATTATTATTTCAAATGAGACGTCTTTTAAAAGTGCTCACTTACCGTGAATAGCCTATACACGTACCACCAAGGCGCACCGGGTTTGGTTACCAGCAGCGTCAGATTAAATTTTTGTATATACGCTCTAAATTCGAATAAGTGGAAAACCACTCATTCGCAGTGAAATGAAATGCAACAACTCGAATCAGCGAAAATGGCTCCACTTAGAATCAGTGGAAAACCACTGATTGTTTCAGTGAAAAAAATTTCACTGATTGAATTAGTGACGTGAAATAATTCCACTGATTGAAGATTTGAATTGCATGCCCTTACTTTTCGTTTTTATTTTAATTGGTACCGTTGGGATTGTTAAAACGAATAGTATATATGAGTGCACTCTCTTCGCCACATTATATGCAGTTTAAACCTTCTAACAGAGCGTCGTTATGAATACATGAAAACGAAATGAAAGACCCAAAAACGTAATGAAAGGCCGAATGTTCATATTAAATCGTAAATTTGTGTTTTATAAGACGAAACACAATTTAGAAAATATTTTTTATTGGTTTATTAGTTTATTCGTGGTTATTTCACTTCATAAACGTTGTTTAACGGCCATTTATAAACATCGTTTGACTAACATTTTAACACATTTTTTAACTTATCCATCAGTCAAAAAAGAAACCACTAAAAACAGTGAAGAAAATTACTGATGAATCAGAGTAAAATATCACTGAATCAATAAGTGAAGGAATTCTGCCATTTTTCACTGATTGATCAGTTAAATTCACTGAAGGGACTGTTGAATCAGTCAGGTATTGTTGACTAATAGAGAGTAGGAACGTGGCAGGCTTTGCAGTTGGCTGGCGGATTTTTTTCGGGGCACTCAGTTAACCCCCTCCCTTCGCGCATTTCAGTGCTACTCCTGCACCACCATTCCCAATCTATCTATTTCACATTCCTAGACGTGTTCTGTTTTTGGAAGTTGAATATATAGAAGTCAACTCATCAAGGAACTCGCTTCGAAAACAACTAGGCCAATACGCGAGACACAGATCTTTCCCAACTTTCATCCAGGTTGCAGCCCCAGCTTATCTCAACCCGGATATTCGCACCTGGGTATATTCTGGGTTCTCCAGTTAACAAGCCAACACATTCCGTCCCTGCGTTATAGGCTGTTCACGGTAAAATGAGCACTTTTGAAAGCCCTGCTTAAGATATACTTGTATGCACATTGTGTATTCTTCCGTCGTATGCTAAATGAACATTGCCATGGGCCTCGTCACTTTATACAAGCGTCGGTAAAGTGCAACTGTGAAATTTTTAGGAAAGAAAATGCTTTGCAATATGTTATGCATACAGTTCAATGTATTTAAAAAAGCGAAACAAATAATTTAAGTTACTACAAATGGATATCTGACACTTTTTTCGACTTTAATATATAGAACTACTTTCCATTCATCGTTACCAATTTTACCGGGCGCATATGCTGTTAAAATATATGCAGGTAGGGGTAGTGAATTTTTTCTAAGGTCGATATCAAAGGTGATCACTTGATCGTGAACAGCCTTAATTATTATGTAATGTAATTATAAAGTATATAAGTAGTATAAAAATGGCGGTTCTGGGACACCTGGCGTCTGGCTTAGGATTGTAATTAGCATATTTAGGTCCCTGCCCATAAAAAAATTAGAAAATTAACCTCTCTTCACGCGGAAAATTCTATAACGTAGCATTCCATCCCGACGGCGCCATTTTGTCAGCCAGTAAAATGTGCCCTAAACCTACAGCGGCCATAATGGCAGCCATGCCAACCACCATATGTTTGCCCTAATTAACATAATATGGCAGGTGAACCCTCAGGCTGGCAAATGAGTCGTGAAGGATGTGAGATATTACTCCCTACCGATGACGGCGGCCATCTTTGCAGTCAGTGCTAATTAGCACAATTTGGGTAGTATACACATTGTGGCTGAGGTTTTCACAATGCAGCAGAATCGGTCGGAATTGAGAAATTCCTGCCATATTGAGAAATTATTCCTGGTGGCCATCTTGGTATTGCCGATCTGTTTCCCAGGACAATTGTCGAGCAGCTGAGGATGTCTACCATTTTGGCGGCCAGCACCTCGCCGGTGGTGGTGGTGGCCATCAAGGCATCGCGAACGATTGGGTTTCGTGTAACACAGCAGACTCCTTAAGACTCTGCGTGTGTGTGCATAACACTTATAAGCATAGTTGGTTATAATTTCCGAACCATCTAAGTTATAGTTATCAAATTCACAACATAGGCAACCACCTCAACTAGAAGAAAGGTTGAGGGGTCAAATATTCCACATGTCAACTTATAAGCAGAATTGGCAGTAATTTCCAAACCATTTAAGTTATAGTTGTCAAATTCATAACATAGGCATTTACCACAACTAGGAGAAGGGTCATGGAGTTAAGTATGGCCGATGCCAAATTAAAAGTATAGTTGGCAATAGCTTCCGAACCATTTAAGTTATAGTTGTCAAATTCATAACAAAGGCATCCATCACGACTAGGAGGGCTGAGGGGACCAATATGCCACATGCCAACCTATAAGCATAGTTGGGTGTAAATGCTTAACCATTTAAGTTACAGTTGTCAAATTCATATCGGAGACATCCACCATGACTAGGAAAGGGGTCGTAGGTACAAGTATAAATATGCCATATCTCAGGGTATAAGCATAGTTGGGTGTACTTTCCGAACTGTTTGAGTTATAGTATGACATTTCATAACATAGGCATCATACTCGACTAGGAGTAGGGCTGTGAGGTTAAGTATTCCATATGTCATTGTATAACCAGAGATGGGTGTAAATTCCGAACCATTTCAGTTATAGTTCACAAATTCATAACATAGAAATCATCCATGACTAGGAGAGTGGTCACGGGTTCAAATATGCCGTATGTCAGTGTCCAAGCATAGTTGGGTGTATCTTCCGAACAATTTGAGTTATAGTTGGCAAATTCATAATATTGACATCTGCCACGACTAGGAGAGGGGTCGCAGGGATATTTCTGCCCCATGCCAACTTATAAGCATAGTTGGCTGTAATTTCTGAACCATTTTATTATTAGTTGCCTAATTCATAACATAGCATCAACCACGACTATGATAGATGGCTGTAAGTTATGAAGTGTTTGAGATACTACTACCAACAAATCATAATACATGCATAGTGCCCTGATGATGAGAAGGTACATACGGACATTTTTCGGCCTGCATGTCTCCCTGTTCTTACTCACCTCTGTCTGTCTCATGTCTGCTCGGTGCCACTGCCTGACCACACACACTTCCTCACGTGCTCGACCCCTCACCATCTCGACAAGCGACCTAGTCGCCCTCGCACTGTCCCTCTATCCCTGGTCCTCTCCTCTCCACCTTCCCAAATCACCACTGACCAAATATCCTCGAGCACTCGTCACCACCCAGTCAGCAAATCATTGTGCGCCGACCCCCTGAGCACTCGTGTAAGATCATACTTACTTCCAGACAGTCTATCTGTACCATCGGCCTTGCACCAGTGAGTCATGTGCCTAGTCGTCAATGTATGTGTGTATGTATGTAATGAGATATCAATCGGCATTAATACACAGTGATAGCTAGACACCCGAGTCCCTGCAAATACAACCACACATGCTAGTACAATAAGCTTCCTATTATGAAAATGAAGTATCCCCTGCCTTAACAGGTGTAGCTGCGAATAGTATAGAAATGCCGATTTGAGCACAACTGCAAAAAAGTTACTCAAAAAGTTGCATTTGAGGACAACCACAAAAAAGTGGATCAAAAAGTTTCACTTGGGAGCAGTTGCAAAAAGTGACTCAAAAAGTTGCATTTGAGCATAACTTTAAAAAAAATTGGCTCAAAAAGTTGCATTTGGAAGCAGTTGCAAAAAAAATGACTCAAAAAGTTGCATTTGGTTAGATTGTAGTCTTTAGAAAAAAGTTGCGTTAAACTTTGCGTTTGAGTGCATCTGTAAAAATACATGTAAAAAGTTGCATCTGGGTGCAGTTGCAAAATAAAGTGGCTAAGAAATTTTTAATACATAAGAAATAAAATATTGTATATAATAAATGAATGCAAATAAAAATCAATTGATGTCTAATATGATAACGACCATGGCAATGAAAAAGGCTAACAACTGGTAATGTTTGAAAAGAATATAAATGTAAGAAAGATGTTTTTGCGAAAAAAAAGTAGAAGAAATCTCAAGAGAAGTATGTCAAGTGTGAAACTTGTAATCACTTTTACAAACCATCTCTCATAAGAAGTCATCTTAAAAGTAGATTGCACAAAGGTCTTACACCAATACATAATAAATCACATGAACCTACAAATGCATGGGAAATTTTTAAAGTGCCACAACACTTAATATCAAAACAGAAGTTCCCACGAGAGAAACAAGTGAAATGTGAAACGTGTAGCCTCTATTACAAATCATCTCTCATAAGAAGTCACTTGAGAAGTAAAATTCATAAGTACACGCCCATATTCAGTGTAGAAGAAATTGAAACAGCATTTCACAGTTGGATCAAGACTTATTCTGTAAAGAATGTGAATGCATACATAGACCCAAATAATTTCCTAAACGATGTAAAAGAAACTGTCATGGAACTAATTAATAAACATTTAAAATCACTCAAAGTGAACATGAATGTCTTCACTGAGTAGAAAAGGGGAATTGATGAGAATATTGAATATGTAGAAAGTTCCTTTAAAACAAAGAACGAAATTATACTGAAATCGACTTATCTGGAAGAATATTATGCCAACAGCATATCGAAAATCATAGCTATAATGGGGGCTTTCGAAGCAGAGGGATCTCTGTGGGTACTCAATAGAAGATTTAAACTAGAAGTGCGAATAAATTAATATGTATCATTCAAGGGCAGTTCTTATGTTGATCTCCCAGAAGAAATTAAAGCTAAGCAGGCGGTAATTAATGTAAGAATAATCATCAAAAATGTTTTTTGTGGTCTGTACTATCTGCACTGCATCAGGTACAAAGAGACCCCCAAAGAGTGAATAAATACATAGCGTACGAACATGAGTTTGATGATGCACTTAAGGGTTTGAAATTTCCAATGAAATTTGATAGCATACCAACCTTTGAGAAAAGAAGTGGAATTTCTATTAATGTATACTCATACGAAGAAGATGGTAGTAATAAATATATAATCTGCCCATTAAAAACAACAAAAATAAGACAGGTAAGCACATTAACCTACTCTATATCAAAGATGAAAAGAACTACAACTACTGCTGGATAAAAAGTCTTTCGAGACTTATCACATCACAATTAACAAATAATGCTCACAAAATATATATATGCAATATATGTTTGCAATATTTCTACTCTGTAAGTAAGCTAAAATATCACGAACAAGACTGCCAAGGTCGTTAGAGTTGAACTACCATCTAAAGAAAAAATGTCATATTAAGATTTAAAAACAAACATCATTCTTTGAGAGTTCCGTTTGTGATATATGCTGATTTTGAATGTCTGTTGACTTAAATTGAAACTTGCGAACCAAACCCCGACGAACGAATGTTACACATAACCATACCAAAAACACGAGCCTATTAGATTCTGTTACTATGTAAAATACGAACATGGATACTATAAACCACCAGTAACTTATGAAGGATCTGATGAATCTAGTGTATTAGTTAAAATGCTAATGGAAGAAGCAAAGTCTATTGGTGATATATACACAAATGAAAAACCAATGTTTCTACTAACTCAGAATGAACAAATTGTTTATGATACAGCTACCCATTGTCATATATGTGAAAATCCTATGAATGGCGATTCTGTGAGAGATCATGATCATCTTACGGGGAAATTTAGGGGAGCTGCACACAGAGATTGTAATTTATTGTATATAAATCCATGTTTTATCCCTGTGTTTATACACAATCTATCTGGTTATGACACACATTTATTCATAAGAGATCTTGGCATCGATGAAAATAAAATTGATCTAATTCCCAACAACAAAGAAAAATATACTTCATTTACGAAACATGTATGTGAAAGTGTTAATCTTAGATTTATTGACTCATTTAAATTTATGACTAGTAGTATCAATAAACTCTCTAGCAACCTTTCCAGAAGCCAATTCCGAGCAACGTGTAAGCATTTTTCCAATGAACTTCTTGACGTTATTACAAGAAAAGGTGTATATCCATATGACTACATGGATAGTGCTTTAAAATTTAATGAGACATGACTTACATCTAAAGATGCATTTTACAACAAACTCAATAAATGTGACATTACAGGCGAAGATTAAGAATTTGCGAGAAAGGTGTTGGAAAAATTCAACTAAAATCTCTAAAAGAGTACACAGAACTCTATAACAAATCTGATGTATTGATATTGTCTGATATAATGGAAAATTTTAGATATGTATGTCTCAAAACATATAAGCTAAATCCAGTATGGTATTTCACAGCCCCAGGGTTAGCTCACACATAATAAAATAGAACTAGAACTATTAACAGATTACAACATGATTTTGATGATAGAAAAAGGTGTGTGTTGTGTAATTTCACAATGTTGTAAGCTATAGACTAAAGCAAATAATAAATATATGAATGCTAATGATTGTACAAAGGAAATCTTTTATGTTACATATCTGGATGCCAATAACTTATATGGATGGACTATGAGCCAGTATTTACCCTATGGTGGGTTTAAGTGGACAAATATAATTATAGATGTAACAAAAATAGAACATGAGTCTAGCAAAGGTTGTATATTGGAAGTTGATTTGGAATACCCACATGATCTACATGATCTCCACAAAGATCTGCCATTGGCACCAGAGAATAAAATACCAGGAGGTTCAAAAAATCCCAAACTCTTACCTAATCTGGATGATAAAGAAAAATATCTACTACACTATGAAAATCTTAAACAATATCTATCTCTTGGAATGGAGTTGAAAAAGATTCATAGAGTTCTGGAGTTTGATCAATCAGATTTGCTTAAGTCCTATATTGATCTAAACACAAATATGGGAACAAAGTCTACAAATGACTTTGAAAAAAGATTTCTACAAATTAATGAACAATTCTGTTTTTGGAAAACAATAGAGAATATTAGAAACAGAGTGGATATATGGTTGTGCTCAAGTTCTAAGCAAATGGATAAACTAGTGGCTAAACCAAACTTTAATGATAGAACTATATTTACTAACTCTTTGGTTGCAGTTCATATGATTAAAGCAAGACTATGCTTTAACAAACCCATTTATGTTGGAATGAGTATACTTGATCTATCGAAAGTCTTAATGTATGATTTTCACTATACTATAATGAAACCAAAGTATGGGAAAAATAGTGAACTGTGCTACCAAGATACTGATTCATACATCAATGATATAAAAACACCAGACTTCTACAGTGACATGAAAAAAAAGATCGATAATTTTGATATTTCTGACTATAAAAAAGATAATCCATATGGCATACCATTAGTTAACAAAAATATTATTGGCAAAATGAAAGATGAATGTGATGGAATAATAATGGAAGAATTTATTGGATTGAAATCGAAAATGTATGCAATAAATGTGGAAGGTGGTGTAAAGAAAAGAAGTAAGAAATATGAATGCTATACAATTGAGTTGAGAAAAAAAGTATTAAGTTTCGAAGATGATAAATGATTTATTCTTAAAGATGGTATTAATACACTGCCATGGGGGCACTACAAAATTGACAAAAGTGATATTATGAAATATTGTATAACAGTAAATGTTTTTAATATATAACCATCCATTAAAAATTAATAACCATACATTTTTGCACACTGTTGGATGTGGTGATTCTTTCACTTTTAACATCATATATTAGGTATCTTTAACTTACTAGTACCACATTACAAATAGTTGTAGCTGATATTGGTTTATTAAAATCAACTGTAAGTTTCAGATAATTTCGATCTTTTACCATAGCGGTTTTTCTGAAAGAACAATCAATAACATACAATGGTCGTCTTCCAAAAATGACCCAGATTTGAAGCACAGTTCATTGTTATGATAAGGGGTATCTAGTTTAGTCTTTGAATTTCTAAAATCAGTGTAAGTAATATATATCTTATCGAAAATTTTATCATCAATGTTTAAATTCCAATTCTCTTTGGGAAACACTTCATTGCGTCCATTCTTAATAGAAATATTTTAGAGAAAACATGAGTCAAACAATGAATTGTGTGTAAATTTCCCAGGATCTTCTTTTCTGTTTTGCTGAAAACCAAAAATGACAAAGTCTGGCATATCGAATTGGATTGAATTGAACTCGTCTTTTATATCAAACTGAAATGAGTTTGCAATAGTAGGTACTGGTTTTTCAAGACATTGCCAGTAATTAAAACCAACTGGAATTTTGGGGTGTTTGTATAATTTTGCTGTAATTTTGTCTCCATAATTAGGATCGTATTCAACAATTGGCCACAGAATTTCCATTTTCTCAATAACAATTTTAGCAGCATCTGGTCTATTATCTTCATCATCAGATCCACATGCTTTCTTTGGGGGTATTCTGTAAAAAGTAGCATCATAATTAGAATTTCGAATGAATTTGATCTTGTACCCACCTTTCCAGAATATTTCATAGTAATCTCTCATAAACCCAAACAAATATCTTAATGGATAGGTAATTTTGTTACTCTTATCTTTCCTAACATATTTACCTAGTTCTATCCCCAACATTTGGAAGAATGGTGATTCTGATTCCGAACCTAGCAATGTATGCATCATTGTTGAAGTGATGCCAGGGTTGTCAATACTTTCGATTATACAACCATGTTTAGAGATCTTTTATCTTGAGAACTGAAATGGGAAGAAATTCTCACAGAGATCAATAGTTGAAGTTTTTTCATAATCTGCATTTGTATCTCTTTTAGTTATCTTATACTGTTGGTATACATAAGCTTCATTCGGATGTGAAAATGCATCGCCAATAGGAATATCAAACTCAATGTGCTTATTGTATTCATTCAAATTATTTTTTGTTTGGTTTTTTGGCGGAATCGACTGGTGCTCATAACTTTCAATTTTTTGTTGTTCCATTTGTTGTATAGAAAAACTATTTCGTAAAAAATTACACTTTTATTATCAACCCAAGAATTATGACTACTATCAAAACCTAACCATTTGATCAGCATCTTATTTCCCTTTCCTCGCAAAACTTTTTCCACTAAGTGGTCTTTATCATATTTAGTCTTAAGCAGCTCTGGCTCATAAAAAAATCCTTTAATAAGTTCATTTTTAAAAGCTTTTATTCTATATATCGCGGAGTTTGTGCGCAATACTTCACACACCTCAAATACTTCAGTGGACCAATTTAGTGTATATCCTCTTTCAAAAAATTTTTACTTTTACTTGTACAAACTTTATCTCCTATTGCAAACTTTGATTTAACCATTTTCCTTTCTCCTCCATACATGTTAATTAGAATAGAATTTTCATTCTTTGCATTTACATTAGTGGGTTTCATTCCGATTGTACGATGAACAGTGTTATTGTATTCACTTATTAATTTAGGTAATATAGCCACCCATTTATATTTCCCTGCATAGTATTTCCCTGCACATTTTCTCCTTCAATGTTCTATTAAATCTTTCTACAACACTAGCTTTATTTTCACTGTGTGTTGAATAGTGTGTTATGTTGTTATTGACCATTTATCCCTTAAATGATTTATTGTAAAATACTTTCCCTTCGTCCGTTTGAAAATGCATGGGTTTGCGATCATTCAAAATAGTTTTAAATGCTAACATAACATTTTCACTACTTTTATCTTTGATTGGTATTCCCCATGCATGTTTGGAAAAAACATCTATCATGGTTAACATATATTTAAACCCTTTGTTAATTCTGTGTATATCTTTTAAATATCCAGAATTCATCTCAACTAAATTAGTTTGCCAAAGATCATCGATACCAAAAGATAGAACAGTTCTTCTGGGGAAAGTTTTTTTCGCACTGATTTATGAATTTCATTTACAATATCGTTTTTATGCCCCCACCTGTAAATATCGAGTTATTGGTAATACAACATCTACAAACACATTTAATCCTTACTTTGATATTATTTGTAAGTTTATATGAACTTAGTGTATTTTTCATACATTTGAGACAGTATACATTTAAGTTATCATTGTTCATTTTATTTATATAATAAATGAATCAACAAAAAATTGTAAACAATATAGAGAAGTATATAGAGAGAAGACAGCTAATTGAAAAGTTTAGAAATTTTAGAAAATTTCGCCAAGATGAATATAATAAAAATAATAACAAAAAACCATTGATAGATGCGATAGAATATTTGTGACAAAATTTGGACATTTAACAAATGAGAATAAGAACTTAATAAAAGAACTTGTTACATTTGCTGTTAAGAATTTAGACTACCCACAGACACCAACAGAAATATCTAATGAAAGAAAACTGTTTTGTAAAACAGGCACCGATGATTGCTATGACGATGGTATTAAACGAACTGTGGTTGACGATGAATGCTATGGCGATGGTATTAAATGAATTGGCTTCGACGATGAACACTACGACGATGGTGTTAAGCACATTCGCGATGACGATGAACGCTACGACGAAGCATTGGGGCTTTTGAAAACTGATATCTCACAGTTGACTTACTACAAAACAACATTTATTGATAAGAAAGTGGCCGATTTCGTAACTGACTGCAAAGACGATGTTTTTGGACTAAAGGCTGATAAAGGTAGATTGTATATTGGTGACAGCGAAGTTACATTCAACAATGGCAAATTTACTGTAAAAGGCCGAACATACACTGGAATTGATGGTTTTGATGAAATGACTAACTAGTAAGAAAGTAACAGAAAGTGACTATACTGCAACCGACTATGAACACTATAGTTGTATCCAAGCAGACACAAATACAGTTTTTCAAAACAATGATCCAAGTTTAGGAATGCCATAATCGAGTAAAGGGAATAAATGGAAAATTATTGTTAAAACTATTTACGATTCGATCAAAAAAAAAAAACGTTCCCCCGTAAAAAAGGGAAAGGTATAAAGAAATATACAGACTATCTCAAATAATACATATGGATGGATGATACTAGGATGCTTATTGATCGACTTCTCGTTATTTATGGCGAAGAGAATGCTGGAAATGATAACTATTACAATGAAAAAGTTGGAATAATGGATATGCTCAACAGCAAGTTTAGTAACTTTGCTGTGAATAATCCAAACGGTATACCATATCTGATACGAGTGTTGAATACAATACCACAACCTTTCTGGGAGTCGGAGCATCACAGAAAAGGGTTACTCAATTACATAATAAATTCACTACCTTATGAGTTGCATGCCACCGGTTATCAATACTTAGGCCCGGGTAGTAGACTAAAAGAGAGAATTGAGCGTGGTGATAACGCCATTAATCCACCAGATGCGGCTGCAATGGAACATGATATAACTTATCATCATCATAAAGATCTAGCTGAAAGACATTTAGCTGACAAAGAACTAGAAGAGAAAGCATTCAAAACATTGTTCAGTTCAGATTCTGATCTCAATGAGAGATTGTGGGCTGGTGTTACTGGTTCTGCGATGCATATTAAACATAAGCTTGGCTGGGTAATTAAAATAAAATGAAAAAATACTTGTTATAATAAAGGAAAGTAAAAAACATTGTATTTCAAGTTCCTAACGATAAGTTGAAGGGTCTGAATATTGATTCTTTCCTAACAAAAGACCAACTGGATCATAAAAACAAGAAATTAAAGGAGGACAAAGGGATGACTATCACAATTTCAGTTCCACAGGTTAATAAAATGTCCAAAGAAATGAAAACTGGAAATGGTTTGACAGTTCACAAGGGTACATGCAGCGAAGATTTGAGCATAGGCAAGGTCGACAGAGTATGGCTGTCTGTAATTTCAAGGCCTCGGTCGATACATGTGTGTTGGTAGGGTGATGACTGTCTGTAATTGTAAATATTGTGTACATGAGTGTAGTAGGTCATGTGGGGCCTTGCTTCCCTCTGACTAATGATTGTCTGCTGGCGAACATGTAATCGGTAATGTATTGCGTGTATGGAAAACCAGGGCGGTCATTGCTTCCAGTGAGTTCACGACGATGCTATGTGCTCGCGACCTGCAGGTCTTCTGAAACAGCTACACTCGTTAAGGTAACACCTCTGCTCTGCATCGTCTAAGAACAGAGTTCATACATAGTTGATGTGCATTAGTGTGTGTGTGTTTCGATACCTCCTTACATTGTTCGTGTCTCGGGTTGTTACAGTGTGTGAAACCCATGACTAAGTATTTGTGATAAATATATACATTGCCTGATACTCTCGTTACTAGCAATTTTGTTTATAATAATTTTTTTTTTTCGTTTTTGCACTCTAGCAGGCGAAACATAGCTGGGGAGGGTAAGTAGCACTCTTTAGGGACCAATGTTCGAGACTTGTGTCTATGGGTACATACAACATCGTAGTTAACATAGGGGTATGGCTGAACATGTAATTCTGGACGGAATCCGTCTAAGTGCATACATTAATGGTTCGGAAGGGTCGAGTGCTTGTAATTTCAAAGCCTTGGTGCATGATGTAAGTACATACAATGAAGGTTCGGGCAGGTTCGATAGAGTATGGCTCCTTATAATTGGAAAGGCTTGGTACATGCATTGAAAGTTCAGGCAGGGCTGGTAGAGTTTGGCTTCTTGTGGCGGTAAAAAGACTCGGTCGGTACATGAGTGCAGATAAGGTCGTCAGAGTACGACTTTCTGCAGTTCGGGAATAAGATATAACTGTCATGGGTGCTACATGTTCGTCGTCATGGGCAGTGGGACCGACAATCAACGATTGTTTGCAGACGTGTAAGCATACACTCTCAACAGGAATCCAACCTTCGATATCCTAATTTTGTTAAGGATTATACCCCTTCGTCATCCTTGTCTAGCCTTCGCTTGTGCAGTATGTGTGTACCTGTGTGCGTATGTGTGTGGGATGGGCTTGGTACGTGAATGCAGGTCGGGTAATGACTGGCTGTAATTACTAACACTGTTGTAGACAACATGCCAGCTATTAAGTCGACTTGTATTACCACTCTCTACGAGAATCAAACCTGCTATCCCTCGAAGTTGGTTCAGGTCACATGCATTTTTTCCTTTCAATAGTATACCGGTAAGTACGTTGAAAAGGGGAGGTGGTGGTGGAGATGTAGTACTTGATCGGTATCTACCGTGTACGGAAAGGCAGGACCGGTCATTGCAGTCTCGGATTCCAGTCAGGTCATTTCGACGATGGGATGTGCTCGTTGCCTACGAATATTCACAGCTACCCCAGAAAAGGTAGGGGATAATTCGTTTCGTAATAATAATAATAAGCTTATCGTTGTATGTGTGTTCATATTACAGAGCAGGTTGACCCCTCCCTGATCGCTCCCTGTTATCATTATTTGCTTCGGAACACGAGTGCAGGTCGGAGATACTGGTGAGTGTGTAGGCTCTTGTTATGATAATGCAAGTTGTATATCAAACAGTTCGCAAATTACAGCAAACTATGGGGCGTATCACTGTCTGTAATTGTAAAAAGAAGGTGGCACATGAGTACACGCCGGAGACAGAGTTTGACTGCCTATTATTGAAAATGGGTCAGTATGTGAGTGCAGGTTGGCGACAGAGCATGACTGTCGTGCTAGTCTCTTTTCATGGGCAGTGGGAGAGATGATTGACTGTATGTGCTCTCAATGGCATTCAAACCTACCCTAACATAGTTATTAGAGTAGGGTACAGAAACAAAGAAAATGTATCAGGTGCTTTTTAATTTGAACGCACACTCCCTTTTACTGTAACCAGAGATTATATCAGGAGTTTTGGCTGCTCGGCTAACCTGACAATTTGTGTTAGTGAGGGAATTACATGGCTTTTGTCAAATGCCATACAATTTATGGTCTTGTCTAGCCATCGCTTGTGCAATACGCATGTGCGTGTTGGTAAGTATTTTTTTCATTTTGTGCACTCTAGCAGATGACAGGAGAAAGCACACAGAGTAAGACATTTGACTATCTCTCTATTTGTGCATGTGATCACTCTCTATGGGATCGAACTTTTGATACCTCGATGATGGTTCAGGGTACATGGGTCAGTTCATTTCAATAGTATAATAGTAAGTACAATAACAAGAGGGAGGTGGTAGTGAGGATGTAGTACTTGGTCGCTATCTATCATGCACGGAAAGTCAGGACAGCTCATTGTGGTCTCCGCTTTAAGCGAGGCCACATCATCGATGAAGACGACGATGAGATGCACTTGTGGCCTATTTGTATTCACTGCTACACCTGTTAAGGTAGGGGATACTTCGTTTTCGTAATAGGAAGCTTATTGTATTAGTATGTGTTGTTGTATGTGCGTGAATCAGGCTGTCTAGTGATGACTGTGTTAATGGCGATTGACATCTCATTACATATACATACATATATTAACGACTCGGTACATGCCTCACGGATGCAAGGCCGGTGGTACTGACAGACTGTCTGGAAGTAAGTATGCTGTTTCACGAGTGCTTGGTGGAAGGGGGCGAGGTGGGGCGGTGGCGAGTGCTTGAGTATGTATGGTCAGGGGTGATGCAGGCTTGTTGAATGGGGAGGACAAGGTATAGACAGAGAGAACGAGGATGAGTGAAAGGTCGTTGGTCGAGGTGCTGATGAGGGAGCGGGCGAGGAAGTGTGTTTATGTGTGGCCAGGTGGTGGCACCGAGGGGACAGGAGAGAGACAGAGGTGAGTAAGAACCGAGTGTCATGATGGTCGACATACGTCCGTACATCCCTTCTCGTCATCGGGGGTTATGCGTGTAATATGATTTTTTGGTAGTTTTATATCAAATGCTTCATAATGTACAGCCATCTATCATAGTCGTTGTTGATGTCTATTTTATGAATTTTGCTTTTATAACAAAAAAGGTTCGGAAATTACAGCCAACTATGATTACAAGTTGGCATGGGGCATAAATATCCCTGCGACCCCTTTCCTAGTCGTGGTGAATGTCTATGTTATGAACTTGCCAAATATAACTCAAATGGTTCGGAAATTACCCCCAACTATGATAATACACTGAGATATGGCATACTTAGCCCTGCAGCCCCTCTCCTAATTGTGGTAGATGTCTATGATATGAATTTGACATCTATAACTTAAATGTTTTGGAAGCTATAGCCAACTATGCTTATAAGTTAACATCGGGTATCCTTCCCCACATGACCCTTCTCCTAGTCGTGGTTGATGTCTAAGTTATGAATTTGGCTACAATAATTTGAATAGTTCGGAAATTATAGCCATCTGTGCTTATAAGTTGACATGGGCATACTTGACCCCGCGACCCTTCTCCAAGCATGGTTGATGCCTATGTTAGTAATTTGACAACTATAACTTAAACTGTTATGAAATTACAGCCAACTAAGCTTATAAGTTAATATGGGGCATATTTGACCCCTCGACCCTTCTCCTAGTCGGGGTGGATGCCTATGTTATGAATTCGACAACTATAACTTAAATGGTTCGGGAATTATAGCCAACTATGCTTATAAGTGTTATGCACACACACAGTCTTAAGGAGGCTGTTGTGTTACACGAGATCGGATCATTCGCGACGCATTGATGCCCCACCGCCGCCGCCGGCGAGGCGCTGGCTGCTAAAATGGTCGACATACTCAGCAGGTCGACAATTGTCCTGGGTAGACACAGGTCGGCGATACCAATATAGCCGTCGGGTATGACTTCTCAATTTGGCAGGAATTTCTCAATTCCGAGCGATTCCATTGCATTGTGCAAACCTCTGCCCGATTTATGCTAATTAGCACTGGCAATAATATGGCTATCGGTGGCAGGAGGCAGTATGATCCCACATCCTGCATGAATCATTTGCCATCATAAGGGGTCACCTGCCGGAATATGATAATTAGGGCAAAATGGTGGTAGGCACTGGCTGCCAACATGGCCGCCGTCAGTGTCTGGCACATTTTACTGGCTGACAAAATGACCGCCGTCGGGATGGAATGCTACGTTAGAGAATTTTTCTTCGGGAAGAGAGGTTAATTTTTTGATTTTTTATGGGCAGGGATCTAAATATGCTAATTACAATCCTCCAATCCTCCGCTAGACGCCGGGTGTCCCAGAATCGCCCTTTTTATACTAATTATATAATTTCTCGATTCGCAAGCACCTGAGCTGCTCACCTAGATACCTACGTGTCAAGTAGCTGTTCGGTCCCGTGTTGTATATTTTATGCTTTATCAGGGAATCGTCTCTACGGCATACGTATGTTTGTGTCTGAAAACTGTTTACTGGACCGTGCAGGATTACAGTTAGTCTGACGACGTGTACGGCATCGGACAGTTTTTACACTCCTGGAACAGGTCAAACGTTGGAATGGCATTGAAACATTTAATAATTTTGTTTGTATTTTAATAAACATGTTGAGTTTTTGTAGATCCAGTGTGATTTCACTTAATCATCACAAATTCCTTCAATTATTTAATTATACGTAGGGATAGGAAAATTTCGTAGAGTTCAATGACCTGTAGGCTATACTCCACATTCTTGTGTACACCAGAGCCTCAGCTGTACATTCATTTGTTGCTGCGGCCAGTGTTGCCCCCACACCTGGCAATATGGGATTCGCTACTTGTTTCCTTGCACGTTTGCTATTGGCTCAGAGATGTCTAGGGCGTGTCTACTGAACTGTGATCCAATGGCAATGGTGACTTCACTGTATACGTGTTTGACGTCTATCTTGTCCCGAAATGAATTTGCGAAATTTTCCATTCCCTAATTACAGGTGGTTCTACGTGAACACATCTGTTGCAGGCTAAATAAATACAAAGACATGAAATGTCACAGTGGTTTCCTTGATGATATTTTTCATTCTCTGATTGGCTGCCCAAGGCTCTGGGAACGGGCCACATCTCTCAATTGCTACCGCGAACTGCGAAATATTCCCTATTGGCTGGGTTGGCAAGTGACGCCATTTTGCTGGCGTGCGTGGCTGGAGTTCGCGGAATAAACGGCTGTTTCACAACCGCATTCGCCATAAGAAACAACAAGCTGATTATAAGACATTAATTTAAATGATAAAGTTTTCAACTGTGCAAAGGCCTTAAAAATCACTAGTCATCCCGGCCGCGTCCTTGAGTGCGGGAAAGCAGCCTCGAGTAGGAATGAGGGACGAATAGGAGGCCGATGACGCATCACACCCATGTGACTGCAGTGATTTTTACTACCCTCATATCGCTGCAGGTTAGCCAGGATTGACGTAATGAGCAGTGACTCGGAAATTTTGCGGCTTCATTCTGCAACAAGCTATATTCCACAGTACTCCAGCCTCAGTCAGTTGTTCATTGGCTGTTGCTCCAGTTTAACCACTGACCAGGTAGCACGGGATTCGGTACTTGTTTTCCCCACACGTTCGTTACTGGCCGAAATTCGTCCGAGGCGTGTCTAACTGTTGTCCAGTTGAAGCGAAACTCCATGGGATATGCGAATAAAGTTTAACTTGTCCTTAACCCATATGGACCCAGTATAGACAATTGTACACATTAAGAACGTGTATGTAATTTTTTTGTGTGTACTGCACACTGCGAAGCTCAATGGCCAATGATGTTACCTGTGGGTAAATGATTCACAAACCGTCTTACTGGTATAGGTCATATTGGCCCATATAACTGTAGCCGTACATATAGCGTACAGTTCGTTGGTTGTGACAACGAAACAAGTGTTGTGTCGAATAAAGTACAACACGTATACTTTTTTTTGTTTGCAACACATCAAACCCTAAACCAAAGTGGGTCTGAAAGGGTTAAACGAACTCGCGAAATATCCAGGTATCTAGTTATGAGTTTCGCAGTGGAAACGCAAATGCGGAGAAACTGCCAAGGTGCATTCGGTCGAGATCTAACGCGAGTCAGATGTGTTAAACCCCCCCCCCCCTCCTTTTTTTTTCTCCCGGCATGACCTCTCAATACTCGGCGTGAATCCAAATATGAGACGCGGCCTTGATGTAAAAACACCTGTTCAGCCCGCGGAAGAATTACTCTGTAACGCGAGGACAGAGTCACAAGTGCACTAGCCATACTGACATGAGAGCTGAAGCTCTTCACTTCCATATTGACTGGCTGGGACTGTTCCATGGCGGGGAGTCAGAGCTGATCCTTCATCACTAGGGGCCTGCAAAATTCGCATTATTATTTCGGAACAAGTTAAACTTGAAACATGTGTATCTTTGCTATACGTTTGTCATTGGACCATACTTAATGTGACACACCCTGGATAACTCTGCGCCAATAAATGAACACTTCACAATTGTGTGCCCCAATCAGGTTGCGTTCAGTCAAAAAGGGAGTGACTTCACATCAATGCAGCAGCCAATGGAGAAACAATTCTGTGTCATTTACGTACAGTACTGTGAAGTTTAGCCTGATGTAAAATAATAACGCGAATTTTGCTGGTCCCTAGAACGTCCCTGTAAAACTTTTAAGTACTATCATTTAACACACACATGGCAACCTAAACTGTAGAAAAAATATTGGGAAAATTACTTGCCAGTGACTGAGTGAAGCGATTTGGGCGGCTTTTAACAGCGAGGTCTTGAGAGCAGATGTGGGTAATTGAGGAATGGAACTGCGCCGGAATGAAGGGCGGATGGAAACGGGAGATTCCCGAGAAAACCCATCTACCAGTGGTATCATCCCGCACGATTCCCACTTTCGAAAATCTTGGAGTGACTCGTCCGGGGATTGAACTCGATTCGCCTTGGTGGGAGGTGAGCAGGCTAAAACCGCTCAGCCGCCGCGGCCCCTACTTGGCAGTTGTGAGGTATTATTTGCAAACCTTGTTTGGCAAACATGCCGCACTCTGGAGTAAAATTCACTTACACGATAATGGAAAACCACGTACATGCATGAGAAAATAATTGTACAATGTGTATATCCCTTCATCAATGTCTCAACAACCCGATGAGAGAAAGAATCAAAACGAGATGCCATGTTGGTTGGACGGCAGGCATAATATTAAGCAATACAAATTCATTCGAAGGTAAAAAAATTGTAACCAACGAGCTTGGTAGCTCAGGAACAGTAGTATATACACGCATCCGAAAAGCGGAGCGCTGGTTCGTATATTTAAATCTCGGTTAGGGTGGGAAAAATTTTACACGTTTATCTTTTCTCGCGTATTTATTGTGGCAAGGAAATAATTAAAAATTTTGGAAAGGTATTGACTTCAACTCATTAATAAAGCCACTAAAGAAATTCTACACGAATTATTCTTTGTAGCACACAAAAAGAATTGCGCAACCTGTGAAACCAAATTACTATTATAAAGAGCTCCAGGAATTTGTGGTAGTTAAAGAAAATTTTTAGAATATATTTAATTTGAGAAATTTCTCTTAGAATCGCGGTCAAATTCAAGCTACTAATACAACTATTTTTAGTGAACATTTTTATGTAGGTTTTTAAAGCCTAAAAATTGCAAATAATTTAAATAAATAGCGTTTAATTTTTCGTTCTCATTTTGAAAATAGATTATGCTTATAATCACTCATCATAAGTATGTTTTTGCTTTGGTGTAATGGATAGTGCACATGCTTCTCTAGGTGAAGGATTACGGTTCGCACCCAGCGATTATTCTTCGGAGGATATAGGAATTAATAACATAGTACGTTAATAAGGTAATTTTCCCTTACGTATAGGGTAAATTGCTTACATTACATGTAAATAATGTTTCCTCAAAAAGTTTTTACTTGCCAGCTCGTATCGCAGCTAGGAATCTTAGCCAATTAGACCCAAAGTCCGTTCCCAGAGACTCGTGCAACCAATCAGAGGATGGGTACGTTAATACCAAGTAAACCGCCACAACATTTCATCTCTATGTATTTAACTATATACTATATGATCTCTGGTACTTGCCCCACCTGCTTTCGTATACACAAGAGATCTGCGTCAATGATTTCAATCAGGAGGATTATTTTACAGAATTGTAAGTTGATAAGCTGTTATCTACTGGCGAATCAGTGGAATGAACTGAGGTTCTACAACTATGTCAGTGCAGTTCACTATAGGCTGTTCACTATGAACTGAGCACTTCTAAAAGCCTTGCTTAAGATCTAATTGTACGCACATTGTGTATTCCCCCACCATGAGTAAACCAAACATTGCAATGGGCCTGACGTTTAACGCATGCATCCGTCAAGTGAAACTGTGAAATTATTACAAAATGTAAATATTTTCAGATTTGCGCATTCTAGTACACACAAGCGTAAAAAAAAAAAAAACGAAAAGCTAATAAATAATTTAATATTTCTCAAATGTTTTCCTAACGGTTCAAATTCAACGTTCAAACTTGGAACTAATTTTCCTGTGTAGCTACCAGTCGGTGTATTAGTTAAGATAGGTATATGCAAGTAAAGGCAGTGACATTTTTCAAAGGTTGATTTCAAAAATGCTCATTTATCCGTTAACGGCCTATAGTAATCAGAAGAGATCACTTCTTAATCAGTAAATACGAGCGACTAAAATGATGTGTGGAGTTCTACTGATACACGCGTGGTTGTTTCAACAGATAGACAGTCAAATTCAACTATTCGGAGCAGTGTTAACCGTTTCTATTTTAAAGTGTCAAGCTCACAATTTTAATTTTTCTCGTCACCTGCGTGCTAACGGTTCACCCGTGTCGTTATGTTGAACCGAGCTCGAAATTTCCGTTACGCAATCCAGACCCCCCCCCCTCCCCCCCCGGACATGAACACGGCACCTGTGCAACCAAGGCGAAGGCTGCTCTTTCAGCAGCCCCAGCTGGGACCTGGTCGTTACCATGGCAAACACAGTGCGAGAGATACCAAGAGACAACGAGTAGTTTACACATCGAGGTCTGCACGCATTTACTGGCACTCGAGAACAATTAGAAGTGAGTCACGTATATCCACTACTTCAAGAACACCGATTCTGTTGGTGCCTGCGTTAGAACTAGAGATCCAAGAATTCCGCGGGTTCATTTCTAGACAAGTTGGAATTCACACACTTGTACTTTAATATTACTTTTTTTTTTTTTTTGTAAATGGTCAACGTGTTGTTTGACACATCCTGGATATAAATGAGCCAATAGCAAAAAAAAAGCAATAAATTGTGCGCCCAACCACCGCCTTTTGTTATCACAACAATCAACCAATAAACAGTTGATATCTGTACGAGAGTATATAAAAGACTGTGAATTCTAGCCTACAGGTCACTGAACTCGCGAATTTCCCAAGTCTCTAGCCATGACCGCAGCTGTCATGTAGAAACGGCGAAAATCAGGTATAAAAAAAAGTTAACCTATTTTAAACACGATAATAACGTGACACATATGAAGAACTTTCAGTGAGACATTAACATTTGATATTCATATAACATTTACTGGTGTAGTAGTAATCTCGGAAGGAAAGAAAACACTGCATTGTTTTAATTATTGTTGAAAATAGTCACTGATGCAATCTATCTTATAACAAGCTGCATTTTTATCGGGATTTGTAAAAATAAAAACTATCGTCTCATTATTTCTCAGTTTATTGCGTAAGAGTAGGTATATTAGCGCACCCTTTATTTAATACATTAAACCAAGGGCACTTTAAAAATACGAACTAAATACTACTGAATTCGGACGAAGGCCAAAATGAGGAAGAACCAAATGTGTTTTTCTCCTCTCGAACGAGTATTGAAAAGCAGTGGGTGGGTTTGACATTAAACTGAATACGACTGGCCTGCCTGGACCAGTCGGCCTTGAATTTTCTGTGAGTCTGAAGAAGGCCACGCTTCGCCAGGCATGGGCGTATAGGGAATCAAAGGCTAAATTCGGGCAAAGGTCTCTGTCTTTTTTTGTGGTAGTATTTTCAAATAAAGACTTTTTGTTATAGATTTAGCTCATCTAGATTTGTAAACCTTCCGAATTTTAATTTTTTGATTTCAAATTTAGGTTTTTATTATTTATAACATTGTGACATTTTATAAATAATTGAAAAGTGCATTTAAAATTTAAAAATTAAAATTATAATGGTTTACAAATGTAGATGCGTTCAATCTTAAACAAAAAACCCTTAGTTTGAAATACTACCACAAAAACGACAGAGATATATTTGTCCTAATTTAGCCTTTGGTTCCCTATACGCCCATGGACGGTGAAGCTTTACCTTAATGTTTTGTGGGTTGAGCGAAGACAATTAGGAGCTTCCTAAGTGAATGTTTTCAAAGGCGAATATCGTACACCCTAAAAAAGCTGTCTTACAAACTAACACAGTCGATTACCATAAAAAAATATATTTTGAAACTGGACGCTGACGACCGGTAAGAAATTTAATAAACGTAATGAAGTTGCAGCTAAACTTGTTCGACACGAGAAACACTTAAATATAATTGCGGCAATCATATGCAGGGTTTGAAACGATGACGTCACGGTTGGTTGAGGAGAATCCCGAGTAAAAAATTTTTAAAGGTCTCAAGGTCGCGTCTGTTTATGAGAAAGCACTGGGACGGGCCTCTCAATGTCTGCGATGTGCATTACCAGTAAACTGAATGCCTCGCACTTTAAAAACCCATTCACTGATACTTCACACTTTTCCGAAGCCCTGCTTAAGTTTTGCTTTCAGGAAACTCCTCTGCCTCGTACAAACCAAGCTTAACTAAGCCCGGAAAATTACACCGTATGTAGAGAACTGCGAAATTCGCGTTATTTTTTTAGGACACGTTAAACTTGAAACACGGGTATTTTGCTATAAGCTTGTCATTGAACCATACTTCATGTGACACGCCCTGGGTAACTCTGCACCAATAAATAAACACTTCACAATTGTGTGCCCCCCCCCCCCCCAGAATCACGTGCAGTTCTGTCAAAAAGAGAGCGACGTCACATATATGCAGCAGCCAATGGAGAAACGACGCCGTCTTCTTTAAGTACAGTTCTTTGAACAGTACAGCCTGATGTAAAATAATTTTGCAGGTCCCTAACCATAGGTAAGGATAGGAAAAATTCGCGAATTCATTTCAGAACAAGATGAATTTCAAAAGTGTGTACACTGAAGTCACATTTGCAATTGGATCAGTGTTTATTAGACACGCCCTGGACGACTCCGCAAAGGAACAAGAAGCGAATCCCGTACTGTCAAATGTGGGGTAACACCGGGGTAACAGCCAATATATAAACATCTGAAGTTCGACTATACAAGGATTGTGGAGTCTAGCATACAGATCATAGAAAATGCGAAATTTTCCTACCCCTAACAATAGGACAACGTACCACACTCGTGCACGCTCAGTTGTAGATACTATTATGCATGAGAACTATTTCTTACTAGGCGTTACCAACACACGTGTTTTCTCGCTATTTTAAAATCATATTAATAATAAATGAAATATTGTGATCTATAGATAAAGAATATAAATAACATTTCAATTTAATAAAAATGAACACAAGTATAAAACGCTTGTGGTACATGGTATACTTAGGAAATAACTAAACTCGACTTACATGGTGTGATTTCTCAAAGGTTTGATTAAAAAAGTGTAAGAAACCGCGAATAGTCTATAGATAGGGATAGGAAAATTTCGCGAGTTCAATGACCTGTAGGCTAGACTCTACGTTACTGTGTACACTCGAGCCTCAATTGTTTGTCCATTGGTTGTTATCCGAGATAGTGGCCTGTGTTACTCCGCACCTGGCAGTGTGGGATTCGCTACTTGTTTCATTGCAAGTGTGCTATTGGCTCAGAGCCGTCCAGGACGTGTCTAATAAACTGCGAACCAACTGCAAAGTCAATTCCAGTGTGCACATGTTTGACGTCTAGCTTGTCCTGAAATGAACTCGCGGAATGTTCCTATCCCTATCTATAGACCTGTAACAGTAGGTTATAGTCTGTTTCATATAACTTCAATATATTTGACAGTTCTCGGAAAGAAGTGCGGCCACAATGTATCGCTCCGCCACAGCTGTTCTGTCGGTAAAGGAACCGATCTTTGTAAACAAACTACGAATCCAATGGCAAACATTGAAAGACTGACAACTTCTGTCCAGTAATTAGGATACTATAGCTGGTTGCCATTCCCACCTGTTTTATTTTTGTTATGATCACATAATATACTAGTTAGGGTTCTGTTTTATTTTATTGTTTGTGTGGGGAACTATACAGTTTTACGTCTTTCAGGAGACAGTTTTTTTGTGGCTCTTCTTATAAGAGAGTGACGCTTGGAACTTGCAGTGTTTTGATGATGCATAGAAAAATTTTGTTCGTACGGAAATAGCAATCAATTTACAATAACTCAAAAGTTTTAACTTTATCGAAAGAACTAAATGTGATCAATTTGTCGCTGTTCGTACCGATGCGAGAAATGCTCAACAGATAAATATCATTGCATTTTTTATATAATGAACTACACTAAAGGGCGCTCATTTAGACTATGTACATTTGAAAACCTCCCGCAAGAACAAAACGTAATAAATACGTCACTGTTAATACCGATGCGAGAAATGCACATTGTAAACATGTTAAGCAAATTTAACTTCTAGGTAAAAATCGTAGAGTTCCAATCAAATAAAAGTCCAAATACATATCAAATATTCTAACAACAATTTAAGAAAACACTATTTACAAAACACACAAACTTACTGTTCACTTCGTAATTCCTAAACACGTACCGATTTGGATGATAATCACGTGTTGACTACTAATAAGAAATAATTTATTTGCTGACTTATGCAAATAACAAAACACTTGAACTATTTCTTGAAACCAACAAATTCACACTTCACAACGAAAATAATTTTTCGCTCTCGCTTCTTCATGGCCACAGAAAATGGCGAACCACAACATACAACAAACCGTTTTACAAAGCGGCAGACACGTGTCGATAATTCATTTCACTGAGGAGACTGTTCTAAAAAGATACCTACGACGAACTACTCTTAATGAAATATGTAAATACGAATTAATTAACTTCATATATAATATTCCGACATCACCAGTAAGGAATTCTCGCATGTTGATAAATTATGACGGAAGAGAGCACAATGGCAACGACTTTTCACCGGGCGGGTGGAGACCATAGACAACAGACTCGACGGAGATTGGTGGAGACCTTTCACATAACCGTGATGTTCGCATGCTCTGCCATCATATTTATAAATATTTTTAAAGCCTTTGATCTATAACTCAGAAAAATTGAGTATTAGTCTATGAGCGTAATTTTAACCATAAATGTTGTAGTTATCATTAATTTTCCACATTAAAAATGCTATTTATAACCATTCTCACTATTGTTTCTCTTTGAACGTATTTAATAGGATAAAAGTGAATGAGTAAAGAGAGCTGGGCGGCGAGATCTTGAGAGCCGATGATGGTGAAGCGAGGCGATGGAGCAGCACCGGGGTGAAAGAACAGGGGGAAACGGGAGGCCCCCGAGAAAACCTGTCGACCAGCAGCATCGTCCGGCGCGCTTCCCACATGCGAAAATCCGGGAGTGACAAAACCGGGAATCGAACCCGGTTCTCCTAGGTGGAAAGCGAGTCGTCTAACCACTACACCACCGCGGTCGCAGGATAAAAGTAAAAAGGGGCGACTGTGGATAGTTCCCTTTATTATTGTATTTTCTGAGTATTCGTTTATGCGCAAGCACTGATTTTACGTACAGTACAATATTTTCCTTGGAAGTTGCCTAGAAGCGAGCGTTCTTCTCAGGAATCTGGCTGGCTATGCATCGATGGGAGGGAAAAACTTGCAACGTGGGAAAACCAAACTTCCCTACCTACCGCTGCCAGGGTTCGAAAGCGGTAGTCCAGAATTCCTGAGAACCGCGACGAATTCCTGAGAACCGCGGCACGGCGAAGCTGACCGCGAGAGCCTAGAAATCACTCCGCAGTAGTAGTAACAACGTTGCAACTACTCGCTTGTTGTTATGTTGTTGAGATCTTTTTACTATGTTGACACAACCGCATCTCGCACGATCTGTTGACGTGAAGCTTCTCGGTAGCGCGTGACGTCATTGCGTGGCGTGATAGCGCGTCGCGGCCCGCACAAGGCCGTCTTCAACTACTTTCCTCGAGTATGTGAGTGGAGAGATTTAAACAGCTCTTAACACCGAGGTGTTGAGAGCCAATGCGTGTGAAGCGAGTTGAGTATATATCAACGCCGGAACGTAAGGACACGGGGAAACGGGAGACCCCCGAGAAAAGCCGCTGAGCAGCTGCATCGTCCAGCCCGATTCCCACATGCGAAAATCCAGGGGTGGCCCGCCGGAAATCGAACGCGGTTCGTCCTGGTGGGATACGAGTATTCTAATCACTACACCACCGCGGCCCCCTTTTGTCCTCGATTTTTCGTCGTGTGCTGGAAACAACGCATCGATCAAATGTCTACTGAGTGAAAATCAGGATAGATAACGGATAGCTCTGGACATATGTTGCATATCCGAGTCCAAAAATCGCGGTTTAGCTATACGGGTGACCCAAGTTCGCTCATCACATGCGTGCCTCGTCGCCTCTGTGTGCAATACACTCAACTGGCGTGCAGTCTTAATATCGGCCTCCCGCCTGTTGAGATTCTCGGCGGTGTCTCTTAACATTTTACGGCATAATCACAGAGCAATAAACACCAGAGACGAAATGCCATGGTGACGCCTTTGAGATGGGAGTACTCATTCTCGGATTGGTTGTGCGAGGCTCTGGGAACGGGCCTTGTGTCTGATTGGGTACCGCGTGCTGCGAAGTGTGCCCTATTGGCTGAGATACTGGCTGGCAAGTGAGTTACCAAGTGCTGATTGGTGAACGGCGTTGCTACTTGTTGCTGGCTAGTGCCGCCATTTTGCTGGCACGTGCGCTTGGAGTTCGCGGAATAAGCAGCTATTTCACTTCTGTATTCCTATTTATTCTGTGACACAAGTGT